>JALXJV020000002.1:887544-909335 GCA_024633595.2 Lepomis macrochirus | reverse complement strand
GTCTTCCAGTATATAACTAGCCGGTTTGCTTTTTTCCTTTTGGTCCTGTAGAGATATGCAAGACGTCAGGATAAAGTTTTTTGACAGCGAGGTTTATTTATTTCTATGATTTCAACACAGATTTGTTGTTCACAGTGTAACTTTAGCACTATAAGGGAAACAAAACTAATATAATATTTACACTGTACTTTGTTTAGCTGTTTGTGCTCATCACATAATGTTAATTGTTAGCTAATGTCAGCTAGCGGGTTAGCTGCTAATGTTTACTGTTTATGTTAACCCATATATTTGCAGAAGCAAAAAAGAAATCTGGTGCTACTGTTGATGCCCAGTGTGATGACAGACACACTCAGAAATGTGAGTTTATTTGTTCTATAAGTTATATTACTTCTTCTGAGTTGTCCTGATTTCCACAAGTTTCCTGGGAAGCTACATGGGTATTAATCAATAACCAATTATTGAAGTGAAAATGTATAGCCTCATCATTTAACAAAGAAACAGAATCCATGTTGTGTTAACGTTACTTAACTTGCATTAGGAAGATGTTTTGGGTGGTAAAACAAAAAACAAAAATCTGACTCTCCAGTACAACAGAATATCATGTTTCAGCCTTACCGAGATTATTTAAATGATTAAAATTCCAGCAACAGTATGTTCTCTGGCTCATTCCATTTCTCTCGACAAGGATGCTTGATTTTAAAAACAATGTCATATTGTTGTTTATTTCTGGTTTCAGGGTTTTCCATAAGCCCAAGATCTTTACAGGTTGAACGTCACTACCTTGACCGACTAAGGTCAGCTGAGTGGCTGCTGCTAGTCCTGACATGGCTGTAAGACTAGCAGGACAGTCATTAAATTCATGACTGAAATGAATTTTGGATCTGGACAATACATTTCCTGCTAAGCTGTAGCAATAACTCTGTACGCTATGCTAGGTACCGTTTAATTCATATCCAGTTTATTTACTGCTTGGCAAGTATTGCTGTGGGTGTAAACTTACTGGTGGGATGGCAGCCCAGTATTCCATCCTGGAGTTTACACTCATGCATTGGGACGCATTCAGAGGCCACACAGGTGACGAAGGGAGCATCACACCTACACTTCAGCTTACAGTCCTCAACATAAAACTCCTCTCCAGGCTGAAACACACACACACACACACAAACATTCAAACTGTCAACATTCAAGGTTGTCTTCAATTATAAATATGAATTGAATGATCAAATTGTGCAGGTTTCAGCTCACAACAGTCTTCACAAAATTATTCCTTTTATTAACTGAAAATTCTGTTCCCAAAATATGGAAATTCTCCAATATTATTCCTGTTCCTTAGAAGCCCGGAGCAACAGAGCTCAATGATTTTAGACCTGTCACATTGACAAGCATTTTATGTAAATGTATGGAAAGGGTCAAAGTCAATCATCTTTTTTAACATTTCTCAGTGAATGTTGAATGTTGATTGTATAAATATGCTGATGACATGGTGGTTGTTGGTCTTAGGCAGATGGGAGACACAGCTAAGCACTCAGCATATCTCAAACATACTGTAGAGCTCACTAAATGGTGTGTAATGGTGTCTATTGATAAATAAAAAAGACTTAAGAGCTAGCGACCACGAGACACAACAGCTTGTCCATATTTTTCTACTGTTTTGATTAACAGTAAGCCTGTTGAGACAGGGACATACTATACTTGCTTATGTCATACGACATAAGCAAGTATGCTAGTAGAGAGTGTTTATTCTCTAAGTCTCATCGAAAGCATTTTAACTTTTGTAAATATGAAACACAGGTGAAACAAAAAGCTAGACAAATTGCATCTAATTCTGTCCACCCCTTGTTTAATGCATTTGTTAAACTGCCCTCTAGAAGGCGCTATAGAGCAGCTACAGCAACTATGAACATTTACAAAAAGTCTTTCATACCAAATGCATTTAAATTCATAATGTCTCTACACTGGAATCCAATCGCTTATACTCTGTACTCTGAGCTCTCAGACTGGGCAGAGTCACCTAATAGGACACCTAACAGAGCTAACTACTAATAGCAGCTAGTACAGTTAGCTAGGAGGCACAAGGTGCAGCTCCTGCATGGAGTCTGAGGTGGTTGTGTTTTATCTGCAACTAACCGAATAATGAAACATTGGCCAAGTGAGACTCAATCGAATTTTACATTTTAAGAGGACAGCATATGAACAGACAAATAGAAGTTGTCATTATACATTATACATACATTACCTAGCCCCTAACAAGAGTTTATATTGAGTTCTACTTAGGCCCTTGGACCACAGACTTCATCCTTGGATGAAGTCCATCTCTCTTTCTAAGCTAACCTGAACCTAATTCTCACCCTTAAAACCAAGTCTAAATCTTAATAACTTGAAAGGACTTTCAAGTAGTGAAGACTGGCACAAAATGTCTCACAAAAATGTTCTCACTTTGATGGCTTAAAACTACAAACGGTCCTGGCAAAGATAGAAATACAAGCACACAAGCAGACACTCTATCCCCTGGTGGCTTATCAGACCATCTTGACTTTACCTCATAGTACTGGCCGTTGATGTGGTTGCAGCCACACAAACTCTTCTTGACGCACTTGCCGGCACTCAGGATGTAGCCAGGATCACACACACAGGCCTCAGAGCAGGGCCCACTGCAGGAGGGAGGTTTCCCAGAACACGTCTCTTGACAGGGGTCTGCACAGGGCTCGTAGTGGCTGTTGGGAGGGCAGCTCAGAGCTAAGGGGAGGATGGAAGACTGGGTTTAGTGATATTGCAGTCAATGTAACAGGTCGAAAGCGGATGAAATGCGTGCCCACTCTCACCGTGCTGTACTCCCAGCATGCACTCAGAGAGAGAGACAGAGGAGATGCTAAGACCAGAGGGCCCATATTTTTCAAGCATCTCATGATAACTGATAGAAATCAAGCTGAAAGTTAACCTAGGTTTATAAAGCTTCCTATACTGACCTTAGAGCAGAACGTAAGAAGAACTAATCTAAAACATCTCTCCTCGTATGTATTCTGGCTGAACGCCATATCCTGGTGATTCCTAACAATTCAGGACACCTATAGAGATCTCCTAAATGGCTGAGATAGGAGTCATTTTATAAGTTAAGAAGTTGAAAAGGTGCTTTTACTTAACAAATGACCAAATTTGCATCACTCTGGCAATTTCTGATCAGTTGGGAGATGCTTGATCAGATTTCCTACTCTGAGAAGCTTGATCAAATAAGCAACCTTACTGACCCTTGGGAAGCAGCTCCCTAGTTGCTTCCATTAACCCTCCCTATATTCCTTCATCCACTTATCATTTCTCCACCCAACACTCACGGCAGAAGGTTTCATTCCTCCATGGTCCAATGTTGACCCCACGGTCCTGGCATTCATTGACATAGGCTTCGATGGCTTCACACAGAATGGGCTTGGCTCCACCCAACTCACACAGGTCAAAGACACAGTCCCTGAAATAATTCTGAAAACACACACACATAGTTTGTAGAGTTACAATGCTTTATTCTTTCTCTTCACCTTATCTCTCTCTCATGGAGTACCATTAGGAGCTTGTAAACTCAATAAACTCAATAGAGACTTTTGCAATCCAGTAGAATTCTTTCAACAACAAAAGACATAACTGCTTTTTATTTGCGTGTCCTCTATATGTGAGTTTATGTAATGGACTGTACTTCAAAGCGGTGTACACTACATGTCACATTCAGTGTATCAGTGCTTTGCCTTGTGCCTTGCAGACAAATTCAGAATTACTTATTATTAACTTTGTCACAAATGAATAAAATCTTTTAACATTCAAAGCTCTCCACAATATATGCCCTGCTGATCTGACAGACCTCCTTCCTTGCACTCTACCTTGCTCCCTGCTGTCTTCCACAGCAGGAGCCAGGGTTTGACCTGCCATGATTTAGTGCGATTAGTTGGCAACCCACTTTATCATTAAGTCACATCAACCACGCATGTGTGTGAATGAATGTTTGTTTTGACTTACATTGGGGTTGACTTTTGGGTGGCAGACAGCAAAGGGGCCCTTTTTGTCCAGCAGGACGCCGCAGTATCCAGAACTCTCATACAGTTCTTCTTCATTACACTCAGGGATGGTGGTGTTTGGTTTCTTATTACACCTGTCAATGCAGACAGTTAGTCAGTTAGAGAAGTTCTGTGTGTGTTGGTTAGTTTTTGTTAGTTACAATAAAGGAGAGTTGATCTATACTCATTTGTATGTAAATATGGAGACCTGAAGTACAGAGTATTAAATAAATCAAAAATACATTATGAAATTAATAATCATACCAAAAGACATCATACACTGAGAAATATTCCAATACATACATTCTTGTATTCATACAGATTCTACTGGTCAGATAACATTCTGAAAGTGCGTATGTGTATGTTTGTAGACGTGTGTGCTACTCACTCTGGATCAGTGTTCCAGCTGTTTCCAAAGTCATTGGCATTGTTGGTTAACAATCCATCTGGTTTACGGAAATCATCTTTGGCATCGTTATTGTAATCTCCACACAGTCCACACAGCTTCTTCTGATAGCTGCAGATTACAAGAAAATCTGCGAGTCATGATTTGTGGAATTGAGAGCAACAATTCAACTTGAGCTACATCTTGCCACTTCTCAACCCTGTCCAAGAGTTTGTGACTTGTTTCCATTCTAACCAGGTACTAGTGTTTTTCACTGAGTGTCTGAGTTTTACTTCATTAAAATAAAATATTATTATTTTCAACATCATTCTAAAACATATATTAAAAATAGAATTCTGTCTCACTCTTTGATCATTTTGATGTCCATAAAGTGGTTTCCATCATAGCGAACAGTCACACCAAAGTACATGGACACAGTGTGGTGCTTTCCTGACTTGAACACAGAGACACCAGGAACCGGAGTCACTGGAAGGTTTACGTTGGTCCCATTAATCTGAATGGGGAAAAAGTAAATAACATAATGAGTTATTACTGAGGAAACAGAAACAGTCTCTCTGTGTATAGAATCTTACAATTTAAAGTTAGAATGGCTTTAACAACTGCAAAGGTGCTTTTTCTACAGAGAATGCAAGTGATTTCTGAACAACAACTTGTAGATATGTCGTAGATACGACAATAATTTGATTGTTGATCCTGCCACCAATGTCTTACTTGTACAGTGCCACCTTTCAGGATGGAGATCTTCACCCTGTGTACATATACATGTACAGCCTTCACATAGGAGATGGAGGGATTGTTGTAGCGATTTTCATTGTCAGCATGAACCTCAAAGTATGGCAGAGATGTTTCATTGCACGGTTTAGACATCAAATAGCTGCAGTTGCCCATGAAGTTGTACTGACGTTTGTCAAAGGTGGTGTAGTGGGGATCACTAGACACTATGCAAGTGGATGTACCTAAGAGAAGAGCAAATCATACTGTCAGTTAGCAGGTTTTTTGTTACAAATATGTTTCACTAATCTGACCAATATTGTTTTTACACTTACACTTATATGCCCACTATATGGACCGTTACCCCATTACAACAACTGTCCTGTCTTGCCACTCTCTATGAAGACGGACTTTGAGCGTGGCTGTTATGAGGAGTTCTAAACACTTTGGCCTTCAGATGTGGCTGGTTGACACAGGCTGTGTTCGAAGCAGGCTAAACTGCTGTCTCAGAGGTGTCTAACAGGACAGCGAGGCATCGAAGTGCTGTTTGAAACGGCTTGAACGATCTCTTCCTGTCTCTTGAGATGCCTTCAAGCTGCCCCAGTAACGACCAGTTTTGAAGGCAGCATCGATGGTGTCTTGATGCTGGCTATTACCCATAAAGCAGCGCAGCTGTGGCCACCGGAGCTTTTGAAAACTGGTCAAGATGGCGGACCAGCAAGCCGAATTTGTACACAAATATACGTTTTAAAAGGTTTAAGTAGTTTTCTCGCTTTGATTTTTGAAAATCTAGCGAGAGCTAAATATTGAACTATAATATCAGCCAGTTTTGCTTATTTTAAGAAATTTCCCCCGAATTTTAATGCATTTTTTCTTGTTTTTGAGAGCTTAGTTTTTGCAGTGCATTTTGAACACAGCCATATTTTTCAAATTAGATCGTTTTGAGCTGCTAGTACCAATTACTTGACAATATACCATTTATTGCCAAAACAATTGGACAATATACAGTCTCTGGAAAATTAAGACAGGGTTTTTGGGTTAAAGAGCAGCAGATAGATGCAGCCAGCCCAAACAACGTGACCAGGTGTCATGGCGGGTGCAGTGATCGCTCAGAGGAAAGGAAAGAGAGCCATGCTGGCCCAACTTGGACTTAATTCTGCTCTTAAAGATCTGGTCTGGACAAAATGGGATGCTTAGTGCACAAACACAGTCAACATAGACTCTGTTTCCCAAGTGTCAGACTGTTTATTGTGAAGATGAAACTTTAATATTATGATCTGGTTGCTGCTGCTTACATTCACCCCAGATGCAGATTCAAAAAATGCAATGAATGGAATGTTCGGCATTTATACTTGTTTGTAAATATGCTTATAAATAACTGTATTGTTTTATTTTATTGTATATATTACCATATTTCAATATAGGCCTACACTTAATTATATGTTGTGTGTAGCACGAAGGAACTACAAATTTTGTTATTCAGCCTTGTGCTGTATAATGACTAATAAACAACCTTGTACTTTGTACCAAACAGTATTACCTTTAGGATAGCAGCCTGCAACACCGTTAACCTCGCGACACTCTTCAGTGGGGTCACAGGAGTTATCCATACATTCCAAAGTGTAGTTCCCTACACAGCGGCACAGCTTTGAGCAGCCATCACCAAATACAATCTCGCCAGGCTAAAAAAAAATTTAAGAAAGCGTCAATACTGGCAAGGTGTACTGTATGTCACTAGATCTACACTGCTATTATATCTCTATGCAGGAATGCATGCACATGGGTATATGAACTATGATATCTGACCTCATAATAATTATTCTGGTCATCCAGACAGCCACATTTCTCAAGTGGCACACAGCGTCGTCCCTTGAAGACAAAGCCTGGTTTACAAAAGCAGCCACTGATACAGGATCCAGAACAGTTGGTGGAGGGTTCCATACAGCTAGGGATGCAGGCTGGACCACAATCTATATACTCTGCATCAGGAGGACATGGTTCTGTACAGCAGAAAGAAAATTAATTGGTTAATGAAAAATGGAGAACATATATATCCTTATGTATGTATTATCTTTGCTATAGACCTAGACTGCCGGGGAACTTCCCATGATGCACTGAGCTTCCTTCTCCATCTGTACGCATTCTTATCCCATTAATGCATGTTACTGACTCGACTTCTCCCTCTCCCATAGTCTTGTGCTTTCTTGTCCCTCTCCTTCTGTCGCTTTCTGCAAGTGTTTCTGTCTCAGAGGCTGTGGAGTCTGGATTTGTGGTTGCAGCTTCCTGCTGCCCCCATGTTCCTGCTATTACATTAACTGCTGATACAGCTACTACCTTAACTACTACTACTACCTAAACTATTTAACAACACATTTTATTCCAGATGGAAGCACACTGTGCTGCACAGAGCGTGAGGGAGTATTATATATATAGATGTATTACTTGCTCACGCTCATGCTGTCACGCTGTCATTAGGGGGTTTTGTTTGCAGAATACAATATAACAAAATGTGGAAAAAAGTGAACAGTTGTGAATAGTTTTTGGGTGCAATGTTGATTCAATAAAAATAATGAGGCTTGAGTTAAACCAATTAAATAAATTTCAATAAAATTAAATATTTGTAAGACTGAAATGAACTAACAAACAGGAATTATTCTTCAGTCTTGATATATTTAAAGATGGAAAATGATTGGATCAGGATTACTCTTAAACGGTTGACACAGATTCAGGTTTATTAGTCATCCAGTCTGTGGTTAAGTTTACCTTTGGGGTGACAGTCCAATACTCCTTCAACAACTTTACACTCTTGTGCTGGGCTGCACTGCCAGGGTTCACAGGTGATGTTATGGTTACCGTTACACTTGCAGCGCTCCGAGCAATCCATCTCTGTGAACCAAGTGTCTCCTACCTACACACAGAAACATTCGATGCATGTTCAAACATCATTTCTTGCAAAAGTGGCAGGAAAATATCCCCCTTCAGAGGTCCACTGAGCACACTTACCGGCCTGTACTTTCCATCTTCATCAGTACAGCCACACTCGCTGAGTGGGACACATTTGTCTCCGCTGAGGACGAGGCCGGGGTTACAGAAGCATCCCTCTACACAGGGCTGGTTGCAAGAGCCACCAGGGCCCGTAGGGTCCTGACAGCTGGGCTGGGGGCAGGCGGTGCTGCATGAGTTGTAATGACTGCCTGTAGGGCACTTCAGGGCTGGAGAGAAGAGGACATTTGGAAAAGGGTGGTGTGCAGCATTTTTGTAAAATACACAACATTACATCTTTCATCAATCTCTACACAAAAAGGAAAGCATGTTGATAAGTTGTTTTCTTCAAATGTATAGTTGCAGTTGTTCGTTTTCTCACTATGGCAACTCTAAATGGTGACAAGGATTAAAATACTGATAAATGCTACTTTACTGTGCTCAGATACTTAATACTACATACTAAGCAGCAAGATTTCCATATATGTAGCACATGTCACACATGTTAAAATTCAATAAACTTAAATTACTCAGGTGGGAGAATCTGAACTGTGAGCTGTATATTGCTGGAGCAATAACTTGTAGAACACAAATGCTTTGTTCCCATTCTTAAAGCAGAGTCTTTTGCATCCTCAGCTAAAGGGGGAAAAGTTTATTTTCTCATATCAAGTCTATACACCTTTTGTTTTCTAGCCTCCTGTTACCAGCTGCTCCTACCACCTGCAGCAACCTGTTTCTGTTTCCTGCTCATCAGCAGGATAATGACTCTCTCCTCCAGGGCTCCCGTCTAGCCTGTAAGATGGCCACCCCAATGAAATAGGGGAGAGACTCTGGAACGTCCATCTCTCTGTTTTCGTTTTTTGTCAACTCTGCTTGTAAATTAGAGAGCCCACAGACTAATTGGATTTGGTGATGATTGTATAATATAAAACATTCTGTTGCTGACCACACTCAGGTGCGCGCAGTGATGATGGAGTGAATAGTGACAATTCTCTCTGATCAATCTGCTGTGTTTTCAAGTCATATTTTAGTATTACCTCATCTCAACTCAGCTCGTTTGGAACCTCAACAGAGGTGTCGAGGCGAGTCAAGCCGGTAACATGCGGTGGAAAAGGGGCACATGGTTCCTTTTTTGTGGAACTTGTGTTTTGGGTGTGGTGTTGTTCTTTAGTTAGTTAGTTTAGTTGTTTTAGGAATGTCTGGAGTCATTCCATAAGAGGGGGGAGGGGTAGTGTCACGGTTCTGGGTTGTTGGTGTTTTATGTTTTCAGTGTTTCCTGTGTTACTTTTTAGTTTGTCTGCCCCTAGTGTTCATTGTTCACCTCTCTGCTTGGTATCTGTCTCGTGTCATACTGGTGTAGCCCCTGGGTTAGACCCCAGAGCTAATTTAAACACAGCAGTGTAAACCCTACATTGTTACCATAGTCGCCGCTGTTCCTTTAAGGGGACAGTGTTTTCATAGATTGTTTAGAACGTACATCGCTCAACCAAGGGGGTAATCCACGTTGGAATTATTCTTACCCCCTTGGTAAGCCACAGTTCAAACAGTGAAGCCGACCAAAGTCTGCACGGACAGTTCCATGTAGGCCCAAAAATGACGTCAAAACACCATGACATCCCGTCGCACGTGACAGATGTAACCGTATTGCTTGGATCATAAACTCTAAGCGAATCTTAAAAACTAGTATGCCATCAGTGACACTGCGTTGGTGTTTGACAGGTGAGCCTCGTAGGTGGGCTGATTAAACAGTGACGATCTGAGTCAGACAAACACTCTGAGCCATGAAAGTTTTGTTGGCGCAGCTATGCAGCTACCAGAATTATGGTGTTTCTGCCGCTGTTTTACGTCATCAAACCACGGTTATGCTGCGCGATCATGCGCAGTAGACGCTGGTGCTATCAGGAAGTAGCCCTGTAGTAGTATTTTATTGGTCCAAAACTGGCTTCACTGCTGTCCATTCAAATCAACAGGGTGGCTTCTTCCAGTAATATACTGTCTAAGGCAGAAAAACGAGGGAAATGCGAGAGAAGTAGATGCTGCAGTGTGAGTGTGCGACTGTAATTTGAGTGGCAAATAGCTACGAACTAAGATGAATATTAGAGTGTAGAGACCATAGGTGTTTTAGTAGTGTGGTTTTTTTGGCGAGAGTCTGCTGTGGACATTACTGAGTATCTCTGAGCTAACTTCGTCCGGTAGGCTAATTAGCATAATATCTCACGGCTTGCTTGCCAGAACACCAGATAGCCCGTGTGACCGGAAAAACACGGGTGCACCTCTAACTCAGAGGGAGACAAGCCGCCTTCTTCATCATCATCACCACTGGGTTCACCTAAGGAGTGGTCTATTCTTCTACATCAACATCACTGGGACTGAGACCAGAGCAGAGCCTGCCTGAAACGGTAAGGGGACATTCGAACTGTTCACCGTTAGTGAGTAACTCACTGGTACCCTGCTCAGGGAGCGAAGGGACCATCTGCTCTACTGTAAACTGTCAGCGCGCTCAAGCTGCATTCAGGCCTGCAATGGGGGGTTGTAATGCCGGCTTTTATTTTTTTGGGCCCCTGAGAGTACCTGAATAGAGTGCTGTGGCTATTGATATATATGATTATTGTTTTATATGAAGTTATCTGAGGTATTTGCTGATGAATGTTCATTAGCAGTTGAAATGTTAAAAATATTGTTTGCTATGGTACACTCAGATATTTGCAGTGTTTAGTGCAGAGAACTTTAAGTTTCCATCAATTGTTTTAAAGGTACAGACTGACCTATGGGTTTTAGCAGGGAAACAAGTGGACGGTTATATATTTTGATTTGTTAAGGTAGTTGAAGGGACGTCTCTCTTAACCCTAAAGGTCAGTTTATTTAGTTTTATTTTATTATTATCTATTTTTAAAAAAGTAGTAAATAAATACTGCCATTTTATTAAGATTAACATTAAGATTTACTCTTTGTCATTGTTATAAATATACACATTTGAAGCAGAGGGTTTTCAGTTTAAAAAGGGTTAAAAACTACACATCTGCACCATCTTTTGTAAAATTGATATAGTTCTGTTAGAAAATTCCTAAAGTAGTTGGTGGTTAAAAGTTGCAACTGACACTATAGGCTGCAGATTACTGAAAAGAACCCAGATGATGCTGCTAGATGATACTGAGAAAGTGCTACACCAGTGTTTCATGTCTCAAGATTTGGACTTGTCTTTTGTGACGGAGTATCATCTCTTCTGTGTTAGGGTCAAAGTTGCATGTTTGGTACCATATAGAACCAGGTATAAATCCAGCTAGGGTGGTTGCTGTTTCACTTGACTGAAGCTGTGTTTCTCTGAATTTATGAGTGGTTTTCTGATCTATCAATAATCTGAGGAATCCTTCTTAAATCTCAAAATATCAGCTGCTGTATGCAGTAAGAAGAGTCTAATCAAATATCTTCATAGTTGACTCTTCTAATAAGAGGATAGATGATCTGTCAAAGCAAGTTTATGACTTCAAGGTGAGTCTGGCACCTGGTCCAAGATCTGTAGTAAAACCAGGTCAGATTTGGACACAATCTGTAAAAGTTTAAATTCAATCTCAGAGAAGGCTGAATATCTGGAGGGCCAGTCAAGACGACATAATATTGTTGTGGATGACATCAAAGAATCTATGAAAGAAAAGGTGTCTGATTCTGAAGAAAAAGTGAGAAAACTACTGAGTGAAAAATTATAATTGGATCACTTGAAAATAGAACTTGACTGGGCTCATTGAACTAGGAAGTCAGTGACACCATCAGAAAAGCCCAGACCCATTGTGGTCTGCGGCTTAAGGACAAACTTGCTGTTCTGGATAAAGGAAAAAACCTGAAGGGCTCAGGCATCTTCATCAATGAGGACGTCCCTGAAACCGTCTGACAAAGAAGGAAAGATCTGCTCCCTGCAATGAAGGCGGCTTGAGAGAGAGGTGATATTGCATATTTGAAATATGACAAACTTATTGTCCATCCACCTACTCAAAAGGAGGATCAACATTTAGAGTCTGCTTCAATAGTTGCCCACCATGTCTTATTTATACAGTATTTTGCTTTTGTTTTGTTTTGTTTTTTAGTTTGACATATATATAGTGCAGTAAATATACATTCTACGGACTACTACAATAAATCTGACTCTGATTGTAACATTTTCAAATTTTGAACCAACTGATTCTTATAATTTTGATTTTGACCCAGATCTACATTTTTTTCATCATTTGATGCCACAAACCTTTGCAGATTTTATGATGAAACTCAGTTTAATGACTTATATGTTTCTATGCCTTCTAATTTATTCTCCACTTTTCACTTGAATATAATATTAATATTCTTTGTAACTATAAAATTTATTCATCATTTATCTTCACTCAAACATAATTTCTCTGTTATTACCTTATCTGAAACATTGCTCACAAGATTCTAGAGAAATATTTAAATTACCTAATCAATCATCACACACCATACAGCAAATTCATCCCATTAATGCATTTTCCCGTAGTCTTGTGCTTTCTCGTCCCTCTCCTCTCTCCTCCTATCACTTTCTGCAGGTGTTTCTGGCTCTGGAGCTGTGGAGTCTGGATCTGTGGTTGCGGGTCACCTGCTGCCCCCGTGTTCCTGCTCCGCACCCTCTGCTACAATTATTGCAACTAATCCTATTGTCAGTCCTATTGTCTCTCTCACTCCCTCACCCCCAGCCAGTTGAGGCAGATGCCCACCAACTCATGAGGGCTGCCGCCTCTTAAAAGGAAGTTTTTCCTTTACACCTAGTGCTGCTCTTGGTGGAAATTGTTGGGTTTCTATAAATGATATCACAGAGTACGGACTAGACCTGCCCTTTCATGAGCGCTATGAGATAACTGTTGTTGTGATTTGGCTAATATAAATAAAATTGAATTGAACAGCATATGACACACTCCTTGGTGATAGTTCTGTTTTTTCAAGAAAACAGTTAAATACTCTTAACTATGGCTTCAGTAATAAACTTGATAGTAATGAGATTGCAACACATTGATAAAGTTCTTTGTTATCCACACACACGCACACAGAGAGACTTACGACAGAAGGTATTGTTCCTCCATGCGATGGGGACTCCTGCAGCAGCACACATGTCAGCATAGCTTTCTATGGCCTGACACAAAGCCACAATCTGACCTCCAGTGGCACACATGTCGTACACACAGCTTCCAAAGTATGGCTCAGGGGGCACGACAGAGTGACAAGGCTTAAAGATACCTGTAGGCAAGGTCAAAGACAGAGAGATGTGTTGGAGGTGAATTCCAGACAAACTCATGTTACTCAGTCATCACTTTCACAATGGCACCATGCTACTGTTAGGCTTTTATCAAGGGATAACCTAAGCCATAATTTTGTGACTGTCATTTGTGAAGCCTCAGGAAATGGTGATTACTGAGATGCCATTGAGCAAGGCCCTTAAGCCCAACTGCTCCAATGGAGCTGCTCAGTGGCCGGCACATCAGACTGTGGCTGTTCTGTGGCTGTGGTGTGAATGTGATCCTTTAAAAAAAGAGAGAATCACTCTCAGTTATACTTATTTTGTCGCTCTGTCTTTCACAATGCCTTTTTAAAAATTATTTTAGCATTGATGTTGATGACCTGTATGTTCCTTAGGCATAGTGTCCTGTTTGTGATTGTGATGACGGTGATGATGATGATGATGATGATGATGATGATGATAATGAGTGGAATGTTTGGTCAATTTCTCAGGATATGCAGGTGTCAGGTCTGGAGAGTGTAGTTCTCAACATGAGTGCATGCTATACCGTTGGGATCAGTGATCATGCCGCAGCTGGTGGGCTTCTTGGCCTCCTCCTCCACCTCTTTATTACAGTCTTCCTGTCCTCCATCATTGCTACAGCTGGAGAAGGGGTGTGGAGGTAGAATGGAAAAATTGATGATTTTTGTTGTGTGCATGTTTGTGTACACATAGATGTTCATCTGTCTGCCCACCCAACACTTTTATCCAGAGCACCAGATGTTATCTCAAAACATGTTGGTCACATAACTGTAAAGTTTGCTGCAGATACTCTATGAAGATAGATTTTTGGTGACCTTGAATAATGGTCAAGTTTTAAATTCCAGACACATAAACAAATAAAAGCCTGTGGGGTGGGTAAAAGTATCTCCAGTTGAATTTTGCATTATGTACAATTCTGTCTCTACCAAAACTCACTAACGATTCAGAGCTGCTTTCGCTTTGTTGCTCTTTCAATCACTGTTAAGCTACGGTCAATGAAACCCAATCCTTGCTGTTGAAACTTACAGTTTTTCTCAGTTGCTTTGGTACATTTCTTGAATTATCCTTAACATTTGCAAAACAGCAAGTGCATTTCTTCAAACAGGTAGTACACAGCACAACAGCAAGTTTACCTGCAAAAGCCCTTAACTTACTCAAAATCCTTAGTCTTTCTCTCAGAAGTAAATATTTAGGTCAGTGAACTTGTCAGAGGCATCAGAATGACAAGTCCATGTGTCATTGTTTACGAACTAGGTGGTCAAAATGTTGAGCAATATTTTCAATATAACAGTGTAGTCTCTAAGTATTTTCTGATGTACACTTTGGCAAAGGTGACATCAAAACCTGAAAAAAAGGTTTTGATGAAAATGATTGAAAATGCAAAAGGCTGCACATTTTCTTATATGGCATATACCACTTTCACCAGTACAGAGTTATACATTGCAGGAGAAAGGACAGGACACAGTTACACTTTTACTGTTCAGCACTGTAATTTGTCATGTCAAAGCATGTCATTGTGATACAAAAAAGAAAAGGACAGGTCGATTAACGGGCAACCTGCTCTACCTACTTAGCCACAGCCACCCTAACACACTACCTTTTTACTGTGAGTCCTGTGATCTACCAACTTAGCTAACCAGTGACACTGGGAACCCTTTTGAAATTATCATTCAGAGACGCTCCTGCTGGGATGTCAATATAATTATCACGGGAAAATGGAATAAGAAAAATAATGCGTGGAATACGTATGTGTTGTGGGTGACTGGTCTGAGTGTAGTGTTGTGATTTGTTGTTGTCTATTCTTACTTTGTTTATGGTCCATAGGAAACAACATTTCGTCAGCTATATACTTGTATGTGAACAATATGAATAAAGGGCGACGTTATTTAACTTAGATTTTTGACAACGTGGTCAAACGTTTTGCATTTATCAACTTATGCAATTAACCTGCCTAGATGTTTTGGGGTGGTAAGACTATTCAACAGAGACTGGTATAATGGATTGTGATTAGCATGACATTAGCAATTGATAATGTAGCAAACAGCCGACAATAGTACATAATCTAATAAAAGGGTGATACAAATAAAGGCCTGGTTCCCTTTGCAAACTGAAATAAATAAAACCACTATTTACCTGTATGTCAGTATGTTTGATTGACAGAGTCTAGTTCTGTATTTATGTATTCTGTGATGTGACTCACTCTGGCCGTGGGTCAGGAATCTGCCAGCTGGCCCCCAGTTCATTGGTGTTAGCAGCTGGTGTATTGTCTGGTTTCAAGTTGTCATCTTTGGGGTTTCCATTGAAGTTTCCTGCCGGGGCAACAAAAATGGTAAGAGTCACCACAGAGTGATCAGTCAACATTCTGAAAAAGACATCCAGGTTTGCCTTTGGCATAGCATTTTGGTTGGACTGGCAGTTCTGGGGTGGATAACTATATATTAAGGAACTGTGATCCAAGTAACTGTCAACAAAATTTTGATTGGGTCAATTATTGTGAAAATGGCTCCTGGTTGTCAGACTTATGCTTTCAACTTTTAGTTTTAGGAGTATGATGTCCGGAGAGGTGACAGTCTGCACCTCAGCTGACACTACAAACGTACATGTTACATGTTTACGTTCATTGGCTGAGTGTCAGGGGGGTTTGGAGGGTGTGTTCACATCTGGGTAGATTATGAGGGACTTTGTGGTGCACAAGGTTCACATAATGCCACTCAGACACAGGGGTCACATTAACTAAATACTTTCTTTCACGGACTAAATTCTTGTTAAAAACGACAGAAAAATCTTAAATCTGTCATTTTGACCATAGAAGAATTGATAATCAGTTGTTTGCAGAAAAACTTTTTTTATTAAAATGTATTTAGAGTACTTTTACTTGATTCTAATACTCTAGTGCTCTTTTCATCCCTGCTGAAATGGAAATGAATAAATCATTCTGGTTCTTACCACACATGCCACAGAGTAGGCCATTATAGGAGGTGGGCAAAGTGACGTCAGCATGGTGGTCACCATCAAAACGCACCCTCAGGCCGAAAGATGTTTCCAGGACAACAAACTTGCCACTCATGTAGATCTTAACTCCAATGATAGAGGTGACAGGTGGGACAACCACTGTCCCATTGACCTGAAGAGAAGAGAGAGATTTATTCTGATGATGGACTGAGAGTGTAAAGAAGACAGGTTGCCAAACTTCCTGTCAGATGAGATTCATAGACCTGTAACTGTAAGATGTAACTAAAAACATTGATTTTGACTCAGTTCCAGGAATCATTGCAATGTAATGCACAATGAATAATGTTATTAGTCACACCTGTGTTTGACATCTTGTAGACAAAATGGTCTACTGTAAAAATAAGATATTTTCATTCTATTTTCATCTTCACAATTTCCCTGGTTTTTCTCCAACCCCCCAATTTAACAACAAAAATGCTCATCACAATTTCTCTGGCTCCAGGATGATTTCTTTGAATGTCTGGTTTTGTCCAGAATACAAAGACATTCAG
This sequence comes from Lepomis macrochirus, assembly GCA_024633595.2. Lineage (NCBI taxonomy): Eukaryota > Metazoa > Chordata > Actinopteri > Centrarchiformes > Centrarchidae > Lepomis > Lepomis macrochirus. The sequence continues at coordinate 892,439 of JALXJV020000002.1, read as the reverse complement.
TTTACTACTATACAAGACTAAGAAAACCAGTATATATTCACATTGAAGCAGCTGGGGCCTGTGAATCTTTGGGCATTATTGCACAAAACTGATGACAAAAGATTCACTGATTATCAGAATTGTTGCTGATTCTGTTTTTGTGAAACGACTAATAGATTTATAATTGTTTCAGCACTAAATATTACAAGCACCTGTAATATTTAGTACTTTGGTGCTCTACTGCAAGCTCTCCCTCCAAATGTAACCTGGTAGTACACAGAGTCAGCGATGGGGACAGTAGAGATTACTAATCTGGCAAGCAGAACTAAATCTTTAGTGTATCAGTTGCTGTGAAAGAACCAACATGTCAGGTAACATACCTGGACTGTGCGGCCCTTGCCGAGGATGACAGTCACACCGTTCACATTGATCACCACAGCCCTGACATAGGAAACCATCTTATTGCTTCCTCTATGCTCGTTCTGGGTGTCCACAGTGAAGTGTGGCAATCCGGATGAGATGTTGCAGGATTTGGTCAGGGTGTAGGAGCAGGCTCCCATGTAATGGTGGGCGTGTTTGTCAAAGGTGATGTAGTGTGGATCACCAGATACTGAGCACATACCATTTCCTGTACAAAAGAGGTAGGAATTTAGCTGAACTGTGTGGAGTCTAAACTGTGGGGTTTGCTGGTGTATCTGATTTTGCTGATAGAGTGAAGCTGCTGAATCAAATGTCAAGTGTTCATCATCTTTAAAGCCTCTTCAACCTACTCAACTTTGAAGTTGTACTACTTCTGCATACTTTCTGCTACAGACTCAGAGGCACAGGATAATTTCTACTGGCAACAGTTGTGCTTCTAATATTTATTCATTATCTGAACCACTAGCCAACTGTAAATAAAAACATGAAAGTTTTTTTCAGCATCCTCCTGGGATGAAAAGCTCCTTACCTTAGTAAGGGGCCTAAAAATGACCCCTGAGGAACTCCACCTGAGCTAAATTTTATTTTGTAACTAAATTTATTATATTTAAAAAATATATGCTTGCCTTTCTTTTCTTCTCAGTCATAACTGATCCCAAAACTTAAACAGGATCATCTACAGGCTTTACTGATCATAAGTGCTTAAAGAAATTACAATACGTCAATCTAGTCTTCACATCTTCGCAATCTGCTAAGACCCGAAATCACTGCCATTTGTAGCTATATTTTTCATTTAGATTGCTTGAATAACATATTGAAGACTGTGTTATGTGTATGCATGTAGGTTTGTTTGTGTTCCTCTCACAGAGAGCTAAGTATCAGAACTTAGTAGCCGTCCGTCTGCATGCACACTGGACCCGATTCCTACCAGTCTCCTCCAAGCCATATCTGCTACGGCAATCACTAATGTCATAAATACTTCTCTGGCTTCGGGAAATGTCCAAACATTTTCAAAAGGGCTCAGGTTACACTCTTGCTCAAAGAGCCTTCCCTCGACCCTACTCAAGTAAAGACCTATAGGCCAGATCCGCTTCTACCATTTCTATCCAAAGATATCGAATGGGCAGTCTTCAAACAGGTCTCTGAATTCCTCTCACGGAATAACCTCCTAGTTCCATATCAATGTGGTTTTAAGAGTGGCCACATTACTGAAATGGCTCTTTTGTCTGTGACAGAAGTCCTAAGTTTAGCTAAAGCTGCAGCCCAATACTCGGTTCTTGTCCTGCTTGAAAGCTGTATGCAATAATCATCGAAATTATATCCAATAAAGGATTGAAATATCTCACTTTGCATGTAATGAGTCTATATAATATAGTAGTTTCACCTTTTAAGTTTAATTACTGAAATAAATGAACTTTTGCATGATATGCTAATTTTTCATGTTTCACCTGTATTTACCCCATTGATGCCATAATGTGCTGTTAGATCTTGTATTTATTGCTGATCTTACCAGTATGTACTACTTGTAGATCTCGTGCTGTATTAATGCTTTGTTGATTCTTATATGTTGTTTGTTAAATGTAAGCTGCTTTGGATAAAATAATCTGCCAAATGAGTAAATGTAAATGTAAATGTAAATGTAAATGTAAATGTAATGTGTGTGTGTTTAACATACCCAGAGGGTGACATTCATATTCTCCATCTTGTAGCTGGCAGCTCTCAACGGCTGGTTTACAGCTGCTGTTGTGACACTGGATTAAACCTCCACTGTGACACATGCACTTCTGCTCACAACCCTCCAAGTACCATTCATCACCCATCTGACAAACACATACAAAATGCAAATGATACATTGTATAGAATACAGTATACAATACAGTGCATACAGTCAGTCAGTGCATAAATGTCTAAATGCTTCAAGCCTCCAAGGAAATGTCAAATACATTCACAGCCCATTGATCTATTGACTGATAGTCTTCTCTAACTCTCTGATGTGAACCAACATTTTTGGACATACACTTCCACCTGCTAGCTCTTCATTTGTATAATATTTAATCCATCTTAACAATATTATATTTAATCAGTATCTCCAACCATAATTTCTCTGCTCTCACCAAAACTGCTTACATCAAGGCATCCATAGCCCAATGGTTAAGATGCACAGCATATAACCTTAATATACCTTATCAAATGAAAGTACCAAATGCCAAAAATAGAAATTAAAAAGTGCTTAAATTGTGGCAAAGTAATTACATTTTTTTGAGTATGTAATTGAATATTGTCTATTCATGATTTAAATCTGAACACCAAGAATGTATCAATTCTTGCAAATAAAAGGAAACACCTGAATAAAAGAGTGGAGAAAAATATAAAATTCAGATGCTTCTGTGAACCACGACTCACTGAAAGTTTTGGTGAGTATGAAAATGATTTCAATAAAAGCTACGGCCTTTACAGTCACCAAATCTCAGCCCAGTTTCACACCATCAGTGTTCACTCAGATATCACAACAGCACCGTGATGTGGAGTATGAAAGTGTTGGATCAAGGCTAAGCAGGCATTAGCTTCAGATGATGTCATTTTAAGTAAGCTGTACAAATCATGATTGGCAGCTCTCTTCTTCACTTAGACAACATCATTAAATGTTCCTACACCTGAATGAAGCAGTGAACCACTCACTGGGCTGTTAAACATGTGAAACATTCTCTTTCGGGACTGAAGGATTTTTTCCCCTGCAAAGTAAGCTAGTTTTTGGCTGCCTAAACATGCTCAAAAACTCATCAAAGTGTTATTTACAAACCCAACAGAAAGTCAGCCATTTTGGATTTAATGTTCATTTCTGAACACCTCCTAGGCAATTAGTCTGATCCATTTCAAATTTACACTGTCTAGTCCAATACCATTGACGATTATATGTTGTACAAGCATAACATAAGTTGTCATGGCGTGCCCATGGAATGGTGTCCAAAATTGATGATTCGCCATGAAACAGGAAATTGTTGTAACTTCAGTGTAAGCATCCCGCCCTGAACACATCTACAAGCCAATATTTACCCGTAGTCATAGCGCCATCTGCTGGCAACAGGAAGTGACAACTTTTATGCTGTGATGAACCACTTCTTGCAGGTTGGCTATATCTATTTCAAGACTATCTCAGAAATCCCTAAACACATATGTGATGTTGTAAAGCTAGTAAGTTTTTCGTCAATGACTTATAATACTTCACTACATGCTCTAATCGGTACCAAACGTTACGTGCTCGATAACTGTCCCGCTCCGAAAACATGTACATACCAATATTCACATTTAGTGGTAGCACCACCTACTGGCAATAAGAAGTTGACACTCATCACGCGATTTAAATAAAACTTTCACGATGTGTTCCACACTTGAGATACTGAGATATAAAGTATAGTTACCAGATGTTCTCTAGAGCAACATAGGGGATGCAGGAAGTGACACTGAATTCCTCCGTGCAGCGTTCGAAGCATGTGACAATTCAGAGCCACACTAGGCAGAGCTGCAGAATATACGGTGCGATCGCGTCACAACCGGACATGTTACACATGCGAGGGTCTGCCCAACGTTGCTTGCAGCTTTAATTATCCTTTGCATCTGATACTGTTCTTGTTCTGATCATGTTATACAAATCAGTATCAGGTCTAATTCAATATAGATCCCAACTTGAACCATCACTGCAAAGTGAGCATGAAGTTATGTTCCTTTTATTGTTGAAGAATGGAATGTGATTAAAGTCACTTTGAGGTCTTTCCCACTTACAGGGTGATAGGATCCACTGGTGTCCACACAGCCACAGTCTTTCCGGGCCACACACTTGTCATTGCTGAGGATGAAGCCTGGATTACACTCACAACCCTCCACACACACGTCCTCACAGCCGGGCTGTCCAACCACACCCAGACACGTCTCTGGACACGAACTCACACACAGAGAGTAGGAGCTGTTGGGAGGACAGGCCAGGGCTGCATAGAGGAACAGAGGGATGACAGGGGAGGGAGGGATGGATGAATAGATAATGGAGGGGTAGTAGGAAGGAGGGTAGGGTAGAAACATGGATAAATAAAAGGTGGAGCAGGACATGGATGAAAAGAAGAATGTTAGGTTGTGGGTAGGGTGATGGTAGTTGTTAGAGCTTTTCCTGGTCCAGTAACACCTGGGTGTAGTAAGCTACTGCCTGAAGGCTAATCATACACTTATCTGCTGAGGTGTTGTGTCTGGTTAGCTGTATGCTACATAGGGTGGAAGTGGATTTACAGTTACAGAGTATGGTTACTATTGTAGGCAACACTGGATGGAGGTGTGTGTCATTCACTTTGGATAGACAGTGAAGTTTGCACTGGATATATTGAACAAAGAACATCCTAAAAAAATAGAGCAGGGGCAATAGTCTGGAAACAAATATTTATCTTTTTTCTGTAGTTATTCAGACTTGCAAATGACTCCAATAAAATTCCAAATTCCATACTTTTCCATAC
>JALXJV020000002.1:848918-887044 GCA_024633595.2 Lepomis macrochirus | reverse complement strand
AAAGGGTGATACAAATAGAGGCCTGGTTCCATTTGCTACTGAAATAAATAAAGCCACTATTTACCTGTATGTCAGTATGTTTGATTGACAGAGTCTAGTTCTGTATTTATGTATTCTGTGATGTGACTCACTCTGGCCGTGGGTCAGGAATCTGCCAGCTGGCCCCCAGTTCATTGGTGTTAGCAGCTGGTGTATTGTCTGGTTTCAAGTTGTCATCTTTGGGGTTTCCATTGAAGTTTCCTGCCGGGGCAACAAAAATGGTAAGAGTCACCACAGAGTGATCAGTCAACATTCTGAAAAAGACATCCAGGTTTGCCTTTGGCATAGCATTTTGGTTGGACTGGCAGTTCTGGGGTGGATAACTATATATTAAGGAACTGTGATCCAAGTAACTGTCAACAAAATTTTGATTGGGTCAATTATTGTGAAAATGGCTCCTGGTTGTCAGACTTATGCTTTCAACTTTTAGTTTTAGGAGTATGATGTCCAGAGAGGTGACAGTCTGCACCTCAGCTGACACTACAAACGTACATGTTACATGTTTACGTTCATTGGCTGAGTGTCAGGGGGGTTTGGAGGGTGTGTTCACATCTGGGTAGATTATGAGGGACTTTGTGGTGCACAAGGTTCACATAATGCCACTCAGACACAGGGGTCACATTAACTAAATACTTTCTTTCACGGACTAAATTCTTGTTAAAAACGACAGAAAAATCTGAAATCTGTCATTTTGACCATAGAAGAATTGATAATCAGTTGTTTGCAGAAAAACTTTTTTTGGTTAAAATGTATTTAGAGTACTTTTACTTGATTCTAATACTCTAGTGCTCTTTTCATCCCTGCTGAAATGGAAATGAATAAATTATTCTGGTTCTTACCACACATGCCACAGAGTAGGCCATTATAGGAGGTGGGCAAAGTGACGTCAGCATGGTGGTCACCATCAAAACGCACCCTCAGGCCGAAAGATGTTTCCAGGACAACAAACTTGCCACTCAAGTAGATCTTAACTCCAATGATGGAGGTGACAGGTGGGACAACCACTGTCCCATTGACCTAAAGAGAAGAGAGAGAGATTTATTCTGATGATAGACAGAGAGTGTAAAGAAGACAGGTTGCCAAACTTCCTGTCAGATGAGATTCATAGACCTGTAACTGTAAGATGTAACTAAAAACATTGATTTTGACGCAGTTCCAGGAATCATTGCAATGTAATGCACAATGAATAATGTTATTAGTCACACCTGTGTTTGACGTCTTGTAGACAAAATGGTCTACTGTAAAAATAAGATATTTTCATTCTATTTTCATCTTCACAATTTCCCTGGTTTTCTCCAACCCCCCAATTTAACAACAAAAATGCTCATCACAATTTCTCTGGCTCCAGGATGATTTCTTTGAATGTCTGGTTTTGTCTAAAATGCAAAGATATTCAGTTTACTACTATACAAGACTAAGAAAACCAGTAAATATTCACATTGAAGAAGCTGGGGCCTGTGAATCTTTGGGCATTATTGCACAAAACTGATGACAAAAGATTCACTGATTATCAGAATTGTTGCTGATTCTGTTTTTGTGAAACGACTAATAGATTTATAATTATTTCAGCACTAAATATTACAAGCACCTGTAATATTTAGTACTTTGGTGCTCTACTGCAAGCTCTCCCTCCAAATGTAACCTGGTAGTACACAGAGTCAGCGATGGGGACAGTAGAGATTACTAATCTGGCAAGCAGAACTAAATCTTTAGTGTACCAGTTGCTGTGAAAGAACCAACATGTCAGGTAACATACCTGGACTGTGCGGCCCTTGCCGAGGATGACAGTCACACCGTTCACATTGATCACCACAGCCCTGACATAGGAAACCATCTTATTGCTTCCTCTATGCTCGTTCTGGGTGTCCACAGTGAAGTGTGGCAATCCGGATGAGATGTTGCAGGATTTGGTCAGGGTGTAGGAGCAGGCTCCCATGTAATGGTGGGCGTGTTTGTCAAAGGTGATGTAGTGTGGATCACCAGATACTGAGCACATACCATTTCCTGTACAAAAGAGGTAAGAATTTGTGTGGAGTCTAAACTGTGGGGTTTGCTGGTGTATCTGATTTTGCTGATAGAGTGAAGCTGCTGAATCAAATGTCAGTGTTTATCATCTTTAAAGCCTCTTCAACCTACTCAACTTTGAAGTTCTACTACTGCATACTTTCTGCTACAGACTCAGAGGCACAGGATAATTTCTACTGGCAACAGTGGTGCTTCTAATATTTATTCATCATCTGTATCGTGTAGTTATTGATATTTTGATTGTGTATTCATTATTGAATAACCCAGAATATGATCATGGTGTTTTTTGGTCAACCACTAGCCAACTGTAAATACAAACATGAAAGTTTTTTTCAGCATCCTCCTGGGATGAAAAGCTCCTTACCTTAGTAAGGGGCCTAAAAATGACCCCTGAGGAACTCCACCTGAGCTAAATTTTATTTTGTAACTAAATTTATTATATTTAAAAATATATATTTGCCTTTCTTTTCTTCTCAGTCATAACTGATCCCAAAACTTAAACAGGATCATCTACAGGCTTTACTGATCATAAGTGCTTAAAGAAATTACAATACGTCAATCTAGTCTTCACATCTTCACAATCTGCTAAGACCCGAAATCACTGCCATTTGTAGCTATATTTTTCATTTAGATTGCTTGAATAACATGTTGAAGACTGTGTTATGTGTATGCATGTGGGTTTGTTTGTGTTCCTCTCACAGAGAGCTAAGTGTCAGAACTCCTGACCTGTAGCCGTCCCTCTGCATGCCCACTGGACCCGATTCCTACCAGTCTCCTCCAAGCCATATCTGCTACGGCAATCACTAATGTCATAAATACTTGTCTGGCTTCGGGAAATGGCCCAACATTTTCAAAAGGGCTCAGGTTACACCCTTGCTCAAAGAGCCTTCCCTCGACCCTACTCAAGTTGAGAACTATAGGCCAGATTCGCTTCTACCATTTCTATCCACAGATATCAAGCGGACAGTCTTCAAACAGGTCTCAGAATTCCTCTCACGGAATAACCTCCTAGTTCCATATCAATGTGGTTTTAAGAGTAGCCACATTACTGAAATGGCTCTTTTGTCTGTGACAGAAGTCCTAAGTTTAGCTAAAGCTGCAGCCCAATACTTGGTTCTTATCCTGCTTGAAAGCTGTATGCAATAATCATCAAAATTATATCCAATAAAGAAATATCTCCCTTTGCATGTAATGAGTCTATATAATATAGTAGTTTCACCTTTTAAGTTTAATTACTGAAATAAATGAACTTTTGCACGATATGCTAATTTTTCATGTTTCACCTGTATTTACCCCATTGATGCCATAATGTGCTGTTAGATCTTGTATTTATTGCTGATCTTACCAGTATGTACTACTTGTAGATCTCGTGCTGTATTAATGCTTTGTTGATTCTTATATGTTGTTTGTTAAATGTAAGCTGCTTTGGATAAAAGAATCTGCCAAATGAGTAAATGTAAATGTAAATGTAAATGTAATGTGTGTGTGTTTAACATACCCAGAGGGTGACATTCATATTCTCCATCTTGTAGCTGGCAGCTCTCAACGGCTGGTTTACAGCTGCTGTTGTGACACTGGATTAAACCTCCACTGTGACACATGCACTTCTGCTCACAACCCTCCAAGTACCATTCATCACCCATCTGACAAACACATACAGAATGCAAATGATACATTGTATAGAATACAGTATACAATACAGTGCATACAGTCAGTCAGTGCATAAATGTCTAAATGCTTCAAGCCTCCAAGGAAATGTCAAATACATTCACAGCCCATTGATCTATTGACTGATAGTCTTCTCTAACTCTCTGATGTGAACCAACATTTTTGGACATACACTTCCACCTGCTAGCTCTTCATTTGTATAATATTTAATCCATCTTAACAATATTATATTTAATCAGTATCTCCAACCATAATTTCTCTGCTCTCACCAAAACTGTTTACATCAAGGCATCCATAGCCCAATGGTTAAGATGCACAGCATATAACCTTAATATACCTTATCAAATGAAAGTACCAAATGCCAAAAATAGAAATTAAAAAGAGCTTCAATTGTGGCAAAGTAATTACATTTTTTTGAGTATGTAATTGAATATTGTCTATTCATGATTTAAATCTGAACACCAAGAATGTATCAATTCTTGCAAATAAAAGGAAACACCTGAATAAAAGCCTGGAGAAAAATATAAAATTCAGATGCTTCTGTGAACCACGACTCACTGAAAGTTTTGGTGAGTATGAAAATGATTTCAATAAAAGCTACGGCCTTTACAGTCACCAAATCTCAGCCCAGTTTCACACCATCAGTGTTCACTCAGATATCACAACAGCACCGTGATGTGGAGTATGAAAGTGTTGGATCAAGGCTAAGCAGGCATTAGCTTCAGATGATGTCATTTTAAGTAAGCTGTACAAATCATGATTGGCAGCTCTCTTCTTCACTTAGACAACATCATTAAATGTTCCTACACCTGAATGAAGCAGTGAACCACTCACTGGGCTGTTAAACATGTGAAACATTCTCTTTCGGGACTGAAGGATTTTTTCCCCTGCAAAGTAAGCTAGTTTTTGGCTGCCTAAACATGCTCAAAAACTCACCAAACTTTACAAACCCAACAGAAAGTCAGCCATTTTGGATTTAATGTTCATTTCTGAACACCTCCTAGGCAATTAGTCTGATCCACTTCAAATTTACACTGTCTAGTCCAATCCCATTGACGATTATATGTTGTACAAACGGTGAGTTGTCATGGCGTGCCCATGGAATGGTGTCCAAAATTGATGATTCGCCATGAAACAGGAAATTGTTGTAACTTCAGTGTAAGCATCCCGCCCTGAACACATCTACAAGCCAATATTTACCCGTAGTCATAGCGCCATCTGCTGGCAACAGGAAGTGACAACTTTTATGCTGTGATGAACCACTTCTTGTAGGTTGGCTATATCTATTTCAAGACTATCTCAGAAATCCCTGAACACATATGTGATGTTGTAAAGCTTGTGAGTTTTTCTTCAATGATGTATCCATGGCGTGGTGGTGTACATGCTCTAATCGGTACCAAACGTTACGTGCTCGATAACTGTCCCGCTCCGAAAACATGTACATACCAATATTCACATTTAGTGGTAGCACCACCTACTGGCAATAAGAAGTAACACTCATCACGCGATTTAAATAAAATTTTCACGATGTGTTCCACACTTGGGGTACTGAGATATAAAGTATAGTTACCAGATGTTCTCTAGAGCCACATAGGGGACACAGGAAGTGACACTGAATTCCTCTGTGCAGCGTTGGAAGCGTGTGACAATTCAGAGCCGCACAGGCAGAGCTGCAGAATATACAGTGATCGCGTCACAACCGGACATGCTACACATTGCGAGGGTCTGCCCAACGCTGCTTGCAGCTTTAATTATCCTTTGCATCTGATACTGTTCTTGTTCTGATCATGTTATACAAATCATTCAGGTTTCAATATAGATCCCAACTTAAAATGTCACTGCAAAGTGAGCATGAAGTTATGTTCCTTTTATTGTTGAAGAATGGAATGTGATTAAAGTCACTTTGAGGTCTTTCCCACTTACAGGGTGATAGGATCCACTGGTGTCCACACAGCCACAGTCTTTCCGGGCCACACACTTGTCATTGCTGAGGATGAAGCCTGGATTACACTCACAACCCTCCACACACACGTCCTCACAGCCGGGCTGTCCAACCACACCCAGACACGTCTCTGGACACGAACTCACACACAGAGAGTAGGAGCTGTTGGGAGGACAGGCCAGGGCTGCATAGAGGAACAGAGAGATGACAGGGGGAGGGAGGGATGGATGAATGGATTAGGGAGGGGTAGTAGGAAGGAGGGTAGGGTAGAAACATGGATAAATAAAAGGTGGAGCAGGACTTGGATGAAAAGAAGAATGTTAGGTTGTGGGTAGGGTGATGGTAGTTGTTAGAGCTTTTCCTGGTCCAGTAACACCTGGGTGTAGTAAGCTACTGGCTGAAGGCTTATCTGACTTATCTGCTGAGGTGTTTTGTCTGGTAAGCTGTATGCTACATAGGGTGGAAGTGATTTACAGTTCAGAGTATGGTTACTATTGTAGGCAACACTGGATGGAGGTGTGCGTCATTCACTTTGGATAGACAGTGAAGTTTGCACTGGATCAAAGACACATCCTAAAAAATAGAGCAGGGGCAATAGTCTGGAAACAAATATTTATCTTTTTTCTGTACTTATTCAGACATGGAAATGACTCCAATAAAATTCCAAACTTTTCCATACTTTTCCATACTGCGTAGGAATCCTGTAAATACTCAACTTTGGGAATCGCCAAAGTTATTGTTGGGAAATTTCATGGTGATCCATCTGATAACTGTCAAGATATTCCACACTGGACTAAGTGACTAACCAACCGACCATAGCGATCCCTACAGCCACAACTCTACTGTCACTAAAAATCAAATATGATAACTTTTCCTTTATCAGAGATATTACAAAATACACACGTTTCCTAGGTCTGTTACTGATTTGAATCATTGATACTTTTGGAATGACGGGAACACAAAGTGAACCTGACAAAGGTGCTGCCTGCAGTCAGGATGTCCTGTGCCCAAACCAGAAGCAGAGGAGATAATGATCTTCTTTGGAAAAATGTTTTTCATATTCAAATACTGAAGACTTACGGCAGAAGTGCGGAGTCCTCCACTGGTGAACTTTGGCTCCAGCGCTTTGGCAGGCATCAGTGTAAGCCTGGAGCTGGTCACACAGTACATGTTGTTGGCCATTGAACTGACACATGTCATACACACAGCTCTGGAAGAATGGAGTAGGATTCACCACACTGATACACTCCCTGGAACAGAGAAAACACACCCAAACCACCAAACAAAATGTTGGTTTCTGTCCCTTCATGGGAATTCAAGAAACTGCAAAAATATGAAATCCTTTAAGTAAAATAGCCTTTAAACAACTCAGGTGTGTGTGCGTGTGTGTGTCCAGTGCAGTTCAAATAATAATTGTAGAACAAGCTATAGTTGTAATCTGACATTAGATGGACAGCAATCAGACTGTAGCTGAGAATGCTGGAGATTTTAGAATACTGGCAGAAGAGAGCAGTTGGGGAGAAGTAGCATACCAGAAAGTGTATAACTCAGGATTAGCTGAGGTTATAAAAGACGAAGTTAGAACTACTAGATGCTCAGATTTCGTTGGCTGTTAAGCTTCATAACAGACTTTAGGACAGTGGGAGGAGAAGGCTTGATTTTGAATGTACAGAAAAAGTTTTCAACATGAACAGAAAACAGTGGAACTATTCTGCCCAGGGGTTATAAATGAATTCAGATTAACTAATGTATCATTGATGTTGAATTGGTTCCACATGCACATTTAATGCCTACATGTGTGCTGACTCAGCAGGGATGAAAATGAAATGAGAAATTAGAAAAGTTGATTTACAGGAGAATCTGAAAGCAGTAAAACATTTAAAATATTTCCTGTTAAAGTAAAACAACAAGTTTGTTCAGATTCTGAATCTGAGCAGGCTGGTGGTTTTAGCTCAAGTGCCTCTAAAACACCCTTGTAGTCCAACAGTTGGACCAATAATTAGAAAAGAAGCTGACCTGAAGGGTCCAGCAGGGTCCTTGATTTTGCCGCATTTGTCTGGCTTCACCACCTCAGCCTCAAGTTTGGGGTCACAGTCTGGGTCAGGCTTGGTGCCTGGGGTACACCTGATCAACAGAAACACAACAACAGGGTCACATTCCATTTCTTAAGTCCACAGTCTGTTCAGTCTAATTCATCCTCAAGAATTATGGCAGGAAGAATTTAGACAGTTAGTAGATATGTAACTGAACTGATGTATAACATAATATTTGTCTCTCAATTTTGAGCACAGTAAATCATTTGACATTTTTTTTGAGTATCAAAGACACTCAAGAGGATTTTCAACAATTTTCAACTTAACATATTCTAGTTCTAGTATTTCTTAGCTAAGACAAATACTAGTCCACCCTAAAGACGGCACACTCAAACACAAGACGAGCAACCTAGTGTATGCTGTCCAATGCAGTGAGGAATGCGACACCACTTATATTCCTGTTCTTTCATCACTTCCCAGGAAACTAAACAAAGGTTCTCTTTGGCATCATGTGAAGATGTCATTCACACTTGGCCTCAGGTGACTCATGACCTTCTAGTCTTCTGACCACTCAAAGCACTTTTACACTACATCACATTTCCTCACTTACACACATTCATTCGCTGAGCCTAAGTGCTTACAACAGAAACTAACACACTGATGGAACAGCAAACATTCAGGGTTCAGTATCTTGCTTAAGGACACTTTGACATGCAACTGCTGATCTTCGCGTTAATGGGCAACCTGCTCTACCTCCTGAGACACAGACAATTTTTTCTTTCCTAAACTATTAGTAACTGAATACAGGCAGCCTTTATAGAGTCCATACATGAGCCTTCAAGAAAATTTGAAGGGGATCCATAAATTCTCATAATACAGCAGAAAGATGAATGCATGTGTGTAAACTCACGAGTCATCCTCATCCTCTTCTGTCTGCCAGCTGTTCCCGAAGTTATTGACATTTCCTACCAGAGTGCCATCTGGTTTGGTGAAGTCATTGTCTGGGTTCCCATCATAGTCACCACAGAGACCACACGTCTGGTTGTAGTAGGAGCTGGAGGGACAAAGACGAAGAGAGTACAGGATTAAGAGATGAAGAGGTGATGTCTTAAGAAGATTTAAAAGGTCAAACACTGTTAGGCAAAGCGACAGAATACAGAAATGTCTTCATCTGATATGATTAATCAGGGCATCATCAATGGAACATATATAACCAAAGTATTAGGAATGCTGGGAAGGGTTATCAAAAATAGTCACTATGACCTTCGAACTACAGCTTGCATAGATGCCCAGCTGGTTATACACTCTGGGTGGCATTAGAATCAGAATCAGAAACAGAATTAGTTTTATTGCCAGGTACATTTTCACATACGAGGAATTTGCCTTGGTATAAATTGGTGCTTACAGTACACATGAATATAAATATAAATATAGATATATAAAAAGTAAAGTCAAAAAATGTACAAGTATACAAACATCACAATAATACTATAATTTCAATGCTAACAAATATGTGCAAAATTTACAGCATGAGCATAAAGCACAGTTGAGCGTTGCTGTAAAATGTGGTGTCAGGAATGTGTATGAGTATGTGTGTGTGTTTGGGGAGGGTGGCACGCGAGTCAGTGACAGTGGGACCCTTGTTGAGGAAGCCCATTGTAATCGGAAAGAAACTGTTCTTGTGGCGAGAGGTTTTGGTCCTGATGGACCGAAGCCTCCTGCATGAGGGGAATGTCTGAAACAGTTTGTGTCCAGGGTGGGAGGGGTCAGCCACAATCTTTCATGCACGCCTCAGAGTCCTTGAGGTGTACAGGTCCTGAAGAGATGGAAGGTGACAACCAATCACCCTCTCTGCAGTCTGAATGATACGCTGCCCTTGTCCCTGGCAGTGGCAGCAGCGTACCAGATGGTGATGGAGGAGGTGAGGCCTCCCTGACGTGCTGATGAGCTGAGGGTAAACGTATATATTATTTTCTGTTTCCGATGATTGTGTGTTGGTAGCGTGTTTTGCTTCTCTCACTAAAGACCAGTTAAATTTGTAATAACAGCAGCTAACTGTCCACTAAACACTTATTCTTACAGTACTTTTGCCTAAGCATTAACAGTTCTTTCCATCTTTTAGTGACTGTTGTTTAGTCTCATAGTTGTTTTCAAAAGTTTTGGTAGCTAACGCAACCTTACTTTAGCTTAGCTGTTAGCGACTTTAGCATTGTAAATAGCGATGGCTTCTCCGTCTCCGTCTCTTCTCTGCCTCCTTTAGTGGTAATGCTATGTGTATCAAGTGTAATTTATTTGTAGACATGGAGGCGAGGTTCAGTGATTTAGAAGTCTGGCTCTGCTGATCAGTCTTTAGCAACTGTAGCTAGCCTGTCCCTGGTTGTCATGCGGACCGACCTGAGTTAGCCTCAGGTAGCTGTCCCGTCATCTCCTGAGTAGCCAGGAAAGGGTGGCTGGGTGAAGCAGCATTCAAATCCCACGGCTCACCACCAGCCTGTTTCTAACAGATTTTCCCCACTCAGCGACACACCCGCTAAGAAACCAACTCTGATCATTGGCAGCTCCATTTTGAGAAATTGAAGTTAGCGAAGCCAGCGGCCATAGTTAAGTGCATCCCTGGAGCCAGTGCGGGCGTCATTGAATCTTATTTGAAACTGCTGGCTAAGGATAATGTGTGGTAATGACTCCCGGTTTCGCCAGTCGGAGGTCACTAAGATTAATGTTGAGTCCGTATGTACATACGCAAAAACAATGTCGGACATTGTAGTTTTCTCTGTACCCCTGCGGAATCTGACCAATGAAGACAACATAGCTGCATGTCATCATTTGTCCGCTTGTCGAGGTGGTATCCAAAATGATGTGGGCTTTGTATATCATTGGCAGACTTTCTGGGGAAGAACTGGTCAGATTTGGAGTACTGTTTTGGATGTACTGCAGGGTTTTGGAGGGTTTTGCCAGGGATCCCGGTAAGGAGTGCATTGTAATAGTCCAGTCTGGAGGAATCAAAGGCAGGAGTGAGTGTGGGACGAAGTTTAGTGATGTTCCTGAGGTAGAAGAAGGAGGTCTTGCAGAGATGTTTTATTTGAGCCTCAAAGGTCAGATTAGAGTCCATTTTAACGCCCAGGTTGGTGGCTGATGTTGAAAGTGGAATATCTTGGCCAGAGAAGGTGATGCTCGTAATGCCAGGTGGTCAGAGGGGATGATGGCAGGGCAGCAAAGGGGGTTGGGTTTGTCCTGAGGTAGAGTTGAGTGTCATCAGAACAGCAGAGGAATGAAATTCCATGCCAGCTGATGAGACGGCCAAGGGGGAGCTTGTAGAGAATAAACTGGGTGGGGCCGAGCAGTGAGCCTTGAGGGACACCACAGGTAACGTTGTGTGCCAGGGATTTATCCTCAACCCAGGCGACATGCTCAGTTTTCCCAGTGAGGTAGGTTGAGAACCAGTTATGGACAGAGTCAGAGAGAATGTAGACGGTGAAGAAGAATGGACTTCTGATGCTCTTTGTAGGCGTGCCTATGAACAGTGAGTCCTGAGGCCTTGAGGTGCCGCTCAAGGACACGCCCAGCTGTTTTCTTCTTCTGTAGTTCGCAGGTATACTGGGGGTTGAGGGTTTACATTTAAATGCAAGGCATTCAGATGAGGACAGTGTAGGCAGAGGGAGGGAGGATAGTTCTAAGTTCTGTCTATGTATTACAGCTAGGTCACTCACACAACCAATACTGTGGGCTCTCTCCAGATAGCTGTAGCCTGGGGGACAGACTTCATTAAGTGCTCAGTAAACCCCTGGCTGGTGCCATGTTTCTGGCACATAAAGTCTAATCCCTTGTCCATGATGTGGTGTTGTATGAAGGATGCTTAATTTGTGAGGGATTGTGTATTAAGAAGTTCTATTTTGAGCAATGATGCTGGGGTAGTACACTGGAATCCAATCTATGTTTTCTAGCCTGCTTGGTGTGCAGGGATCTCATGTTGTTTGCCGTGCTGCCCACCTGAGCGTGCAGAATTCTGGCAATGCTTCCCGTGTTACTAACACCGAGAGCAACACTGCTCTGATGATGCAGCAGACGTGCGACAGTTTGACTGATGGAACTTCTGTGGATGTTATGAGGTCGGTGCATCTGTCCAAGATCTTTGTTAGCAGCAATGCATGTTTGAATGGTTAGGGTGTTGAGATTTAGCAGCAGCGGGATAGAGTACTTGATCATGGCAGCGGGTGCATGAGGCACGGACCGGACAGCTAGATGGCTGCCCCAAGAGTAAACCTTGTAGTAGCAGTGATGGAACGATGGAGAAGTCTGGGTTTTCACCCACTGATGAAGAAATAAAAAGCTGATGTTGGAGGACATGGCAGCAGGTTAGTAGATGGACTAAGCTCAAACATCAGTGTTATTAGCTATTACAGTGTTCTCTTATAACGTTTTTTTCTACATTGCTTTATACTTTTACCAAAACTTGAATTAATCAAAGTTGAATTGTCAATAAAAGATGAAGGTTACAATTTTCCAAAGAAAAGAAAAATCACATCTATGCAAAGTAACCAAGGAAATCTTATATCAAAACACTGTTCATTTTAGTCAAACAGCAGCCATTTCTAAATGATCAAAATACCTGGAGAGGAAGGAACCTCTATACCAACCTGGGAACTGAAATTCGGGCATAATGGTTTCCATCCCAGCGCACCTGGAGGCCGAAGGTCGTCTCCAGGGTAATATACTGACCGGCAAGACTGAGAGAGATGAGAGGAGAGGGGGAGTGAGGGAGGGCCACCCGCAGTCCGCTCACCTGCCAGAGACAAGGAAACACAAAACAACGCTAAACAGAAGCTAAAAAAGGGTGGTGAGAATGTTGTAGCTGGATGCATTTTAGGCCAGCACAATATGAGGAAAATCTGTGATGTGCAAAAACATTGTTCTATATTGCAATGATGAAATGACTTGTGACAAATAAAGAAATATTGAAGTGTGCATACTAGCTGCCTGGTTTTCTTAAAAATTCAAACAGGATTAGAATATAAATGAGAAAATATACATATAAAGGTAAATGTTTCTAAATCAGCAACAGTAAAGTTTAAAACTCTTAGGTCATTATATAAACTCAATAACGTCTCAGTGGAAACACATCTAAAATGTCTAAAATAAATAAAATTCCTCACAACAAAATACTGAGTGACGTTTAGAAAGAATGAAAAACTCAGACATTGGTCCATGTCAGTCCTTCCTCCTGTCCTCCTTCTCATTCTCCCTCTCTTTAGCCCCCAGGCCCGTTCACTGTGGTTCATTACCATCCTTACATACATGCATGCAAACTCAGGAGGGATGAAAAAGGTGACATATTTGCAAACCTCCCCCAGAAAGACCTTTTAGATTTTGACACGTAAACAAAGAATTTCTGGTCCTCTGAGAAGAAAATAAAGGTATTTTTGAACTGCTCATTAGTATTGTCGTGTCTGGTTTCCACTTCGAAGATGTGATGGCCTGAACATTGGTTTATTTAAATTACTATTGAGTGATTCCCCTAAATCTGTGTATGGTTTGTTCTTTGATTATTTCATTTCAAATCATAATCGGTAAAAACAAAAACATTTTTGAACATTAATACAAGTGGGTTTTTAGTTAGAAAAACAGGACAATATTACTTCCAATGGTACACAGCAAACATGAACTGTTTGCCTATTAGTTAATTTGGCAAATTGTTTATTAAGGAATCTCTACACGGATTAAAATGTTTGGGTAATGTTTGGTAAGTTTTGTTTGCTCTCTACACTGTTTCGACCAGACCTTTATTTTCTTTGTGAGATGGAAGAATTTAGAAAGTTGCGCAGTGCTGCGGCGAACCTCCAGCTGCAGTAGCACATTGATTAGGCTATGCGTAAAATCAGGAGATCAAGATAAAAACCTTGATAAATATATTCGGGTATTTTCTTAGATCGCTCAGGTAACCAGCTGCTTTAAGTAGAGTTGAAGTACTTCAGCTAGAAATTGGAGAATTTTGAGTGTTTGAGGCTCTTTAATATAGTGCTCACTTCTACAATAATATTCGCCACAGTTGATATGAGATGCGACCTGAAAAGAAATAGCCTTATATAAAATTAAACATAAAAATATTTAACCTAATAGTGACTTTTTGTTTCACAGGAGACACAGACACAAGTCTCCTGATTCAAAGTTTCTGGCCCTCCTTTCACACCAACCATGTTCTTACTGAGTCTTTTCTGTTAAATATCATATACCTGCCTTTACCGTCACAAACTGACGCTACAGGGCTTCCACCACTGCACTGAACTATGATCCCCAGTGCATTACAAATGCCGGTAGGCTTTGACCATGCGTCCATATGTTACGAGTTAGGGAGTGAGAACGGGTTGTAGGGATACAACACCAGTCAAAATCCAGCTCTGCTTTGTTTTCTGTTATGGATTTATAACAGAAAAACAAAACAGATGTCTGTTTTTTGCTTTTTGGATTTTTCCGTTTTGGTTTTAAAACCAAAAAACGACTTGGTTTTTTGTTTTTTCCGATTTGGTTTTGAAACAAAAGAAAGAAAGAATGGACCATGAGCAGTTGTAGCAGTGGATGTGATGCAATTGTTTTGCGTGGGTTAGCTTCATATCTGGATATAAAACACCAATACACAGCAATTTTTGTAAGCAAACAAATTTTTGGGGGTGCTCCTCTTAGAACATTTTATCTTTCCAATAAAAAAAATGCAATTTCACATCACTTTGCACCATTAATATTACCATATATATGTATACAAAAAGTTGGAAAAGATAGAGCAGATTATAAAAAAATAACATGCAGAAAGCCAAACTTACCAAAATAAGTCTACTCTGAGAAACAACCATTATAACCAGGCCATTTGGGCCTTACCGTCAGGTAAGGCCCTATATTGGCAGGTAACCCTGTTAATATGACCTCAGTCATGATCGATATGATTGTTCATGTTTGCCTTTTGTATCTTAAGTTACAGCTTTAAAAAAACAAAACAAAAATCGACAAGTTTGAACTTATCTAAATAAAAAGATTTTTCTTATTGTGTTTATTTTGCGATGTGTTAATTGTGCATGTTCATATTGTGATGACAATGAAAATATGATTCATGATTTATTATCTATGTCTAATGTTGTCCATACTGACCAGCGTCTTCCTGGCCTTCATCAGAATCACAGTGATTCCATTCACTGTGACGTAGAGTTTTCTCAGGTAGGACACACCTGACACTCCTCTTTCTTCATTCTTCCCCTCCACTGAGAACCAGGGACCTGCACAGGGAGCACAAAACCATAAATAACCAAAGATATGATATAAATGTATAAAAATATATTGGCTAAAATTATCCATCCATCGTCAACCGCTTATCCCGTGTACAAGGTTGCAGGGGGTGGAGCCTATCCCAGCTGACACTGGGCGAAAGGCGGGGTACGCCCTGGACAGGTTTCCACCCCGTCACAGGGCCGGCTGAAATTATGTTATTAGATTTTATTGTTTCAGCCTCAAAAGTCCAGCATGGCTTTGGGCTAAACCAGGTTGTTCTACTGTAGCGGGTTAATGTTACAGTAGGTCAGTGGTGGAGGCTATGCTGTCGACAGACTTGATTGTAGATTTATTTCTGAAACAGTGTGGCAGTTCTATTGAACGGTCACACCATTTCTCCCTAGTTCATCACTTCGAAATATTCTCTAGCATCATTTACAGCAGCTAATGCTGCTAAATTAGATATGCCACAATCAACCAGCAAATGTGCCTTCATCAGAAAATAGTGGATTTATACATGGATGAAATGTGCAAAAACTTGGATGAGTTAGACTAATGTCTACTATGGTGATATGGTCATAGTGTCACCTCCTGGTGTAAAAACATCATGTTTTACATGATCACTTGAAGTAAATATATGCATGTGTCATCAAAGGCTACGATCAGACTGCAGGCATCAATGCTCAATTTTTATGCCCCAGGTCCAATTATTTTTTCACATTATAGTTTAAATGCGGCCCATTTCAGACTGTGTACTGTCCGCAGCCTGAAAGTGACCCGCATGCGCAGAAGAATAACACAGCGTCACAAGCAGCACGCTGTTGCAGGCTACAGAAATAAACAAGGAGCAACAGAGGTTAGCTCCGGTTAGCTCACGGGAGACTCCCATTTATTCTTGTCCTCTCACGGGTCAAATTTCTCCTGAATTATGACAAATGTTCACAACTTTCTGTTCTTTTCATTATGGTTTTGCCGCTGTTCAACGCAACTGTCCCACAACTACCTTCCTATGTCTCTTTCTTTCCCCACTGTTTCCGCTTGGACAAATAGATTGCACATAACTCAGAAGAGAGCTCGTGGTCCGGTGGATTTGAAGTGTAGGAAAGGGAATTTGTGAGCAGATGATAGCGAGGTAGAGGAGGAAAAGAAACACATGTATAGCTTTTGTGAAGTTTTTTCGTTCACCACGGCTCCGTCTACACCAGAACTGTGACAACAGCTGCTCTAGAGTAACGTCAAAGTTGCATCAATTCAGACCTGACTCAGGATGCATTTTAAAAAAAAATTCTGCATTGGATTTGGACCACATATGGAAGTCGCCCAATTCTGAACTGGAAAAGATTCCATTTGACTTGGCCTGTTCACACTGTCATAAAAAGATCAGATCTGGATCACATATGGGCAAAAAAAATCGGATTTGAGTCCTAGTGCCTGCAGTCTAAATGTAGCCTAAATGTGACAATGTATTTAAGAGTTGTGGCAGGTTGGGAATTTTGCAGCAATTCACATAAAAAACCCTTTACTTTAGCCAATTTGGTTTAGAATGGCTGAAATTGTAGCAGCAGTGAAAACAATGTTCAAAAGTTTTAAGTGGTTGAAAATCTGTTCAGGTGCAATGAAAATGAAAGACACTTCTCAATGTCTAAACTTGTTCCTACCTGTGCTGTTCTTGCAGGTTCTGGCAAGTGTGTAGGTACACGTTCCCATGAAGCTGTAGAATTTCTTGTCAAATGTGTTGTAGTGCGGATCTCCAGACACCACACAGTCCTGAGAGCCTGAGAGAGAAGGACAAGCAGTCTGTCTACCACAAGAATATTAGACTACAACACAGCTGAGCTAACAGTTACAGGCCTGGAAAGTTTCAACACCCATGCAACTATTAGCATTTGAGTCTGAAATCATAGGAGCAGTCACAAAAATGACTCAGTTTGCTTCCAGCCTCCATTGGTTAGGTGTGCTAACACTAAAATACGAGCTGGTTGGTGGATCAGAAACACACTGAATTAAATTTATTTTCATGTGTATGTGATGGTGTTTGAGAAGTCTTCCAGTATATAACTAGCCACTTTGCTGCTTTCCTTTTGGTCCTGTAGCGATATATGTGCAAGACGTCAAGATAAAGATTTTTTGACAGTGACGTTTGTTTATTTTTATGATTTCAACACAGATTTGTTGTTCACAGTGTAATCTTAGCGTTATCAGGGAAAATATACCATATGTGTGTTCCTTTGGTGGCATTACAGTAAAAAAGTAGTAATGTGGCAGATCTCACAACAAGTTGTAAACTCTATGCTCGTGTATAGTTAGCTAATATTATGCAGCAATATGCTGGTAAACTTTGAAACATGGAAATGCTCTGTATAGCACCTTTCTATTCTTTTCAACCACAGAAAGCGCTTTTACACTACCTCCCATTCACCATTCACACACTGAAGCCTAAGCGCAATTCAGGGTTCTCAGCATCTTGCCCAAGGACACATGCAGCCTGGAGGAACTGGGGACTGAACCGCCAACCTTCCGATTAACGGGCAACCCACTCTACCTCCTGAGCCACAGCCGCCCACAAATATGACTTTATATTTACACGGTACATTGTTTAGCTGTTTATGTTCATTACATAATGTTAATTATTAGGTAATGTTAGTTAGTTTGACATTATCTAACAATCAACATTAACAGCTGTTAATGTTAAGCCATATATTTGTGGGAGCAATAAAAAGTAATCTTGTGCTACTGTTGATGCCCAGCGTGATGACAGAGACACTCAGAAATGTGAGTTTATTTGCTGCTTCGCATTTAGTTTAAACAAGGAAATCTGCAACCTTCTGTTAAGGGCACACGGACAGTTCAAAACATGTCATGCCAGGGAATCCACAGCACTGGCCGTTTGGCCCTCATATAATTACACACAATTACACAGGTGTGCCCCAAGGCGCAGTGCTAGGGCCCCTTCTCTTCTCAATTTACACAACCTCACTGGAGCAGATCATTTGCTTGCATAGCTCCTCTTACCACTGCTCCGCAGACGATACACAACTCTGCCTATCCTTCCCATCAGACGTCTCGGTGCGGATCACAGACTGTCTCTTGGACATATGTGTAACCTAAATCTCTCTAAGACTGGACTGGTCATATCAGACAAGAAATAACATTAAAGTACAAATTGACTCCTCAACCTGGACCCTGAACACACTTGTGATGTTGTACTGTACATGACATTGTACATGCTCCAATCGGTACCAAACTTTACGTGTTTGATAACTGTCCCCGCTTTTGTTAACTCTTACTTTTTTCCGAAGGTAACCCCATTGATGCCATTCATGCTGTTAGCTCTTGTATTTATTGCTGCTCTTACTAGTATGTACTACTTGTAGATTTCATGCTGTATTTATGCTTTGTTGATGCTTGTATGTTGTTCCTCAAATGTAAGTCACTTTGGATAAAAGAATCTGCCAAATAAGTAAATGTAATATAACTTGTGTGTGTTTAACATACCCAGAGGGTGACATTCATATTCTCCATCTTGTAGCTGGCAGCTCTCAGTGGCTGGTTTACAGCTGCTGTTGTGACACCGGATCAAACCTCCACTGTGACATACGCACTTCTGCTCACAACCCTCCAAGTACCATTCATCACCCATCTGACAAACACATACAAAATACAAATGATACATTGTACAGTATGCAATACAGTACAATACAGTGCATAAATGTCTGAATACATCAAGCCTCCACAAAATGCCAACTACATTCATAGCATTCTCTCAGTCTTCTCTCTCTGAATTGATGTGAACTTACATTTTTGGACATAAACTTCCACCTGCTAGCTCTTCATTTGTATAATATTCAGTCCATCTTAAAAATTATTACTTTTACTCAGTATCTCCACCCATAATTTCTGATGCTCTTGCAAAAAGTGCTTACATCAAATTTAACTTGTAGGTTGGCTATATCTACTTAAAAATTATCTCAAAAATCCCTGAACACATTGATGATGTGATGCTGTAAAGCGTTTTCTTTTAATTCCGTGGTGTGGCGGCAAAGTTCCATGCTTTGCAGTGAAACAAGAAATTGTTGTAACGTCACTGTACATGCTCAAATCTGTACCAAATGCTATGTGCTCGATAACTGTCCCACCCCGAAAACATCTTCATGCCAAAATGAATTTTTAGTGGTAGCACCACCTACTGCCAACAGAAAGAAAGCACTTTGTGACACTCATCACTCTATTTAAATAAAACTTTCACAATGCGTTCCACACTTGAGATACTGAGATATAAAGTATAGTTACCAGATGCTCTCTAGTGCAACATAGGGGATGCAGGAAGTGAGAATGAAGTCCTCCATGCAGCGTTCAAAACATGTGACAATGAAGAGCCACACCGGCAGAGCTGCAGAATATACGGTGCGACTGCGTCACAAACGGACGAGCTACACATTGCGAGGGCCTGCCCAACACTGCTTGCAGTTTTAATGATCCTTTGCATTTGATACTATTCTTGTTCTGATCATGTTATGCAAATCAGTATAGATCCTAATTCAATATAGATCCCAACTTGAACCATCACTGCAAAGTGAGCATGAAGATATGTTCCTTTTATTGTTGAAGAATGGAATGTGATTAAAGTCACTTTGAGGTCTTTGCCACTTACAGGGTGATAGGATCCACTGGTGTCCACACAGCCACAGTCTTTCAGGGCCACACACTTGTCGTTGCTGAGAATGAAGCCTGGATTACACTCACAACCCTCCACACACACGTCCTTACAGCCGGGCTGTCCAACCACACCCAGACACGTCTCTGGACACGAACTCACACACAGAGAGTAGGAGCTGTTGGGAGGACAGGCCAGGGCTGCATAGAGGAACAGAGGGATGACAGGGGGAGGGAGGGATGGATGAATGGATTAGGGAGGGGTAGTAGGAAGGTGGGTAGGGTAGAGACATGGATAAATAAAAGAACGGGACAAGAATGAAAAGAAGAATGTTAGGTTGTGGGTAGGGTGATGGTGAGCTTTTCCTGGTCCAGTAATACCTGGGTGTAGTAAGCTACTGCCTTAAGGCCAACATACACTTATCTGCTGAGGTGTTGTGTTGGTTAGCTATATGCTACGTTGGGAGGCATGGATTTACGTTATAGAATATGGTTACTATTGTAGGCAACACTGGATGGAGGTGTGTGTCATTCACTTTGGATAGACAGTGAAGTTTGCACTGGATATATTGAACAAAGAACATCCTAAAAAATAGAGCAGGGGCAATAGTCTGGAAACAAATATTTTTCTTTTTTCTGTAGTTATTCAGACTTGCAAATGACTCCAATAAAATTCCAAAATTCCATACTTTTCCATACTTCGTAGGAATCCTGTAAATACTAGTTACTGTTGGGAAATTTCATGGCAATCCATCTGATAACTGTCGAGATATTCCACTCTGGACTAAGTGACTAACCAACCGACCATAGCGATCCTTACAGCCACAACTCTACTGTCACTAAAAATCAAATATGATAACTTTTCCTTTATCAGAGATATTACAAAATACACACGTTTCCTAGGTCTGTTACTGATTTGAATCATTAATACTTTTGGAATGACGGGAACACAAAGTGAACCCGACAAAGGTGCTGCCTGCAGTCAGGATGTCCTGTGCCCAAACCAGAAGCAGAGGAGATAATGATCTTCTTTGGAAAAATGTTTTTCATATTCAAATACTGAAGACTTACGGCAGAAGTGCGGAGTCCTCCACTGGTGAACTTTGGCTCCAGCGCTTTGGCAGGCATCAGTGTAAGCCTGGAGCTGGTCACACAGTACATGTTGTTGGCCATTGAACTGACACATGTCATACACACAGCTCTGGAAGAATGGAGTAGGATTCACCACACTGATACACTCCCTGGAACAGAGAAAACCACTCACTCAGTTTGAGGAGGAAAACGCAGATAGTCCAACACACCCAAACCACCAAACACAATGTTGGTTTCGGTCCCTTCATGGGATTTAAGAAACTGCGAAAATATGGAATCCTTTAAGTAAAATAGCCTTTAAGCAACTAAGGTGTGTGTGTGTGTGTGTGTCCAATGCTGTTCTTATACTATTTGTAGAACAAGCTATAGTTGTAATCTGAAATTAGATAAAGGAGTTTCATAATCTTTGTATTTTATAAAGATTCTAAAATCAGTGTAATGGAGTGATTTCCACTGGCTACCTGACCTCAGAATCAAGTTCAAGTCAATTCAGTTCAGTTCAATTCAATTCGATTCAATTCAGTTCAATTCAAAGTAGCTTTATTGCACCCATCTACCTAAACTCCATAATCAAACTTGTCCTTCTCAGCCACTCGCCTCCAATGACGCCTGGCTCTGCCATCCCTTCACACAAAGCAGTCCCAGTCCCGGCTGTTCGCAATCTGTGACACCCCGATGGTGGAACGAGCTACCACACGCCAGCAGAGCAGGGGCGTCCCTCTCTAACTTCAAGAAGCTCTTGAAAACTCATCTCTTCTGAGAACACTTCCACTTATAACACCTCTAACTCCTAACATCTAACATGCACTTCCTGTGCTCTTCTTCTATCCCCTACAGTTACCTTGTATTGATTGCACTTTTGTTAACTCTAACTTCTTTCCCTAGGTATTTATCCCATTGATGCGATTGGTGCCATTACCGCTTACAAGCATTTATTGCTGCTTCTATTTATATGTGTTGTCAGTTGTAGATCTTGTGCTGTATTTTATGCTCTGTTAAAGGGCATTGTATGTTGTTCCAGCAACCACTAAGCTGATGCTGTTTAAGATTGCATACCAAGTGTGTAAATGTACGCGTGCTCGCTAATGAACTCATGAGACACTTGAGCAGAATTCTGAGTACAAGCCTCTTCCATACAGAAATCCTACAATAAACGTACATGGAACAGCAGCATGTCATGCTAGTGGCTTTTCACTATTGCTAGTACATGTTCAAGCTCTGTTACTTGAGTAATTCAGTTCCTGTCTCACAGGCAGATCAACACTCGGTGTTACTTTATTCAGCGCAGACCGAACAACGACCTAGTCGACTACAGTACTTGGGCTTAAAAGGGCAAAGTAAGAGTGCTATAGACAGATGGGGAGCCAGCTACACTATGAGATGGTAGGAAACTCAGTGTAGATCCTCCCACTGCCACGTTACTAGATAGATTTCATCCGCTGTCACGTTCAGATTAATCCGACTTTGGGTACATGATCACGGGTACATTTACTGCATTTAGTCGAGCGTGCTACATCGTTAGCTCGCCTGTTGTCTTCAGTAACTATCTTTACTATCTGTGAATCTGTCACTGGAGGCTCAGCATTGCCAGCACAGCTACATGTACCTGGATGATAATGAAACCAGGACTCAGTGAGCTAGACTGAAGTATTATAAGAACCGTGTACAACTTCTCTATAACAGTCTAGACCTCGGTACAAGTGCAGATGTCTACTGTATGCACCAGTGTTAGTGCGCTGATTGCTCTAATAGCCTCTGGGCTGATGATAACTTATATGGACTCATGTGTAGTCTAACTAGTGCACTGAGAGGTGGAGAGGCTGTATACCTATACAGTCCCAAATGCAATTTAAATACTAAATGGTCGAACGGTGATAGTCTACAATCAAATCAGCAAAACAAAAATTCTTTTTCTTTACATACTATTATAAAATTAAATTAGAAATTAGAAAATTTGATCTACAGGAGAATTTGAAACCAGTAAAATATTTAAAAATATTTTCAGATTCTGAATCTGAGCAGGCTGGTGGTTTTAGCTCAAGTGCCCCTAAAACACCCTGTAGTCCAACAGTTGGACCAATAATTAGAAAAAGAAGCTGACCTGAAGGGTCCAGCAGGGTCCTTGATTTTGCCGCATTTGTCTGGCTTCACCACCTCAGCCTCAAGTTTGGGGTCACAGTCTGGGTCAGGCTTGGTGCCTGGGGTACACCTGATCAACAGAAACACAACAACAGGGTCACATTCCATTTCTTAAGTCAACAGTCAGTTCAGTCTAATTCATCCTCAAGAATTATGGCAGGAAGAATTTAGACAGTTAGTAGCTCTGTAACTGAACTGATGTATAACATTATATTTGTCTCTCAATTTTGAGCACAGTAAATCATTTGACATTTTTTTGGAGTATCAGAGACACTCAGGAGGATTTTCAACAAACAAGACATCCCTGTGTTTTTTAAATCCAAGAACACGTTAAGACATGCAGTGAGGAATGCGACACCACTTATCCCCCACTTATATTGCTGTCCTTTCACTTCCCAGGAAACTAAACAAACGTGCTCTTTTGGCCTCAGGTGAAGCTGTCGTTCACACTTGTCCTCAGGTGACTCCATTGACCTTTCTAGTCTTCTGACCACTCAAAGCACTTTTACACTACATCACATTCACTCACTCACACATATTCATTCACTGAGCCTAAGTGGTCAGAACAGAAACTAACACACTGATGGAAAAGCAAACGTGGTCAACCCAGGGTTCAGTATCTTGCTTAAGGACACTTTGACATGCAACTGCCGATCTTCGCATTAACGGGCAGACTGCTCTACCTCCTGAGCCACAGACAATTTTTGTCTTTCCTAAACTATTAGTAACTGAATACAGGCAGCCTTTATAGAGTCCATACATGAGCCTTCAAGAAAATTTGAAGGGGATCCATAAATTCTCATAATACAGCAGAAAGATGAATGCTTGTAAACTCACGAGTCATCCTCATCCTCTTCTGTCTGCCAGCTGTTCCCGAAGTTATTGACATTTCCTACCAGAGTGCCATCTGGTTTGGTGAAGTCATTGTCTGGGTTCCCATCATAGTCACCACAGAGACCACACGTCTGGTTGTAGTAGGAGCTGGAGGGACAAAGACGAAGAGAGTACAGGATTAAGAGATGAAGAGGTGATGTCTTAAGAAGATTTAAAAAGTCAAACACTGTTAGGCAAAGCGACAGAATACAGAAATGTCTTCATCTGATATGATTAATCAGGGCATCATCAATGGAACATATATAACCAAAGTATTAGGAATGCTGGGAAGGGTTATCAAAAATAGTCACTATGACCTTCGAACTACAGCTTGCATAGATGCCCAGCTGATTTCTTACACATATATACCTCTATAGTTACTTAGTTCTCAACCTACCTCACTGGGAAAACTGAGCATGTCGTCTGGGGAGAGGATAAATCCCTGGCACACAACGTCACCTGTGGTGTCCCTCAAGGCTCACTGCTCGGCCCCACCCTGTTTATTCTCTACAAGCTCCCCCTTGGCCGTGTCATCCGCTAACATGGAATTTCATTCCTCTGCTATTCTGATGACACTCAACTCTACCTCAGGACAAACCCAACCCCCTTTGCTGCCCTGCCATCATCCCCTCTGACCACCTGGCATTACAAGCATCACATTCTTTTGCCAAGATATTCAACTTTCAACATCAGCCACCAACCTGAGCGTTAAAATGGACTCTCATCTGACTTTTGAGGCTCAAATAAAACATCTCTGCAAGACCTCCTTCTTCTACCTCATGAACATTGCTAAACTTTGTCCCACACTCACTCCTGCCTTTGTTTCCTCCAGACTGGACTATTACAATGCACTCCTTACCAGGATCCCTGGCAAAACCCTCCAGAAGCTGCAGTACATTCAAAACAGTGCTGCTAGGACACTGTTGAGGGTGCACAAGCACAACGTCATCACCCCCATCCTCAATTCACTACACTGGAAGTCCGGGTTTTCACCCACTGACAGCGGAAATAAACAGCCGATGTTGGAGGAGATGGCAGCAGGTTAGTAGATGGCCTAAGCTCCTACAGCAGTGTTATTAGCTTTTACAGTGTTCTCTTATAACGTTTTTTTCTACATTGCTTTATACTTTTTACCAAAACTTGAATTAATCAAAGGCGAATTGTCAATGAAAAGATGAAAAATGATGAAAACATTTATGCAAGAAAACTCACATCTATGCAAGTAACCAAGGAAATCTTATATCAAAACATTGTTCATTTATTTCAGCAGCCATTTTAAATGATCAAAATACCTGGAGAGGAAGGAACCTCTATACCAACCTGGGAACTGAGATTCGGGCATAATGGTTTCCATCCCAGAGCACCTGGAGGCCGAAGGTCGTCTCCAGGGTAATATACTGACCGGCAAGACTGAGAGAGATGAGAGGAGAGGGGGAGTGAGGGAGGGCCACCCGCAGTCCGTTCACCTGCCAGAGACAAGGAAACACAAACACAACGTTAAACAGAAGCTACAGGTAAAGTTACAGTTTTTTTAGACACATAAAAGGGTGGTGAGAATGTTGCAGCTGGATGCATTTTAGGCCAGCACAATATGAGGAAAATCTGTGATGTGCAAAAACATTGTTCTATATTGCAATGATGAAATGACTTGTGACAAATAAAGAAATATTGAAGTGTGCATACTAGCTGCCTGGTTTTCTTAAAAATTCCAACAGGATTAGAATATAAATGAGAAAATATACATATAACTAAAGGTTTCTAAATCAGCAACAGTAAAGTTTAAACTCCTAGGTCATTATATAAACTCAATAATGTCTCAGTGGAAACACATCTAAAATGTCTAAAATAAATCAAATTCCTGACAACAAAATAGAGTGACATTTAGAAAGAATGAAAAACTCAGACATTGGTCCATGTCAGTCCTTCCTCCTGTCCTCCTTCTCATTCTCCCTCTCTTTAGCCCCCAGGCCCGTTCACTGTGGTTCATTACCATCCTTACATACATGCATGCAAACTCAGGAGGGATGAAAAAGGTGACATATTTGCAAACCTCCTCCAGAAGAAAACCTTTTAGATTTTGACACGTAAACAAAGAATTCTGGTCCTCTGAGAAGAAAATAAAGGTATTTCTGAACTGCTCATTAGTATTGTCGTGTCTGGTTTCCACTTCGAAGATGTGATGGCCTGAACATTGGTTTATTTAAATTACTATTGAGTGTTTCCCCTAAATCTGTGTATGGTTTGTTCTTTGATTATTTCATTTCAAAATCTAATCAGAAAAAACAAAACATTTTTGAACATTAATACAAGTGGGTTTTTAGTTAGAAAAACAGGACAATATTACTTCCAATGGTACACAGCAAACAGGAACTGTTTGCCTATTAGTTAATTTGGCAAATTGTTTATTAATGAATCCTACACGGATTAAAATGTTTGGGTAATTTTTGTTCAGCCTCTCTACACTGGTTCGACCAGACCTTTATTTTCTTTGTAAGATGGAAGAATTTAGAAAGTTTCGCAGTGCTGCGGCGAACCTCCAGCTGCAGTAGCACATTGATAACCCTGTGAATATGACCTCAGTCATTATAGATATGATTGTTCATGTTTGTCTTTTTTGTCTTAATTTACAGCATTTTAAAAAAACAAAAACACAACTCTTCAGATCTACACGATTGATGTGACATATTTTGATTCAAAATGGCAAATTTTGACGAAAAGAAACAAGTTTGAAAGTATGTAAATAAAAAGATTTTTCTTTTTCATCATTTTTCTTTTGCCATGTGTTAATTGTGCATGTTCATATTGTGATGACAATGAAAATATGATTCATGATTTATTATCTATGTCTAATGTTGTCCATACTGACCAGCGTCTTCCTGGCCTTCATCAGAATCACAGTGATTCCATTGACTGTGACGTAGAGTTTTCTCAGGTAGGACACACCTGACACTCCTCTTTCTTCATTCTTCCCCTCCACTGAGAACCAGGGACCTGCACAGGGAGCACAGCACCATAAATAACCAAAGTATAAATATAACCAATATATAATATAAATGTATAAAATTATGTTGGCTGAAATTATGTTATCAGATTTTATTGTTTCATCTTCAAAAGTCCAGCATGGCTTTGGGCTAAACCGGGTTGTTCTACTGTAGCGGGTTAATGTTACAGTAGGTCAGTGGTGGAGGCTATGGTGCTGACAGACTTGATTGTAGATTTATTTCTGAAACATTCCAGTGAACGGTCACACCATTTCTCCTTAGTTCATCACTTCTAAGTATTCTCTAACATCACTTATTGCAGCTAATGCTGCACATTGCTAAATTAGATTTGCTACAAAGCTAATGGCATGTTTATCAGTGGAAGAGAGTTAACCTTAATGAGCGGTTAAACTACAGTGTTAAATTCATTCTAAACACAGTATATCTGTCCTGTGATGGACTGGTGACCTGTCCATCCCCGATTTTCGCCCAATGTAAGCTGGGATTGGCTCCAGCCCCCCTCAACCCTGTATGCAGGATTGTCGATGAAACCAGAGGAAGCATGTAAATAAACGTGAGTATCTAACATGACTACCTGCCAAACAAAGGTATCTAGCTCCGCTTTCAAATGGTACAAGGTACTAGGTTGTTTATTAGTCATTATTGCATTTTATTATCTTGGTACGGTGTCATAATAACAAATGTTAGGTATAATATTTGTTTATGTTGTGTGTTTTTGAAAAGCAAATCAGCCGATATATCAGCATATCTGGTTTTAAAATCCTCAAATATCAAAATCGGTCAGGCTCTACCACGAAACACCAAATGTGCCTTCATCAGAAAATAGTGGATTTATACATGGATGAAATGTGCGCAAACATGGATAAGTTATACTAAAGTCTATTAAATGTAAATGCTCCGTACTTGTATAGCGCCTTTCTAGTCTTTTTTCGACTACTCAAAGCGCTTTTACACTACTTCTGCATTCACCATTCACACACACATTCACTCACTGAGCCTAACCGCTCAAACGGAACTAACATTCACACACTGGCGGAACAGCCGCCAGGGGCAATTCGGGGTTCAGTGTCTTGCCCAAGGACACTTCGACACGCAGCCTGGGGGAGCCGGGGATTGAACCTTCCGATTAACGGCCAACCCGCTCTACCTCCTTATGGTTATATGGTCAAAGCGCCACATTCTGGTGTAAAGATATCATGTTTTAATGATAACTTGAATTAAATATAAGTTTGTGTGATCTAAATGTGACACTGTATTTAAGAGTTGTGGCAGGTTGGGAATTTTGCAGCAATTGAAACAAAAAACCCTGTTCCTTTAGCCAATTTGGCTGAATTTGTAGCAGCAGTGAAGACAGTTCAAAAGTCAATGTCTAAACTTGTTCCTACCTGTGCTGTTCTTGCAGGTTCTGGCAAGTGTGTAGGTACACGTTCCCATGAAGCTGTAGAATTTCTTGTCAAATGTGTTGTAGTGCGGATCTCCAGACACCACACAGTCCTGAGAGCCTGAGAAAGAAGGACAAGCAGTCTGTCTACCACAAGAATTTTAGACTACACAGCTGAGCTAACAGTTACAGGTCTGGAAAGTTTCAACACCCATGAAACTATTAGCAGTGTTGGGAACGTTACTTGAAAAAAAAAGTGTGTGGTGTGTATACACAGGGCGTGTGATGCGTCAGTGCAGCAGTGTTGGAGTAGTAGTGCTTGCAGCTAGTGCACGTTGCTTCTGCTTGTCACTGTCTGCTTTCAGCTACTGCCACCGGATAGCCCTCTGGTTTCAGGGGTGAAAAGAGGAGCCGAGTGTGTAAGCCTCCTCAGCCGGTACATAGCCACTCCACTGCCAAGATCTCGTACACGCCTCCCCGTGGCACACATGGTAACTGGTCCCTTATGGTTCCAGGCTAAGTTGTACGGGATCTCGGAGCAGCAGTGGGTCCCAGAGACACATGCAGGCCCACCGGTGAGTGGAAACGCCCTGATGCCCGTCAACCTCTGCCCCAGTTATGGGTAAATAGCCCTAGCTATGGGTAAATAGTGAAGACCCCAACGGCGATGCAGGCGGAAGATGGTGATGTGAGAATTCACCACCACAACGGCTGGAAAGGTGGAAGAAGGCAACACCAAGCCACATGGGTTAACTCGGGAGGGTACAGTGGCTAGGGGAGCAAACCCCGAAGACAAACCTGGACCTGGGGACAGGCACAGGCGGAGTCCAACTGACCGGACCACCGGCAGCCCCCTGCAACTCCTGCCAGACGAAGATCGTCATGATGGGTTCCCTCATGCCACTGGAGGTCATCTGGTAGGAGTGAAGATGGTGGGAGTGAGGTCTGCGCACCCACACCCTCACCTTAATCCTGACCTATGCGCAAGCTTCTTGCCCCTCCAACCCTCCCCCTTCCCCCAACCCCTCTCCCTTAAAGTCCTGTGGCGATGTGGAATGGTGGCGGGCACAGGCCAAGGATGTGGCTGGGAGTGCCTAACCAAACCATGCACACAGGCGGCAATGGAGTGACGGTCGCTAGGACTGCGGGATGGAGCAGCGCTTCTTTTCGGCAGCTTCCACTGCGACTGAGCAGCCCCACACTGCTCACCCCTGTGATGGGGAAGGACCTGGAAAAGGTGGTCCAAAAATTGTCTGCTCCCCACACTCCGGACGGTAAGCCGCAACCGTCGGAGCATCCCCCCCCTTGCGGTCGAAAAGTCAAAGTGAAAAATAAGCTAGGCATTGCTTCATGGAACGTTCGTACACTGCTGGACCTGGCCGAAACCTCTGACAGGCCCCATCGCAGGACAGCACTGGTGGCCTTGGAGCTCGCAAGATATAACATCGACATAGCAGCTCTCAGCGAGACCAGACTACATGGGGAGGACTCCCTGACAGAGGTTGGTGCTGGGTACACCTTTTTCTCGAAGGGCGTCCCCGAAGGCTCTCGCCGTAACCATGGAGTTGGCTTTGCTGTAAAATCTACACTGCTGCAGCGCATTCCCGAATCCCCCATCGGCATCAATGAAAGACTGATGACATGGCGCATTACCCTGGCAAAGGAACGCTTTTCGCCACTCTCATTAGTGCATACGCTCCAACTCTTGATGCCGAGCACAACATCAAAGAGGATTTCTACAGCTCTCTTGATGCCATCTTACAGAAAAACCCGGCTACGGACAGGCTCATACTCATGGGAGATTTCAATGCTAGAGTGGGCACGGAGCACCTGGTATGGAATAAAGTTATTGGCCACCATGGTGTGGGGAAAATGAACCACAATGGGCTCAGACTTCTCTCCCTCTGTGCTGAGCACCAGCTGGTCATTATAACACCGTCTTCCAGATGAAGAACAGGCTTAAGACCTGAAAAAAACACTGACATGTTCTTGACTACATTATTGTCCGCCAAAAGGACAGACAAGATGTCCTCACCACCCGTGTTATGCGTGGAGCTGAATGCTGGACTGACCACTTCATGGTCAGATCCAAACTACTCATGAGCATTCAGCCCCGTGGCCCGAGGACAGCTCCAAACAAGAAACTCAACTGCACAGCGCTAAATAGCCTCACCACCAAAAACAACCTCCGACGACTCCTTGCTGAAAACATCAACAAGATCCCTGAGGAGTCAACCGACTGGCCAGCTATACGTCAGGTTATTTATAGCGCAGCCTCAGAGGCGTTCGGCCAATCAAGGAAACTCCACCAGGACTGGTTTGACTGTTGCTCAGCCGAGATACAGTCACTCCTAAAAACCAAGCATGAGGCCCACAAAGCTCTCCTGTCCTGCCCTGAATCTCCCACCCTTAAAACCAACTTCAGTGCTGCAAGAACAGCAACCCAGCGAGCCCTCAGGACTATGGAGAGACGCCTGGTGGGTGCTTTTGCACCCACCAGAAGTCTTCCAGTATATAACTAGCCGGTTTACTGCTTTCCTTTTGGTCCTGTAGAGATATATGTGCAAGACGTCAAGATAAAGTTTTTTGACAGCGAGGTTTATTTATTTCTATGATTTCAACACAGATTTGTTGTTCACAGTGTAACTTTAGCACTATAAGGGAAACAAAACTAATATAATATTTACACTGTACTTGTTTAGCTGTTTGTGCGCATAATGTTAATTGTTAGCTAATGTCAGCTAGCTGCTAATGTTTAATGTTAACCCTTATATTTGCAGAAGCAAATAAAGAAATCTGGTGCTACTGTTGATGCCCAGCGTGATGACAGAGACACTCAGAAATGTGAGTTTATTTGTTCTATAAGTTAGATTACTTATAGAACTTATAGAAACAAAGCACATCAAGACAGAGAAAAGCTGTCTCAAGAAATTCAAAGATATTTTACGGAAAAAACTTTGTCAAGCAGAGTATGCCCATGCAAAGATGTTTTACAGTTAATGAAAGCAGAACCACTTCTGATTTGTCCTGATTTCCACAAGTTTCCTGGGAAGCTACATGGGTATTGATCAATAACCAATTATTGGAGTGAAAATGTATAACCTCATCATTTAACAAAGAAACAGAATCCATGTTTTGTTAACATTACTTAACTTGCATTAGGGAGATGTTTTGGGTGGTAAAACAAAAAACAAAAATCTGACTCTCCAGTACAACAGAGTATCATGTTTCAGCCTTACCAAGATTATTTAAATGATTAAAATTCCAGCAACAGTATGTTCTCTGGCTCATTCCATTTCTCTCGACAAGGATGCTTGATTTTAAAAACAATGTCATATTGTTGTTTATTTCTGGTTTCAGGGGTTTTCCATAAGCCCAAGATCTTTACAGGTTGAACGTCACTACCTTGACCGACTAAGGTCAGCTGAGTGGCTGCTGCTAGTCCTGACATGGCTGTAAGACTAGCAGGACAGTCATTAAATTCATGACTGAAATGAATTTTGGATCTGGACAATACATTTCCTGCTAAGCTGTAGCAATAACTCTGTACGCTATGCTAGGTACCGTTTAATTCATATCCAGTTCATTTACTGCTTGGCAAGTATTGCTGTGGGTGTAAACTTACTGGTGGGATGGCAGCCCAGTATTCCATCCTGGAGTTTACACTCATGCATTGGGGCGCATTCAGAGGCCACACAGGTGACGAAGGGAGCATCACACCTACACTTCAGCTTACAGTCCTCAACATAAAACTCCTCTCCAGGCTGAAACACACACACACACACACACACACACACACACACACACACACACACACACACACACACACACACACACACACACAAACATTCAAACTGTGTTAGCAGGGGAAGGCTTAAATCAAAGGTTGTCTTGAATTATAAATATGAATTGAATGATCAAATTGTGCAGGTTTCAGCTCACAACAGTCTTCACAAAATTATTCCTTTTATTAACTGAAAATTCTGTTCCCAAAATATGGAAATTCTCCAATATTATTCCTGTTCCTTAGAAGCCCTGAGCAACAGAGCTCAATGATTTTAGACCTGTCACATTGACAAGCATTTTATGTAAATGTATGGAAAGGGTCAAAGTCAATCATCTTTTTTAACATTTCTCAGTGAATGTTGAATGTTGATTGTATAAATATGCTGATGACATGGTGGTTGTTGGTCTTAGGCAGATGGGAGACACAGCTAAGCACTCAGCATATCTCAAACATACTGTAGAGCTCACTAAATGGTGTGTAATGGTGTCTATTGATAAATAAAAAGACTAAAGAGCTAGCGACCACGAGACACAACAGCTTGTCCATATTTTTCTACTGTTTTGATTAACAATAAGCCCGTTGAGATAGGGACATACTATACTTGCTTATGTCATACGACATAAGCAAGTATGCTAGTAGAGAGTGTTTATTCTCTAAGTCTCATCGAAAGCATTTTAACTTTTGTAAATATAAAACACAGGTGAAACAAAAAGCTAGACAAATTGCATCTGATTCTGTACACCCCTTGTTTAATGCATTTGTTAAACTGCCCTCTAGAAGGCGCTATAAAGCAGCTACAGCAACTATGAACATTTACAAAAAGTCTTTCATACCAAATGCATATAAATTCATAATGTCTCTACACTGGAATCCAATCGCTTATACTCTGTACTCTGAGCTCTCAGACTGGGCAGAGTCACCTAATAGGACACCTAACAGAGCTAAATACTAATAGCAGCTAGTACAGTTAGCTAGGAGGCACAAGGTGCAGCTCCTGCATGGAGTCTGAGGTGGTTGTGTTTTATCTGCAACTAACCGAATAATGAAACATTGGCCAAGTGAGACTCAATCGAATTTTACATTTTAAGAGGACAGCATATGTACAGACAAATAGAAGTTGTCATTATACATTATACATACATTACCTAGCCCCTAACAACAGTTTATATTGAGTTCTACTTAGGCCCTTGGACCACAGACTTCAGTCCATCTCTCTTTCTAAGCTAACCTGAACCTAATTCTCACCCTTACAACCAAGTCTAAATCTTAAAAACTTGAAAAGACTTTCAAGTAGTGAAGACGGCACAAAATGTCTCACAAAAATGTTCTCACTTTGATGGCTTAAAACTACAAACGGTCCTGGCAAAGATAGAAATACAAGCACACAAGCAGACACTCTATCCCCTGGTGGCTTATCAGACCATCTTGACTTTACCTCATAGTACTGGCCGTTGATGTGGTTGCAGCCACACAAACTCTTCTTGACGCACTTGCCGGCACTCAGGATGTAGCCAGGATCACACACACAGGCCTCAGAGCAGGGCCCACTGCAGGAGGGAGGTTTCCCAGAACACGTCTCTTGACAGGGGTCTGCACAGGGCTCGTAGTGGCTGTTGGGAGGGCAGCTCAGAGCTAAGGGGAGGATGGAAGACTGGGTTTAGTGATATTGCAGTCAATGTAACAGGTCGAAAGCGGATGAAAAGCGGGCCCACTCTCACCGTGCTGTACTCCCAGCATGCACTCAGAGAGAGAGACAGAGGAGATGCTAAGACCAGAGGGCCCATATTTTTTAAGCATCTCATGATAACTGATAGAAATCAAGCTGAAAGTTAACCTAGGTTTATAAAGCTTCCTATACTGACCTTAGAGCAGAACGTAAGAAGAACTAATCTAAAACGTCTCTCCTCGTATGTATTCTGGCTGAACGCCATATTCTGGTGACTCCTAAAAATTCAGGACACCTTTAGAGATCTCCTAAATGGCTGAGATAGGAGTCATTTTATAAGTTAAGAAGTTGAAAAGGTGCTTTTACTTAACAAATGACCAAATTTGCATCACTCTGGGAATTTTTGATCAGTTGGGAGATGCTTGATCAGATTTCCTACTCTGAGAAGCTTGATCAAATAAGCAACCTTACTGACCCTTGGGAAGCAGCTCCCTAGTTGCTTCCATTAACTCTCCCTATATTCCTTCATCCACTTATCATTTCTCCACCCAACACTCACGGCAGAAGGTTTCATTCCTCCATGGTCCAATGTTGACCCCACGGTCCTGGCATTCATTGACATAGGCTTCGATGGCTTCACACAGAATGGGCTTGGCTCCACCCAACTCACACAGGTCAAAGACACAGTCCCTGAAATAATTCTGAAAACACACACACATAGTTTGTAGAGTTACAATGCTTTATTCTTTCTCTTCACCCTATCTCTCTCTCATGGAGTACCATTAGGAGCTTGTTTGTCATTCCATGATAAACTCAATAAAGACTTTTGCAATCCAGTAGAATTCTTTCAACATCAAAAGACATAACTGCTTTATATTTGCGTGTCCTCTATATGTGAGTTTATGTAATGGACTGTACTTCAAAGCGGTGTACACTACATGTCACATTCAGTGTATCAGTGCTTTGCCTTGTGCCTTGCAGACAAATTCAGAATTACTTATTATTAACTTTGTCACAAATGAATAAAATCTTTTAACATTCAAAGCTCTCCACAATATATGCCCTGCTGATCTGACAGACCTCCTTCCTTGCACTCTACCTTGCTCCCTGCTGTCTTCCACAGCAGGAGCCAGGGTTTGACCTGCCATGATTACGATTAGTTGGCAACCCACTTTATCATTAAGTCACATCAACCACGCATGTGTGTGAATGAATGTTTGTTTTGACTTACATTGGGGTTGACTTTTGGGTGGCAGACAGCAAAGGGGCCCTTTTTGTCCAGCAGGATGCCGCAGTATCCAGAACTCTCATACAGTTCTTCTTCATTACACTCAGGGATGGTGGTGTTTGGTTTCTTATTACACCTGTCAATGCAGACAGTTAGTCAGTTAGAGAAGTTCTGTGTGTGTTGGTTAGTTTTTGTTAATTACAATAAAGGAGAGTTGATCTATACTCATTTGTATGTAAATATGGAGACCTGAAGTACAGAGTATTAAATAAATCAAAAATACATTATGAAATTAATAATCATACCAAAAGACATCATACACTGAGAAATATTCCAATACATACATTCTTGTATTCATACAGATTCTAGTGGTCAGATAACATTCTGAAAGTGCGTATGTGTATGTTTGTAGACGTGTGTGTGCTACTCACTCTGGATCAGTGTTCCAGCTGTTTCCAAAGTCATTGGCATTGTTGGTTAACAATCCATCTGGTTTACGGAAATCATCTTTGGCATCGTTATTGTAATCTCCACACAGTCCACACAGCTTCTTCTGATAGCTGCAGATTACAAGAAAATCTGCGAGTCATGATTTGTGGAATTGAGAGCAACAATTCAACTTGAGCTACATCTTGCCACTTCTCAACCCTGTCCAAGAGTTTGTGACTTGTTTCCATTCTAACCAGGTACTAGTGTTTTTCACTGAGTGTCTGAGTTTTACTTCATTAAAATAAAATATTATTATTTTCAACATCATTCTAAAACATATATTAAAAATAGAATTCTGTCTCACTCTTTGATCATTTTGATGTCCATAAAGTGGTTTCCATCATAGCGAACAGTCAC
The DNA here is from genome assembly GCA_024633595.2 of Lepomis macrochirus. NCBI lineage: Eukaryota > Metazoa > Chordata > Actinopteri > Centrarchiformes > Centrarchidae > Lepomis > Lepomis macrochirus. The sequence continues at coordinate 851,419 of JALXJV020000002.1, read as the reverse complement.
ACCAAAGTACATGGACACAGTGTGGTGCTTTCCTGACTTGAACACAGAGACACCAGGAACCGGAGTCACTGGAAGGTTTACGTTGGTCCCATTAATCTGAATGGGGAAAAAAGTAAATAACATAATGAGTTATTACTGAGGAAACAGAAACAGTCTCTCTGTGTATAGAATCTTACAATTTAAAGTTAGAATGGCTTTAACAACTGCAAAGGTGCTTTTTCTACAGAGAATGCAAGTGATTTCTGAACAACAACTTGTAGATATGTCGTAGATACGACAATAATTTGATTGTTGATCCTGCCACCAATGTCTTACTTGTACAGTGCCACCTTTCAGGATGGAGATCTTCACCCTGTGTACATATACATGTACAGCCTTCACATAGGAGATGGAGGGATTGTTGTAGCGATTTTCATTGTCAGCATGAACCTCAAAGTATGGCAGAGATGTTTCATTGCACGGTTTAGACATCAAATAGCTGCAGTTGCCCATGAAGTTGTACTGACGTTTGTCAAAGGTGGTGTAGTGGGGATCACTAGACACTATGCAAGTGGATGTACCTAAGAGAAGAACAAATGATAAACTGTCAGTTAGCAGGTTTTTTTGTTACAAATATGTTTCACTAATCTGACCAATATTGTTTTTACACTTACACTTATATGCCCACTATATGGACCGTTACCCCCATTACAACAACTGTCCTGTCTTGCCACTCTCTATGAAGACGGACTTTGAGCGTGGCTGTTATGAGCAGTTCTAAACACTTTGGCCTTCAGATGTGGCTGGTTGACACAGGCTGTGTTCGAAGCAGGCTAAACTGCTGTCTCAGAGGTGTCTAACAGGACAGCGAGGCATCGAGTGCTGTTTGAAACGGCTTGAACGATCTCTTCCTGTCTCTTGAGATGCCTTCAAGCTGCCCCAGTAACGACCAGTTTTGAAGGCAGCATCGATGGTGTCTTGATGCTGGCTATTACCCATAAAGCAGCGCAGCTGTGGCCACCGGAGCTTTTGAAAACTGGTCAAGATGGCGGACCAGCAAGCCGAATTTGTACACAAATATACGTTTTTAAAAGGTTTAAGTAGTTTTCTCGCTTTGATTTTTGAAAATCTAGCGAGAGCTAAATATTGAACTATAATATCAGCCAGTTTTGCTTATTTTAAGAAATTTCCCCCGAATTTTAATGCTTTTTTTCTTGTTTTTTGAGAGCTTAGTTTTTGCAGTGCATTTTGAACACAGCCATATTTTTCAAATTAGATCGTTTTGAGCTGCTAGTACCAATTACTTGACAATATACCATTTATTGCCAAAACAATTGGACAATATACAGTCTCTGGAAAATTAAGACAGGGTTTTGGGTTAAAGAGCAGCAGATAGATGCAGCCAGCCCAAACAACGTGACCAGGTGTCATGGCGGGTGCAGTGATCAGCTCAGAGGAAAGGAAAGAGAGCCATGCTGGCCCAACTTGGACTTAATTCTGCTCTTAAAGATCTGGTCTGGACAAAATGGGATGCTTAGTGCACAAACACAGTCAACATAGACTCTGTTTCCCAAGTGTCAGACTGTTTATTGTGAAGATGAAACTTTAATATTATGATCTGGTTGCTGCTGCTTACATTCACCCCAGATGCAGATTCAAAAAATGCAATGAATGGAATGTTCGGCATTTATACTTGTTTGTAAATATGCTTATAAATAACTGTATTGTTTTATTTTATTGTATATATTACCATATTTCAATATAGGCCTACACTTAATTATATGTTGTGTGTAGCACGAAGGAACTACAAATTTTGTTATTCAGCCTTGTGCTGTATAATGACTAATAAACAACCTTGTACTTTGTACCAAACAGTATTACCTTTAGGATAGCAGCCTGCAACACCGTTAACCTCGCGACACTCTTCAGTGGGGTCACAGGAGTTATCCATACATTCCAAAGTGTAGTTCCCTACACAGCGGCACAGCTTTGAGCAGCCATCACCAAATACAATCTCGCCAGGCTAAAAAAAAATTTAAGAAAGGGTCAATACTGGCAAGGTGTACTGTATGTCACTAGATCTACACTGCTATTATATCTCTATGCAGGAATGCATGCACATGGGTATATGAACTATGATATCTGACCTCATAATAATTATTCTGGTCATCCAGACAGCCACATTTCTCAAGTGGCACACAGCGTCGTCCCTTGAAGACAAAGCCTGGTTTACAAAAGCAGCCACTGATACAGGATCCAGAACAATTGGTGGAGGGTTCCATACAGCTAGGGATGCAGGCTGGACCACAATCTATATACTCTGCATCAGGAGGACATGGTTCTGTACAGCAGAAAGAAAATTAATTGGTTAATGAAAAATGGAGAACATATATATCCTTATGTATGTATTATCTTTGCTATAGACCTAGACTGCCGGGAACTTCCCATGATGCACTGAGCTTCCTTCTCCATCTGTACGCATTCTTATCCCATTAATGCATGTTACTGACTCGACTTCTCCC
>JALXJV020000002.1:452686-848418 GCA_024633595.2 Lepomis macrochirus | reverse complement strand
GTCTTCCAGTATATAACTAGCCGGTTTGCTTTTTTCCTTTTGGTCCTGTAGAGATATGCAGACGTCAGGATAAAGGTTTTTGACAGCGAGGTTTATTTATTTCTATGATTTCAACACAGATTTGTTGTTCACAGTGTAACTTTAGCACTATCAGGGAAACAAAACTAATATAATATTTACACTGTACTTTGTTTAGCTGTTTGTGCTCATCACATAATGTTAATTGTTAGCTAATGTCAGCTAGCGGGTTAGCTGCTAATGTTTACTGTTTATGTTAACCCATATATTTGCAGAAGCAAAAAAAGAAATCTGGTGCTACTGTTGATGCCCAGTGTGATGACAGACACACTCAGAAATGTGAGTTTATTTGTTCTATAAGTTATATTACTTCTTCTGAGTTGTCCTGATTTCCACAAGTTTCCTGGGAAGCTACATGGGTATTAATCAATAACCAATTATTGAAGTGAAAATGTATCGCCTCATCATTTAACAAAGAAACAGAATCCATGTTGTGTTAACGTTACTTAACTTGCATTAGGAAGATGTTTTGGGTGGTAAAACAAAAAACAAAAATCTGACTCTCCAGTACAACAGAGTATCATGTTTCAGCCTTACCGAGATTATTTAAATGATTAAAATTCCAGCAACAGTATGTTCTCTGGCTCATTCCATTTCTCTAGACAAGGATGCTTGATTTTAAAAACAATGTCATATTGTTGTTTATTTCTGGTTTCAGGGGTTTTCCATAAGCCCAAGATCTTTACAGGTTGAACGTCACTACCTTGACCGACTAAGGTCAGCTGAGTGGCTGCTGCTAGTCCTGACATGGCTGTAAGACTAGCAGGACAGTCATTAAATTCATGACTGAAATGAATTTTGGATCTGGACAATACATTTCCTGCTAAGCTGTAGCAATAACTCTGTACGCTATGCTAGGTACCGTTTAATTCATATCCAGTTTATTTACTGCTTGGCAAGTATTGCTGTGGGTGTAAACTTACTGGTGGGATGGCAGCCCAGTATTCCATCCTGGAGTTTACACTCATGCATTGGGGCGCATTCAGAGGCCACACAGGTGACGAAGGGAGCATCACACCTACACTTCAGCTTACAGTCCTCAACATAAAACTCCTCTCCAGGCTGAAACACACACACACACACACACACAAACATTCAAACTGTCAACATTCAAGGTTGTCTTGAATTATAAATATGAAATGAATGATCAAATTGTGCAGGTTTCAGCTCACAACAGTCTTCACAAAATTATTCCTTTTATTAACTGAAAATTCTGTTCCCAAAATATGGAAATTCTCCAATATTATTCATGTTCCTTAGAAGCCCTGAGCAACAGAGCTCAATGATTTTAGACCTGTCACATTGACAAGCATTTTATGTAAATGTATGGAAAGGGTCAAAGTCAATCATCTTTTTTAACATTTCTCAGTGAATGTTGAATGTTGATTGTATAAATATGCTGATGACATGGTGGTTGTTGGTCTTAGGCAGATGGGAGACACAGCTAAGCACTCAGCATATCTCAAACATACTGTAGAGCTCACTAAATGGTGTGTAATGGTGTCTGTTGATAAATAAAAAGACTAAAGAGCTAGCGACCACGAGACACAACAGCTTGTCCATATTTTTCTACTGTTTTGATTAACAGTAAGCCTGTTGAGACAGGGACATACTATACTTGCTTATGTCATAGTGTTTATTCTCTAAGTCTCATCGAAAGCATTTTAACTTTTGTAAATATGAAACACAGGTGAAACAAAAAGCTAGACAAATTGCATCTAATTCTGTCCACCCCTTGTTTAATGCATTTGTTAAACTGCCCTCTAGAAGGCGGTATAAAGCAGCTACAGCAACTATGAACATTTACAAAAAGTCTTTCATACCAAATGCATTTAAATTCATAATGTCTCTACACTGGAATCCAATCGCTTATACTCTGTACTCTGAGCTCTCAGACTGGGCAGAGTCACCTAATAGGACACCTAACAGAGCTAAATACTAATAGCAGCTAGTACAGTTAGCTAGGAGGCACAAGGTGCAGCTCCTGCATGGAGTTTGATTTGGTTGTGTTTTATCTGCAACTAACCGAATAATGAAACATTGGCCAAGTGAGACTCAATCGAATTTTACATTTTAAGAGGACAGCATATGAACAGACAAATAGAAGTTGTCATAATACATTCCCTAGCCCCTAAAAAGAGTTTATATTGAGTTCTACTTAGGCCCTTGGACCACAGACTTCATCCTTGGGATGAAGTCCATCTCTCTCTTTCTAAGCTAACCTGAACCTAATTCTCACCCTTAAAACCAAGTCTAAATCTTAATAACTTGAAAGGACTTTCAAGTAGTGAAGACGGCACAAAATGTCTCCCAAAAATGTTCTCACTTTGATTACAAACGGTCCTGGCAAAGATAGAAATACAAGCACACAAGCAGACACGCTATCCCCTGGTGGCTTATCAGACCATCTTGACTTTACCTCATAGTACTGGCCGTTGATGTGGTTGCAGCCACACAAACTCTTCTTGACGCACTTGCCGGCACTCAGGATGTAGCCAGGATCACACACACAGGCCTCAGAGCAGGGCCCACTGCAGGAGGGAGGTTTCCCAGAACACGTCTCTTGACAGGGGTCTGCACAGGGCTCGTAGTGGCTGTTGGGGGGGCAGCTCAGAGCTAAGGGGAGGATGGAAGACTGGGTTTAGTGATATTGCAGTCAATGTAACAGGTCAAAAGCGGATGAAAAGCGGGCCCACTCTCACCGTGCTGTACTCCCAGCATGCACTCAGAGAGAGAGACAGAGGAGATGCTAAGACCAGAGGGCCCATATTTTTCAAGCATCTCATGATAAGGTTTATAAAGCTTCCTATACTGACCTTAGAGCAGAACGTAAGAAGAACTAATCTAAAACATCTCTCCTCGTATGTATTCTGGCTGAATGCCATATTCTGGTGATTCCTAACAATTCAGGACACCTATAGAGATCTCCTAAATGGCTGAGATAGGAGTCATTTTATAAGTTAAGAAGTTGAAAAGGTGCTTTTACTTAGCAAATGACCAAATTTGCATCACTCTGGCAATTTCTGATCAGTTGGGAGATGCTTGATCAGATTTCCTACTCTGAGAAGCTTGATCAAATAAGCAACCTTACTGACCCTTGGGAAGCAGCTCCATAGTTGCTTCCATTAACCCTCCCTATATTCCTTCATCCACTTATCATTTCTCCACCCAACACTCACGGCAGAAGGTTTCATTCCTCCATGGTCCAATGTTGACCCCACGGTCCTGGCATTCATTGACGTAGGCTTCGATGGCTTCACACAGAATGGGCTTGGCTCCACCCAACTCACACAGGTCAAAGACACAGTCCCTGAAATAATTCTGAAAACACACACACATAGTTTGTAGAGTTATAATGCTTTATTCTTTCTCTTCACCCTATCTCTCTCTCATGGAGTACCATTAGGAGCTTGTAAACTCAATAAACTCAATAGAGACTTTTGCAATCCAGTAGAATTCTTTCAACATCAAAAGATATAACTGCTTTATATTTGCGTGTCCTCTATATGTGAGTTTATGTAATGGACTGTAATTCAAAGCTGTGTACACTATATGACGGCAGATGCTCACGTGCCTCTGGCTAACATTGCAAGTGTATCAGTGCTTTGCCTTGTGCCTTGCAGACAAATTCAGAATTACTTATTACTAACTTTGTCACAAATGATTAAAATCTTTTAACATTCAAAGCTCTCCACAATATATGCCCTGCTGATCTGACAGACCTCCTTCCTTGCACTCTACCTTGCTCCCTGCTGTCTTCCACAGCAGGATCCAGGGTTTGACCTGCCATGCTTTTAGTGCACGATTAGTGGGCAACCCACTTTATCATTAAGTCACATCAACCACGCGTGTGTGTGAATGAATGTTTGTTTTGACTTACATTGGGGTTGACTTTTGGGTGGCAGACAGCAAAGGGGCCCTTTTTGTCCAGCAGGATGCCGCAGTATCCAGAACTCTCATACAGTTCTTCTTCATTACACTCAGGGATGGTGGTGTTTGGTTTCTTATTACACCTGTCAATGCAGACAGTTAGTCAGTTAGAGAAGTTCTGTGTGTGTTGGTTAGTTTTTGTTAATTACAATAAAGGAAAGTTGATCTATAATCATTTGTATGTAAATATGGAGACCTGAAGTACAGAGTATTAAATAAATCAAAAATACATTATGAAATTAATAATCATACCAAAAGACATCATACACTGAGAAATATTCCAATACATACATTCTTATATTCATACAGATTCTAGTGGTCAGATAAGGTTCTGAAAGTGCGTATGTGTATGTTTGTAGACATGTGTGTGCTACTCACTCTGGATCAGTGTTCCAGCTGTTTCCAAAGTCATTGGCATTGTTGGTTAACAATCCATCTGGTTTACGGAAATCATCTTTGGCATCGTTATTGTAATCTCCACACAGTCCACACAGCTTCTTCTGATAGCTGCAGATTACAAGAAAATCTGCGAGTCATGATTTGTGGAATTGAGAGCAACAATTCAACTTGAGCTACATCTTGCCACTTCTCAACCCTGTCCAAGAGTTTGTGACTTGTTTCCATTCTAACCAGGTACTAGTGTTTTTCACTGATTGTCTGAGTTTTACTTCATTAAAATAAAATATTATTATTTTCAACATCATTCTAAAACATATATTAAAAATAGAATTCTGTCTCACTCTTTGATCATTTTGATGTCCATAAAGTGGTTTCCATCATAGCGAACAGTCACACCAAAGTTCATGGACACAGTGTGGTGCTTTCCTGACTTGAACACAGAGACACCAGGAACCGGAGTCACTGGAAGGTTTACGTTGGTCCCATTAATCTGAATGGGGAAAAAAGTAAATAACATAATGAGTTATTACTGAGGAAACAGAAACAGTCTCTCTGTGTATAGAATCTTACAATTTAAAGTTAGAATGGCTTTAACAACTGCAAAGGTGCTTTTTCTACAGAGAATGCAGGTCTTACTTGTACAGTGCCACCTTTCAGGATGGAGATCTTCACCATGTGTACATATACATGTACAGCCTTCACATAGGAGATGGAGGGATTGTTGTAGCGATTTTCATTGTCAGCATGAACCTCAAAGTATGGCAGAGATGTTTCATTGCACGGTTTAGACATCAAATAGCTGCAGTTGCCCATGAAGTTGTACTGACGTTTGTCAAAGGTGGTGTAGTGGGGATCACTAGACACTATGCAAGTGGATGTACCTAAGAGAAGAACAAATGATAAACTGTCAGTTAGCAGGTTTTTTGTTACAAATATGTTTCACTAATCTGACCAATATTGTTTTTACACTTACACTTATATGCCCACTATATGGACCGTTACCCCCATTACAACAACTGTCCTGTCTTGCCACTCTCTATGAAGACGGACTTTGAGCGTGGCTGTTACGAGGAGTTCAAAACACTTTGGCCTTCAGATGTGGCTGGTTGACACAGGCTGTGTTCGAAGCAGGCTAAACTGCTGTCTCAGAGGTGTCTAACAGGACAGCGAGGCATCGAGTGCTGTTTGAAACGGCTCGAACGATCTCTCCAGTTTTCAAAAGCTGCCGGAGCTTTTGAAAACTGGTCAAGATGGCGGACAAACAAGCCGAATTTGTGCACAAATATATGTTTTTTTAAAAAGGTTTTAGTAGTTTTCTCACTTTGATTTTTGAAAATCTAGCAAGAACTTAATATTAAACTATAATATCAGCCAGTTTTGCTTATTTCAAGTAATTTCCCCCCAATTTTAATGCTTTTGTTCTTGTTTTTGAGAGCTTAGTTTTTGCAGTGCATTTTGAACACAGCCATATTGTTCAAATTAGATCGTTTTGAGCTGCTAGTACCAATTACTTGACAATATACCATTTATTGCCAAAACAATCGGACAATATACAGTCACTGGAAAATTAAGACAGGGTTTTTGGGTTAAAGAGTAGCAGACAGATGCAGCCAGCCCAAACAACGTGACCAGGTGTCATGGCGGGTGATCGCTCAGAGGAAAGGAAAGAGAGCCATGCTGGCCCAACTTGGACTTAATTCTGCTCTTAAAGATCTGGTCTGGACAAAATGGGATGCTTAGTGCACAAACACAGTCAACATAGACTCTGTTTCCCAAGTGTCAGACTGTTTATTGTGAAGATGAAACTTTAATATTATGACCTGGTTGCTGCTGTTTACATTCACCCCAGATGCAGATTCAAAAAATGCAATGAATGGAATGTTCGGCGTATACTATATACTTGTTTGTAAATATGCTTATAAATAACTGTATTGTTTTAATTTATTGCATATATTACCATATTTCAATATAGGCCTACACTTAATTATATGTTGTGTGTAGCACAAAGGAACTACAAATTTTGTTATTCAGCCTTGTGCTGTATAATGACTAATAAACAACCTTGTACTTTGTACCAAACAGTATTACCTTTAGGATAGCAGCCTGCAACACCGTTAACCTCGCGACACTCTTCAGTGGGGTCACAGGAGTTATCCATACATTCCAAAGTGTAGTTCCCTACACAGCGGCACAGCTTTGAGCAGCCATCACCAAATACAATCTCGCCAGGCTAAAAAAAAATTTAAGAAAGGGTCAATACTGGCAAGGTGTACTGTATGTCACTAGATCTACACTGCTATTATATCTCTATGCAGGAATGCATGCACATGGGTATATGAACTATGATATCTGACCTCATAATAATTATTCTGGTCATCCAGACAGCCACATTTCTCAAGTGGCACACAGCGTCGTCCCTTGAAGACAAAGCCTGGTTTACAAAAGCAGGCACTGATACAGGATCCAGAACAGTTGGTGGAGGGTTCCATACAGCTAGGGATGCAGGCTGGACCACAATCTATATATTCTGCATCAGGAGGACATGGTTCTGTACAGCAGAAAGAAAATTAATTGGTTAATGAAAAATGGAGAACATATATATCCTTATGTATGTATTCTTAGCTTTGCTATAGACCTAGACTGCTGATGCACTGAGCTTCTCTCTCATCTCTCACCTCTCTCTCTCCATCTGCATTCTAATCCCATTAATGCATGTTACTGACTCGACTTCTCCCCCTCCCATATTTTTGTGCTTTCTCATTCCTTCTCTAAATGCAAAGTGTAATGAGATTCCTTTGTTATTAATTGGCAATATATACATAAATTAAATGATAATGTATATAAGGAAGAAAGAATTATGATAAACCAAAATCAAACTTTCACAATGACATGTCATACTTGGTGGCTTGGCTGTTGTTGGTCCAACAGTTGTTGGTTTAGGTGTAGTTGGTCTAGGAGTTGTTGGCTTTGGTGTTGTTGGTCCAGGGGTTGTTGGTTTTGGTGTAGATAGACTGGGTGTCGTTGGTTTAGGTGGAGTTGGTCCAAGAGTTGTTGGTTTAGATGTTGGTGGAATAGGGGTTGTTGGTTTAGGTGTTGATGGACTGGGAGTTGTTGGTTGAATTGTTGGTTTAGGTGTAGAGGGGCCTGGTATAGTTGGTCCCAAAGTTGTTGGTTTAGATGTTGGTGGAATAGGGGTTGTTGGTTTATGTGTTGTTGGACTGGGAGATGATGGTTTAGGTGTAGATGGACCGAGAGTAGTTGGTTTAGGTGTTGATGGACTTGGAGTTGATGGTTTCGGTGTAGATGGACCGAGAGTAGTTGGTTTAGGTGTTGATGGACTTGGAGTTGTTGGTTTAGGTGTAGTTGGACTGGCAGTTGTTGGTTTGGGTGTAGATGGGCCTGGTGTAGTTGGTCCCAATGTTGTTGGTTTAGATGTTGGTGGAATAGGGGTTGTTGGTTTAGGAGTTGATGGACCGGGAGTAGTTGGTTTGGGTGTTGATGGACCGGGCGTTGTTGGTTTAGGTGTTGATGGACCAGGAGTTGTTGGTTTAGGTGTAGATGGGCCTGGTGCAGTTGGTCCCAAAGTTGTTGGTTTAGCCGAGGTTGGTCTTGGAGTTGTTACCGGTGGCAGAGGAGTCGTTGGCTGAGCTATAAATTAAAAATTAAGATTAAAAATTAAATTTTTTTCAAGAGCTATCACTGACACAGCATCCATATTTCTGAAATGGATGCTGTGTCATCTTTTGGTGCAGAGAGTAACTCTGGTCAGTTTCTCACCTTTGCAGGCCATGACACACACAGCATCAACAGCAATATCTGTCTGAGGGGTTTCTCCATAGGTACCCTCAATCACAAACTGGAATACATATAAATGTGACAAAAAGTTAAAACAAAACCTATGTGCACACACAAATGCACATAAAGAGACACACAGAATTCTAATGATTACCTGAATTGCAGCAGTTCCCAAGTAGCGGACCTCAACAGGCTTCCAGCCTTGACCCTGGTTCCCTCTGACAGTGAAGAGAGCAGGTCCAAGGCTTCCCTCTGTTAAATAGAAAACACACTTCAAGCCAAACAAACATTTTCATGCTGTCAGTGTTCCTGTCTGTATGGACGTCACAATAATTGCAGTCTTTTACCTGTGGTGATGGTGTAAACGCTGATTTCCATAGTGGTACTGGTACCGAAAAGGTAGTAGTGAAAGGTGAGATCCAGACATCCAGAGGAAGGCATTATTAGAGGACTTCTGATCTGAGCCTTGACTCCAGGGACAGCATCAATAGAATCCAACAACATGTATGCACCAACTGCAAATGGATGAGTAAAACGACCCAACTGCCATTTAGAGTAAAATAATATGAATACCATAACATTGGTGCAGTGGTTAGCACTCTCTAACAGCAAGACGATTCTGTGTTCAAATCAATCCAAGTACCCCTGACCAGGTCCGCCGTCAGAGGAAGTCAAAGGGTACAGATGACCCTGGCCCAAGGCCCAGAGGGGGCCCATGCAAAGGTCAATGGTTGACCCTGGGGATCAAGTACAACACTTTACTGACTGTCTTACATGAATAACAAAACTTTTTAGATTTATTTACATGATAAATAAATGTGTTGCTATCATTTAAACATATTTCAAACATCTGATAACCCACCCCCTGCTGTTATTGTGAAAATGGTACGATGGAAACATTTGGCTATTCAGATGTGCAGGACCCGCAAAAAGCGGGGCTTTATGTGAACTTTGCAGCCTGTCAGGGACCCAAAAAGGAGAAGCCAAAACAAAAGAGAGAAATAAATTCATAGAGAGGCCATGGTCAAATTTCTGGCCAAAAAAGTGTTGAGAAGCACCATATAGTTCTGACAGGCTAAAGTTAGGAACAAACAGTTCTAAAAGCAAAGCTTTAGCTAGCTTAATGTACTCATAATGGTCAAGCATTGAGCGTGAGACTCATGCAATTGACAATTTTCATACGCTCTCACGCTATACATCAATTTTCTCATGCAGTGAAAAACAAATGTACAACTGATGAGTGATGTGAGTTTGTTATTCCCACCAAGAGCCAATTTCTCATGATTTCAACATCTTCAATCTCTATGAATGAGAATTTGTCTTAACTTATTAATAACCTGTAATAATATTTAATCGACATATTTATCAAGAGATCAACACTACATTGATTTTTGGTTTGTAATAGTAGCCTAGTATTGAAGCCCAGTATAGAAAATAATAGATGATAGTATCTTTCTAACAATGTCAAAAAAGTGTTCTCAATTTAAACATTTATGCGTACATAAATATGCAAAGTGTATCCAATTAGTTCAAAAAGTTTTCGAGTATTGACACAGAACCCAAAAATTGTTACAAATGTCCCCAGTCTCCCCTAGCTACAGTCCTAAACTGTTCTGTATCTACAGAAGATCTGAAGGGGCCAAATCCACAGAGCAACAATGCAAGCTTATGCAGAGCAGAGTATTGGGCAGATAGACTGTTTGGAAATATTTTGAATTCTCATTAAATGTTGATGTTACTCTTGTAATATAGTAATATAATATTAATATAGTAATAGTAGGGGTGGTGATGAAGCAGTGGATAAGACACATGCCTTTGGTGTGAGAAACCCAGGTTCAGTTTCCCATTGTTACCCGCCAATGTGTCCCTGAGCAAGACACTTAACCCCTAACTACTCTAAGTGAATAATGTAATGTAATGTAATATTCTAAGTTGCCTGGATTGAACACAGCAGGTGATATAACAATAATTTTAGCCATGAGTGACTTGAGACTTGACTTGGACTTGTGAGCATCTCTGCTCAATCACTCAGTGTGCTCTTTAGCACTCAGAGCTCCCGCTGGTGCCTCTAGCCGTTTCAAACACAGCGTCCAGTCTTTGGACCACGCACCCTTATTTGCATACAATCCTCAGTCTTAAATCCCTAATGTCCAAATGCCCAATCCTAAATGCCTATGCACAATGATCCCCAATGTTTAGTTTGATCAAATATTCAGAATGTTAGTTTACAGACAGTGTACCCAGAAGAATTGATGCAGTTTTAGGCAACGGCTTGTCTCACCAAATATTGATTAGATTTAGATTATTCTTCCTTTCACTCACTTCTTTATTAGTTGACAAAAGTACTCTATTAACATGTCCTTATGATAGCATTATTACTTTACAGCATTTATTCCACACCTGCCTAAACCTTTTGCACAGTAGTGGACACTCCAAACTATTCTGGTAGACTCTGTAACACACTAATTTGCGTACAGACTTTTGAAAAGAGGAATCACTTACATCCAGGTTTGGAGAAGTCATCATCAGGTCCGGTGCCCCCAGTGTCCGTTGGCCCAACCCACTGACTAAAGCCAAACACATCAGGATTTCCAGTTTGAGTCATCCACCCACACAGGTCATCAATTATGTCAAAATCACAACCGGAAACACAAGCTGTGGACAAAATATTTAGACAATTAGTGATTCAACAATGTGTGTTTGTGTATGTGTGTGTGTGTGTGTGTGTGTGTGTGTGTGTGTGTGTGTGTGTGTGTGTGTATGTAAACTCACAAGGGCATGCCCCTTCAGTAATTTCAATGTTGTCCAGCGCAGAGTCACAGGAAGAAGTGATGCCTCTCTGGGCCTCAAACGCGATCTATCGACACAGAGACAAAACATTATCACCAAACATGATAATACTAAAAAAGCAGCATTGTAGGCAATTCACATCCCCTGTTTTTATGGATAATTTATGTTTACAAAAACGCAGGACATTCAAAAATGCCAAATATCACACATAATGTTTTACACATGGCTGGAGTGGAAAAGAAGATGTATCAATAAACGAAAGGGCGACAAATTGCTATGGAAACACACTTCGTGAGATAACGATGATGTACATGAAGCAAATGTCCACTGAAGCTTGTGCTCCACAGGAGAAATAAGAAATTGTTCACGGAAACATCAGATCTGTGTGGCCCGATAAGAAGACTGTTGTCACGAGCCTGTCCTGAGCTTGTCTGTGTTTTATTATTTTGGCAATGTCTTCTCGGTGTTTTGATTTTGGTATTCTCTGTGTCTGGGTTTCAGTCCTGTCTGTGTGTCTTGTTGGAGAGTCTGGGTTTTTGTTCCATGTCTTTGTTCCTAGTGCTGTGCCTTAGTTCTTGTCGTAGTATTTGCTTCTAGCCCTGTCTTCTCATTTAGGTTTTGTCTGTTACAATCCCTGTGTTATAGTTGGTCAGTGTTTGTCTGTTTACATGGGTTTCTGTTATTGTCTGAAGTTAAATTCATGTCTGGTATTTTGTTACATGTGTTCTGTCTGTGTTGGTTATTAATTTTGCCCCATGTCTGCCTGTCAAGTGTTCAGTCTGTTCCCCTGGTTATCACTCTGCCTGCCTGCCTCCCTGTTGCCCCCTGTTGTCTCTGCCTGCCTCTCTCTCTGTTTTACCTGCTGTCTCACTTCCTGCCACGTTAACCTTGATCACTGTCACCTGTGTTGCTCCCACCCTGCTCAACAACCTGCTCACCACACCAAACCCTGACAACTGTAACCTTCCCTAAATAATACATGTAACAAACAACCCTGGTAATCCGGGGTCGGGTTGCGGGGGGGGGCCCTTTCCCCTTTTCTGGGCTACATTAACCAGCTCTGACTGGGGGATCTCAGTCGGGGACTTGTATCACCGCACCTACCTGCTGCCTCATACCGTGGGCAACTCCAGAGAAGAATAGCGTCCATCCCCTATCCAGGAGTACGGTTCCAGAACCAAGACAGTGCGTAGAGGGAAGCCCCACCAGATCTAACTGGTAGCATTCCACCTCCTACACATGTTCCGGCTCCTTTACCATCCAGATTGTTGCACCCTCTAGATAATTAGCCCCACAGTGTTATCTTGATGTCCCCACAACCCCTAATATTCACATAAGGGTTAGTGAACGGAATGTTGCACTAATTCACTTTTTCTTTAGCCAATTTTTTTGGAATTTTATTGAAAAGTTGAGCTAAATTTGGATGGAAACTTTGCTTTTGACTAAGGTACTGTATAGCAGAAAAAAAGGGAAAATGACTAACTGTAGTCAGACTGCTGAAGCCTTATATTAGCTTCAGACCGATTTAGGAATATGTTTTTGTATTAAAGTGGACTATGGAATTTGTTCTCAAGTACAATGGACGTGCATTAGAAAGTAATCTCTTTGCAGCCAATAAGAACAGAAGGAAGTTAAAACTGTTTCTGTTTCAATCTCACGATTGTTTTAAGACAAACTTTAATATTTGTGAACCTTCCTTTTAATGTAAAAAATATTAATTTGTGCCGTTAGTTTCACCAGTGACCAGTTACCTCCTAACATACTGTGAAGAATCAGCATCGTGTCTACCGTTTAACCATAGTATCACTACTATGATTACATACAGTTTAAAATGTCAGTTTGGCTTTGAATGTCATTTTTAAAATGCTGTGAGCACCAAAAGCTAAATTCCATAACTTGCATTCCACTGTGACAAAGCCATGGGAGAAATCCACGCAGCATACAATATAATATAGCAGCTCAGATTTATTGTTCAGGTTGTGCCTCGGTGTGTTCGACTGCTGGAGACTTTATGAAAGTGTGTTAAAGTGTGTTATCACGGATCTGTTGTCAGGTTTGTCTCAACCTCAGCATTTCTACACATTTATTCTCACTCTTGATGCTCAGATTGTTTTACAACTGTTATTTAAACAATGTTAAATATTTTTACTGTGAGGGTATAAGGAGATAAGAGTCACCATAAAATAATCTGTACATGTTTGTGTGCAGTGATAAGAGGTTGATGAATATGTGTTTTGTTGCAATATAGAACCTCCTTTCTCTCCAAAAACTTGTAAAGCTATAAAGCCTTTGTTACAGTTCCAAATGGCACCCACAATCCCCATATTTCTCCGAGCTCTCTCCTCTGTGACTTCAGAGAAATCAGTAAGTGTAGTGTAAATGTAGCTCTCAATACTTGAAAATACAGTTTGGCTATTTCATGCATACATTATACAGCTTTAAAAAGACTGTGGAATATGTACATGATTTTCAGAGTAACAGTATTATGGAAATTGAAAAAAGCTTAGGTACAGTACCATTATTATTATTATTATTAAGTTTTATTGTGGGTTTTAGAAGTGAATTATTATTCACTTTAAACGTGAACAAGACAAAATTAGAACAATACATACATACATTCAGATTTGGACTGCAGCAAAACTTGTCCACCTAGCTGAAATCTTGCTTTTTATTATATTAATATGTCATGAAACCCCATACAGCACTACTATTAGCCAGGATATTTAGTAGTCGGGTCCAGACTCAAACAATGTACTTTTTAATGTATATATTTACTAGTAACTGCTATAAGGGCGATATAAAATTAACTATGTGAATATTACTTACTTTTTACTTTTAGTGACTGACAGTGTGCAGGGTTCTTTGGTTTCTTTTCAGTCAAGAGCTTTTAATGAAAGGCACCTGTCAGAAGACTGTATGGTATCCAGGAACTTTGTCAAGATTTAAAGAGTAATTTTGGTATTTTTAAACCTGAGCCCTATTTTTGTACGTTTCTGCTTCAAAATGATTAGTGGCTACAAAAAGTTTTGGAATCTGTGAAGCAGATTTAAAAATATTGAAATGATTTAAGTCTTTAATGGCCAATTCTGTACACTGAAACAATTTGAATAAATTTCATGACCAAATTGCCCGACTGGATCCCAGTTGCCATATTGTTACTCTCTGTTATAAATCTGTATATGTAAGACTTACAATGAGGTTCTGACTGCTTGTGGTGGACACGGTGACAGAGCCTTTCAGCCAGGACGGACTCTGTGAACCTGTCTTGTTCCAGACCTCCTCCTCATCGCTGGGCCTCCTGGCCAGAACTCTCAACACATTCAGATTGTCTGAGCCGTACATGTAGTATCGAAATTGAACACAGATCTCAGAGGCTGATGATGAGAGGGCAGGGCTCAGCAGGCGAGCTTTCTGTCCATTAGATACATTGTCACACTCATGGTAGATATAGAAGCCCGCTGCAGATAGATTAAGATACAAGAATAACATATTTTTATCTAATCATGAGTCAGAATTCAGTGTTTCCATCCTAGGACATCAGTCATGACCTGGTTGCCCGTGAGGTTATTGTACAATATAATATTTCAAATAAACCATGCATTCAGGACTGACTTCCATTAGGATAGTCTCCACTTGGGCCAGTGCCAGGTGTTGGGGTAGGACCTCTGTGTCTTGTCCAATCAGAGTTGTCTGTGTTGTCCTGACTGAACCTGCAGAACGGGTCACTGTCCTGGTTAAAGTCACAGGAGGTCAGCACTACAGCTGGAGAAACCCAAACACAACACAGAAAGATAGACAAATGGATATTGTAGAGGTAAATAATGGTAAGAATAACAACGAAAAATAATTTACCATCAAAAGAATGTGATCATTGTTACAGATGATTAAATGTAGCAATTACCAAGATTTGTTTTTGGTGTGTGTCATAAATTATTCAACTGACTTACTGATTAAATCTTACTATTTGTTTTTGTATAGTTTAGGCAAAAACTTGCCTAAAGTTTGTCTGACTGGAATAAAATGTGTTTTGGATTTAAAGTTCAGCAGTCTCAGATAAAGTGGACACCAAAAAACTGTGAGCAGGGCTGGACTAATGTAGCTGACAGCCCATAGCGTCATTGTATGAATGTGTGATTGAATGGATGAATATTGACTTGACATGGATAGATGGATTATAGTTTAGTATATTCTGAACCTATACTTCTGAAACCAAAGTATAGGTTTGGTTTCAGAAGTGAAGGGGGCACAGTGAAGTTGGGGATATATCATTAACACATAAAATCACATTTAATTTAATTGGAAGAAAATTTTACCAACAAAGACTATGCTGCCTTATCTTTGAGTGATATTCAATTGTAATTGCTTTTTTCAGCCCTGAACTTTAGTGTCTACAGTAGTGTACACATCCTCAACTACCTCTACCTATCAGGATATAGCAGCCTGTATGTAGCCCGAGAGGTGAACCCAGGACAAAAACATTTCAATAAAACAATTTATTGATTTGATGGCACGGTAATCACTGAAAGTGATTTAGATGAATATATTCATCATTATTCTTTGCTCATTTTGACAGCAACAGTCAGAGGACACTGTTAGAGAGATTGTGGTAGTAGTACTACAACTAATAATAATATTAATGATAATGCATTACATTTATATAGCACGTCATCATACTGAGAGTGCTTCAGGGGGACTCATCTTAACCACCACCAAGTAGTAAATGAAATTCAAACTGTAAAAGTGGGGGAGACAGAATGTGGATCACATGCTGTGCTACTGCCTCAGCTCTGCGTGAGCATTCCACCCAAGTAATACAGTTACAATTTAGATTGGTCTACCATTTAATTTGTGTAAGTGTATGAATTTTTGATAAAAATACACAGATGATTGATATTGCATAATTAAAACCAACCTACCATTTTCTCCATGTGTTTTCTGCAGGCTATTTAAGAGAGGAAGACATACAAAAAGAATCAGGTTATAGTCTGTTAGCTTTAATGAAATTATTCCAAACACTAAGGAACACCTCTATGGTTATGTAAGGTAGGTCCAGATGCATATAATATAAGAGAATAAATGTGCCTTAAATGTAAAGTGTAGCTTTGTCTAAACCACTGTCATTTATAATGCAGTTGACAGTCAGCTAAAATGATGGTATACAGCTGTAAAACTGTGTCAAGTGTATGATGGGACTATTCAATGCCATCAGATAAAAATATCATTAAGTACCCATTAACTCAGAGATTGCAATTTGACTAACAAGATAAGAAAGAAAAATATATTTTTGCAACAGCCTCATTAGGACTTTGCAAATATTCAAAATTACTTAAGCAGAAAAAAACATTATTTGGCTAACATTTACCAATACATAATGAAATGCAAAGTCATAGCCAAGATACATGTAACCTCCTCCCTACATCCTACCCCCTGTGGAACATTTTGACACCCATAAAGGGAATCTGTACAATTGTCAGTATATGAAGTGATTTGTCAAGACAGACATGCTTCCTTTTGGAGAATGACTCACCTGTGCTGTGCTTGTCCTCCTGCTCTACAGTCACACATCCACAACAGCACGATGAGAAACTTTAATGTATCCATGGCTAACTGTTAGTTAGCACAAGAAGAAGACATAAGGACAGAGCAGAGGACTTATATAGAGGGCTAGGATGGTCAGGGGGTTGCTTTGTGGAAACCAGGGTGTGTGTGTTTGGTGGGTGGTGTGGATGCTGAATTGCTGCATTACATGTTGTTGCAAAATGTGTAAATGAGTAACTGTGCACTAGGGACAGGGTGTGTTCTTTTTAGTTGTGTATTTGCAGGTGTGCATATGAGCCTGGGTGTATGTGTGCTTTTTGACCTCTCAGCAGTTCAGTTGGTGGGTGGGGATGCCCATCAAACCCTTGTACTGTAAGACATTATAGAGCTTACTGTGTAATAAACAGAGCACTTTGATCACATGGACACACCTTTTTGGCATGTAATGTATGTTCACGTGTATGAGAAAAAGGCTTGGCTCTCATCTCATAAAATTACATTTTTCAGCAAGTTGTAATTGTTTCTCATTTATCCATGGATTACTTTTGTCAGAATTTTTTGAAATCCAGTTTAATCCAAAATATCTTCATGTTAATTAATGGTTAACCACTTCCAATCACAAGGGATCATTAATTCTGAAAATTGTGGTTAAATTGGCGCTGAAGAGAAAAATAAGCAGCCCACTAGGACAAAGGTCAAGTGAGAGTGTCACCAAAACATCAAGGTTTATCTTCCACCATACCATACCACAGAAATCCAAATTTCATGTAAACTTGGTCAGTTGTTTTCAATATTGTCGTGAACCAATGTTTCCAGATAGTCAATATGTTCTCATCACAGGGCACAAGGCATCTTCAGCGTCCATAAGAAACGTCCTTTATGTGGTTAACGTTTCCAGTTTGGTTAGGTTTAGGCAACAAAACCACTTGGTTAGGTTTTAGGAAAACATCACGGTTTCAGATGAAATAAGTACATTACATGACATAAGTCACATATGTTAAATAATGTAATAAAACTTTAAATAACTTGCAGACTTTGTCGCTCTGTATACCACCTCACCTGATGCGGGTAACATTGGAGTATGAAATTGAAGGGTGTCTCAAACGGACACAGAAGGGTACCTTATATGTCAAATAAATATTTGACACCCTGGGATGAAAATGGGCTGAGATGGTTGCAGAGTCAAAAGTCTAAAATTTTGTTATACAAGTCTATTTAACAGCTATTTGGATATTTTTCTGTGTGTATTTCATAGGTTTTCAACAAGATGTTTTCACACAACCTCTGTGTGGCACAGGAAACTACTGGCCCAAGTTTTGTGTTAAGTGGACATTTGGATGTCGAGATATAAGATCACTTCATTTCTAGCATCAGTCTATCTTCATTGAATATTGGTGTCACAATAATATTGTGTTGTTAGATCAGGTATTTAATAGGTATGGTCTTCTCTTTACTTATGAAGAGTTTCTGTCTGAAAAAAATATCCCCATAACACTTGGGGATTATGCAAAAGTCTTAATACCCCTGGAATCTGTATGCTGTTCAAATCTCAGCCAAGGGTTAATATCCAACATACACTCCCATAGGCAAAAACTCTACAGTTATTCTGGTAATAACAATATAGGAGTTATGCTCCAAACACATATAACTACATTACCATATGTGATTTCATAAGTAATCACTTTGTGAATATGGATTCCTTGATACATAATCACCAACAAAGTAATGAACATATCGCATTCATTCAACTCATTCAAAAATTACGTTTAACTATGTTAAAAGTTTTTCAGGAGAAACAATATGATTTGTATGTAAAATAATACACAGAAAAGCACTTACTATGTATACAAAATTCCTCTTATTTTTATAATGGACAAATTACATATCCATAAATGTAAGTTTACATGTAAAAAAAAACATGTTTTATTGCCTTTAGCAAAGAGTTCTAACAATACATTTATTAAATTCAACAGTCTAAAGCAAAAATCAAGCTTGTACTGTGTTTAAAAACTTTATATAGATCTTTATCCAACCTAGCGTTAAACTACAGTGTTTTTCTTTTTTCTTCTCTATTATATATATTTTATGTGTTCCCTTTTGTACATGTGTACTTGTAATATGCGTTTATTAAGAAATAAAGGATTTAAAAAATTGACCTACTCAGCCAGGTGCATATGAAGAGCTTTCTCTGACTGCCCCAATGCAAGAATATTCTTTCTTCTTTTGTACTGACCTTTAGAGCTTCTCTGAAGGTTTAACATTCTTTGAGTCACATGGGTGTAATGAATGGCAAGTAGTCACACTGTGTCCTGTCTTACACTTGTTGGATGCATGCAAAGGGCTCTTGATCAATATAATTTAATTTATCTCACTTACAGTGAATCTTGCAGTGAAGCTATTTTGATTACTCCAACAAAAAATACATGTTATACATGGTTTGGCACCTCCACCATTGAGTGATTTTATTAAACAAAAGTCTAGCACTGTTGCTGGGACTCGAGTGACTAGAGCTACTATGAGAGGTGATTGCGACTTGGCGTTTAGGCGAACCACCTTTTCACAGAACGTTCTGTCATATCAGGGAGTGAGCTTCTGGAATAGTATTCCACTATCAGTGAGGGGAAGCACAAGTCATCCTACCTTTAGGAGTCGTTTAAAAGTGTGGCTGAGGGACACACAAACTTGTGATCATGTTTAGTTAATTTTCATATATCAGACGTAAAACAGAGTTAGTGCATTATTAAAAATGTGGGTCAGTGCAATATAGGGTGGTGTAATATGGGCCAGTGCAATATCAGGTTAGACAGGGCATGTGCAAAATTGTGGTTTGTGTAATATAGTTGATGTTTTTCTATCTCTATATGTCCTTTGTTCTCCATTCTTCTTGTTACTGTCTGTTCTGACATGATGTGATCACTGTTCTTGTCCCTGTTCCTCTGTATATAGCCTGTGTATAGTGTATTTGTATGTATTTATTATTTTTTGTGTACCATCAACCTGCCAGGGGTCTGCAGAGGGAAATTAGCCTCAGGCTACAATCTGGCATATTTAGATTTGTGAAAATGTTCATTAATATGTATTATATATATATATATATGTAATTATATATATATATGTAATAAAAAAATAAAAAAAAAAGATAAAATGATGCATCATTTTAAAATGAGTAAAATCACTTGAATTATCAGTACTTCTGTTTTTACAAGTGAAATCAGTGTCTATATAATGAAACAAACTTAACCTTTAAACTCAGCTTTTCTGTAGGTGGTGGCTGGACTTGAATCATAAAAAACATCCTCATCAACATGAGTTATGTGAATCATCACTTAAGTGTGTGTGTGCGTGTGAGGAATTCATTGTCTCGTAAAGATACTGTGATAACAGGAAACTCCTCCAAGGTGAGGGCATTTTGTATTGGTTCTCTGTATGAACCTGTGAATGCTGTGTCATTTATGATGGGTGTGTGGTTTAGGGTCATGGTTGTGATCTAGTATTTATTTTAGATGGTGAGATTAATTTCAAACATTGTAGGATCAAGGTTTATCAAGTTTCCAAATGTAAATGTAAACTGCTAATAAATGGATTTAGGAAGTGGTCAAACTGGTGACAGTTTGGAGGGTTATTCAGAGCTGCTGCCCAGCTCCTTGTCCCCGCTGCTGTCCATCTCCTCATAGTCTCTGCTATCCAGATCCTTAAAAATTCCTTGCCTCTGCCCAGCTCCTCTTCCTTGCTGCTCCCAGCACCCCAGAGACTGAGCTGCCCAGCTACAGTGACCCTTCTGTCCATCTTCAAAGAGATTAACAAAGTTAATGGCAGCCCAGCTGACTCCTTCTGCTTCTCATGTCTAGTCGGTGGTCCCACTGACTCTTGTTCCTCCATGCTGAGCTGCAGCAAGTTCGTGTCCTGGGTGAGCTGCAGGAACCCCCTGCTCCTGAGCTGCAGCAGTCACTGGACCCTGCTGCTGAGCTGCAGAACCTATTTGATCCTGTGGACATGCAGCAGTCACCTGCCCTGTGCTTCACATGCCTCCTGTTTCCTTGGCTCCCCTGGCTCTACAGTTCTGCTGCAATGTTGCCAGTTTCCAGGCTCTCTTGGTCACCATCCAAATCTGCTCCACCCTTCTGTCCTGCTCCCTGGTTGTCCTTTGCACCTTCCCTGTCCATCTGTTCTGCCCTGAGGTCACCCACCTGAACTCTCCAGCTGCATACCTGTCCACCCTGCTGGCTGTCTGCCTGAGAGCAGCATCTCTGTTCTTCTGTTCCCTGGACACCGGTCAGCCTATAAACTGTGTAAGCCTGTTAACTTTTTCTGTTATCTTAAATAAACACCATAAACTGAATCTGATCTGTCTAGTGACTTGCATTTGGGTCCAAATCCCTTGTTTTCTTGCGTCAGCGCTGGTCTGCCTATCTTTATTTCTGTTTTTTTAGCATATTTTGATATTTTATTATCAAATCTCTATTTAGGATTTCATTTCCCACCAAGAGCAGCACTAGGCGACATAGGCAGGGAAAAACTTCCTTTTAAGAGGCTTAGGGTGGGTGGCCACCTTCCTCCACCGGTTGGGGGTGAGAGAGAGGGGGTGAGAGAGAGAGAGAGAGGGCAAGAGAGGGCAAGAGACCAACAGAGAGAAAGAGAGAGAGGGATGGAAGGAGAGAGAGAGAGAGAGCGGAGGGAGGCAGCCTACACAATATACACACAGAGGTACAGACAGTAAAGGTAATGTTGCTGTAGACTGAATGAATAAGGGTCCAGATATTTATAGTAATGTTAATGATGATAATTGTAATGTTATGAGAAAGCACATGACTACGGGAAAGGGAAAAAGTTGAGTTAGTTAGTTAGTGCATTAAGGGGATGAGGTTGCATATAGAGGGAGAGAAAGAAGAGGAGAGAGGAGCTCAGTGCATCATGGGAAGTCCCCCGGCAGTCTAGGCTAGCAGTATATCAAAGGGAAGGGTCAGGACTCACCTCAGCCAGCCCTAACTCTAAGCTTTATCAAAGAGGAAAGTCTTAAGCCTACTCTTAAATGTGGAGATAATGTCTGCCTCCTGAACCTAAAATATATTATATTTTATTAAATGTTAGCGATGCATTTGATACCATTGACCATACAATTACTGACCATTAAGAGCATATAAATAAATTGAATTGACTGCCGGGGGATTTCCAGTGTGTTTCATACTGGCACAGGTTTGAGACCCTTAACGTTCATTTGGAGGAGAAACTGGAATTAAAGCGTCTCTGTGCCCACCAGCCAAGGGATATGGTCATCACTCAAACTGCTGGTAAAAGCAGCTGCGGATTTAACATAGTGGTTTTTGAGGAAACATTTGGTTAACGTTAGCATGCAAAAGAAGGCTGATTTCCATGTCGGAATTTGAAAACAGACATGATCACTCGTGATTACTTTGTGGTAAATGTGCAACAGTACTGAAGGCCCGCGACGAGTCAGCGGACTATGAACTAAGGAATATTGAGATGCATGTCCAAAAACTTTTACTCACAATACCACTGGACAGCTGCTAACATTACTCAATGCACTGTCCATCAAAAGCCAGCTGATTCAGCTGCTGCCTGACTTTATTCACAAAGTCACTGAGTAGTTTGCCCAGAGGAACCGTTGTGTTGTCTTTCTGCTCAAGAGTCCATTTCTGTGGTGAGTGAAAACATAGTTTGTCATCCTGACTTTGTGGTGCTGGCCCATGCATTGGCCATACTGTTGGACTGGATCAACTGATCATTTAAATGGTAGCGAGTTTCAGTGCATCCATGCTTATCCGTTAAGCTATTTGTCATAATGTGTTCTAATAATTTTGTGTCATAGTGTTGGTCTTTATCCTTAAAAAGTTGTCTGTGCACTTCATGTTGGCCTTTAGTTGTGTTGATTGATGTGTCGGCTTAATGCATTTGTAATTTTGGTTTATGACAGGCGTAATGTAACTTGTGTAATAGCTCTCTTTCTCTCTCTCTCTCTCTCTCCACTGCTGTGTTGACCTATGTTTACAACACCTGGTTTAGGCAAGCCGCAAGTATTTGGTGGAGCCATGCTGTTGAAATAGCAAGAAAGAGAAATGTTAGCCAATTGTAGCTGTACGGTTATAGTCTTTCTTTTAAAATGGGTGGTGCCGCACCATTTTTTTCATATATAAACACTGCATGTTACTAATTTGACTTCTTCCCTTTCCCGTCGTCTTGATTCATTCAGTCTGTACCAACATTACCCTGTCAGTACCTCTGTGTGTATATTGTGTAGGCTGCTTCTGTTAGAGGCAGATGGCCGCCCACCCTGAGCCATGGTTCTGCTCGAGGTTTCTGCCTCTTAAAAGGAAGTTTTTCCTTGCCTCTGTCGTCTACTGCTGCTCTTGGTGGAAATTGTTAGGTTTCTTTAAATAATATCGCAGAGTACGGTCTAGACCTGCTCTTTTATGCTGCTTTTCTATTATCTCTTTTCCACCAAAAAAGAACTGGTTCGGAACTGGTGCTGGTTCAAAGTTTGTTCAAAGTTGGTTCAACTTGCGAACCTTTTCAGAACCTGTTTTTCCACTGACTAGAGAGCCCAGTGAACAACATCATTGCCTCACTGTGTACGTGGTAAAAGAACGGTTCTAGTTCAGCAAAGAATTGGTGCCACTTTGGAACCAGTTTTCCTGGCCGAGAACTTTTTCTTAGGCTGTTGAAACACAAAGAACTGTTTCGCGAGTAGGCACCATCTCTGAACCGGCTCTCGAAATGCTTTTGCGTAAAGAGGCTGATGAGATAACTGTTGTTGTGATGTGGGGCTATTTAAATAAAATTGAATTAAATTGAACAATTTAGAAATGTGACCTAAAACTTAACTCACCTGGAGCAGCAACATGGTCTGACTGTGGAGACGTCTGCCTCCTCCTTCAAGATTCAGCTCTGGCTGGCCCCAGCAGTACCTCTAGCAAGACTGGTGAGCAAAGTACTGCAACTTCCTAAAATAGTTTAACTGTTAAATGTGTGCGGGTTATAGCCACCAATGGCTCACTGTGCATTCAGGTGCTCCTCGGATGGTCCCATTTTCCGAGTGCTGAAGTAATTCTTCCGACTTTAGTGCATACCTGTCAAGTTTTGGATTTGAAAATAAGGGAAATTTTCCAGCGCCCACCGCGAGCAGCCCCACGGTGTCTGTAAGTTTCTCTTGGGGTCCTCCTTCCGTTTTTGGATATTTCCTCTTAAATATTTCTTAAATATCTTTTCTGTATGTCTTTAACGCTGTGCTCAACAGTTGCATTAACGCTGTTAACTGTCGTGGCAATCTTTTTCCAAATTAAAAATTTCCAAATTTCTTTTTGTTACTGCATTCTCCGCTAAATTTCCTAAGCAAAATGTCCTCGTAACTGTTAGACCGCGCTTACTCGATCCGCCATGTTTTTTGTTTTGAAAAGTGTCTTATTTTGTGTGCTTAAAAACCTCATAAAAATTAAAACCACAGGAGCAATAGTGCAAACGAATAGGAGAGTAAAATGTGGACTCTTAAACATCAGATCTCTCTCTTCTAAAGGTGTACTAGTAAATGAACTAATATCAGATCATGAAATTGATTTCTGTCTTACTGAAACCTGGCTGGGTGATGGAGAATATGTAAGCCTAAATGAATCCACCCCTCCCAGTCATATGAATACTCACATTCCTCGAAGCACAGGCCGAGGAGGTGGAGTTGCGGCTATCTTTGCCTCTAGCCTAGTAATCAGCTCTAAACCTAAACTAAATTATAACTCATTTGAAAGCCTTGTTCTGAGTCTTTCACACCTAAGCTGGAAATCACTGCAACCAATTCTATTTGTTGTAGTGTACCGAGCACCTGGTCCGTACTCTGAATTCTTATCTGAATTTGCAGAGTTTTTGTCAACTTTAGTCCTTAAAATGGACAAAGTTATTATTGTAGGGGATTTTAATATTCATGTGGATGTAGAGAATGACAGCTTTAGTACTGCGTTTATCTCTCAGATTCAATTGGCTTCTCTCAGAGTGTTCATGAACCGACTCACTGTTTTAATCACACCCTCGACCTTGTTCTGGTATATGGTATTGAAATTGAACATTTAATAGTGTTCCCACAGAATCCCTCTTTATCTGATCATTGTTTGATAACTTTTGAGCTTGTATTGCTGAACTATCCTCCATTGGGCAAATATTTCTATACAAGATGTCTGTCTGATAGTGCTATAGCTAAATTTAAGGATGCGATCCCATCGGCTCTAAATTCACTATCAGGTATCAAATTAACAGAGGACTCTTACGCGAATTTCAGTCCCTCCCAAGTCGATCATCTTGTTGTTAGTGCTGCAGGCTCGCTGCGAACAACACTTGACTCTGTAGCCCCTCTACAAAAGAAAATACTAAAACAAAGACGGTTAGCTCCATGGTATAATACTGAAACTCACAAATTAAAGTAAATATCACAGAAACTCTAGAGGAATTGGCGTTCCACCAAACTGGAAAATTCTCGTTTAATTTGGCAAGATAGTCTTAAAACTTACAGGAAGGCCCTCCATAATGCCAAAGCAGCGTACTACTCGTCATTAATAGAGGAAAATAGGAACAACCCCAGGTTTCTTTTCAGCACTTTAGCCAGGCTGACAGAAAGTCACAGCTCTATTGAGCAAAGTATTCCCATAGCTCTCAGTAGTTACGACTTCATGAGCTTCTCTAATGATAAAATTCTAGCTATTAGAAACAAAATCCACCAAGACCTGCCCTCAACTGGCACTGACTTAACTCAATACTCAGGAACTTTAGAAACCGCTGTAAAACCAATTATATGTTTAGACTGCTTTGCTTCCCTCAGTCTTTATCAACTAACTTCAATAATTTCTTCATCTAAACCATCTACCTGCCTCTTAGACCCCATCCCGACTAGGCTGCTTAAAGACGTTTTGCCCTTGGTTGGCACTTCTCTGCTGGATGTGATTAATTTGTCTTTATCAACAGGCTACGTGCCACAGTACTTTAAAGTAGCTGTAATTAGTCAGTCGCCAAACAGCTGTGTGACAATCTACATAGCAATAGTTTATTTGAGGATTTTCAGTCAGGATTTTGAGCTCATCATAGCACAGAGACAGCACTGGTGAAAATTACTAATGACCTCCTAACTGCATCAGACAAAGGACTTGTCTCTGTTGTGGTTTTACTAGATCTTAGTGCTGACGTCTATCCGAAGTCTGACTATCTACTATATCTAAGCCATAGTCAACGTCTATCTTTGTGAAACTGGCCCCTGGGCTGTGTTCGAAACGGGCTAAACTGCTGTCCCAGCAGGTGTCTAACAGCACAGCGAGGCATCAAGTGCTGTCCGAAAAGGCTCAAACAATCTCTTCCTGTCTCCTGAGATGCCTTCAAGCTGCCCCAGTAACGGCCAGTTTTGAAGGCAGCATCGATGGTGACTTGATGCTGACTTTTACCCATAAAGCAGTGTGGCTGCAGCCACTGTAGCTTTCAAAAGCTGGTCAAGATGGCGGACAAACAAGCCGATTTTGTACACAAATATATGGTTTTAAAAGTTTTTAGTAGTTTCCTTGCTTTGATTTTTGAAAAGCTAGCGAGAGCTAAACACTGAACTATCATATTAGCCCGTGACTATAGGAAAGTTTGTTCAGTATGATTTCTAAGAGCGTCTGTTAGCCGTTTGGCTTTTCAATAGCTACTTAGCTTATGCTAAGGCTAGCGTCTCTTCGGACAGCCAGCAGAAACGCAAGACAGAGTTTCTGACTTCACACGTAGGGGGCATAAAACACACTTTTACCCACAAGACGATGATTGAAATAAATATTTAACAGAGCTGATGGAAGGGTAACTTACCACGGAGACAGCACATGTAGATTTTTGAGTTTTGGGGTGCACCGCTCAAATCTGCAGGGGTGTAGCAGAGGTCGCCCATGCTATACACACTGATCTCCATGGCAACAATGTTCATTACACACAAATTACATAATAAAAAAAATAACAGTATAAAAATAGATAACACTGCAAAAATAACAGATGACTGATATAATATAAAATGTAAATTTAAATAAAAAATAACACACAGTGATGGCAAGTAGAATCATTAACTCCACTACCCTGGGGCTTGATTAGGAGATTGCCTGCAGCTGCGCAGGAGAGCCAAGTGTAATATTACAAGAATAAAATCAGAATCTAATGTGAATGAAGTCATAATATTTTAACAAAATCTACCTGTCCCTCTGCTGTGCAGTAGGCTACACTGTGTTATTACTCAGCTGATATGGTAGTTGGCTTCCCCCTTTAGACCATCTGACAGGCACAGAGCCTGTCTGGGACTGTATGGATGAGACAAGCGCACTGCTCTTCATCGAAGGAAGAAAATCAAAACTGAAAACACTTGTGATCAGGCAGAAATCTCACCACAAATTCACACAAATGTTAACGTCAGCAACTCTGATAAAGTGTAGCTCACAGCCGTTTCAGATGGAAGCATCCTGGAGCAGAGAGAAAGTCCAAATAGACAAAAGCTGTCTCCGAGCGAGGGTGACAGAGACAGAAACAAGAGTGACAGATGTTACTCCATTAGATTGAATATTTTTGATGCAGCCTGTTCTCATCAGTTATGTAAGCCTACTTATATTTGAAACCTGGTGAGTCAAAAAGATCACCTCTAGCTCTGGGGCTTTCAGATCTTTTACTGCTTTTCTCGGGTTAATACCACCACCAAGGAAAGGCAGTGCTCTGCACTGTTTGTACTTTAGTAAAGTAAAATAAAAGTGAAATTGAGTCCTTTTTCTCCCTGGTATTCATCTCAAGAACTCCCAGATTTTCCCCAATACTAGAAGGATGTGAGCCTGTGCAGGGTTAGAGTACTGTTTGAGTCATTTACTCTCTCTCCAAATAAATGCTGGACTGTCAGGACAAAGCAGCACACCACTCCTTCCTCCAGCACAATCAAAATAAAGGGCCCTGTTGTGCTTTTAGGTCAGGGTATCTGTGGATAATCCGTAATTCGTTTGTAAAACAAAAACCAAAATACCGTTTATTCGTTTTTTGTTTCAAAACGAAAAACCAAATTACCCTTTTTTCGTTCAGAATCCAAAAACGAAAAACCAACTAAAACGGCCCGTTTTTTCGTTTTTGGCGATTCATTTTATCGTTATTCATTTTGGAACAAATAATGAAAAGAGTCTGTGAACTTCAGTCAATTCGTTTCTCGTTCTAAACCAAAAACGGAAGTCACGTGGTCTATTCCTTTTTGGAAGGGATAGTAACGGGTAAAGCCTTCAAAATAAAAGTAGCCCATGTACCGTGCAGTTAGAAAGGTGATTTTAGACTAAAATTAAACTAAAAGGACGTTTTTTTAGTAAAAATAAAGAGTAGCACTGGGTGTAAAAAAACACTTTAGTTAACTGAAATAAAAACAATAAATAACAAAATAATAACTGTTAGGCTGTTTGGGAGAATTAAACATTTGTAAGACCATTGGTGACCTGTAACTTCAGACAATTGAACTAATGTTATATGTAGCTTAGGATCACAGTTAGCCTGTTTATTTAAGTTTATATTATTTAATTCATATTTTAGTTTCTTAACACATATTACATATAATATGTTTAAGCCTTCTTGCTGTGTGTGAGCTCCACCAGCAGAGGGCGCTCTGCCCCCTTCTGTGCACGAGTCCTTCTGTGGCGCCAACAGTCTTTGATTCTGACCTTTTGACTTGTGTTTCTATCACAGAGCAGGCTGCACTGCGATCAGACGAAGCTGATCACTGAGTTTGAAGGCTGTGCAGAACTTCACCTGCCTCCAGCTTCTCTTTCTGTGGAGCTGCTGAAAACACTCAGCTTCCACCATCTGCTGTTATGAGTCAGAACAAAACTCTTCAAAACAAATCTATAAAGTTGAATAATTTTTTATTTCCTTTGCATTTTTCCATTGTAATGTACTTATTGTGTTAGTTAAGTAGATTAAATATTTTTAATGCAGCCTGTAGTTGTCATTAGTTGTGTAGGCAGAGCCGGAGGTTGCCGCTTGGTGAAACCTGGTGAGCATCACTGACAGTCAGAAAGCTCCTCTGGCTCTGTGCTTTAAGACTTTTACAGCCTTTCTTGGGTTTAATTCTGTTAGATGAGCCACCAGGGGAAGCTCTGCAGTGAAACTGAGTCCCAAGACAGGTGATATGAGCCTATGCAGGTTTGAGGACTGATGATAGTATCTGGTCCCATCACCTACCATCACTCTCTGTTCAGATAAATGCTGGACTGGCAGGACAAAGCAGAACACCACTCCTTCCTGCAGCACCAGAGAAGGGCCCTGTTGGCACTGTCACATATTTACATCATGATTTATGTTATAAACACCTGTAACTGTGGCTCTGCCTTTGTGCATAAGGAAATGTAAATACATGGTGACCTGTAGACCCAGCTCCAACCTGTCCACCCTATCCGGGCCATCCTCCTTTAGGACCAATCACCTTCACCCTATTTACAGACAGCGTCTCACATGTGAAGCCTGATACTTGAGGCTTTCAGCATTAAAAGAAAATAATTGTTTCTAAAGCTTTTAAAAATCTCTTTTGTGTTACATTGGATTTATTTAAAGGAATTAGAGACAAATCAGCTGTTTACATGGTCCTAATGTCTGTTTCCTGGAGGCTGAGTGTGATATGTGATGGTAACTGGATCGAGTTCATGTTCCTGATTATTTGGTGGGTTCCAAAGTATGTCCAGCCCTGTCAGTGTGGTTCCGGTTGTCCTTGCAGACATGTTGCAGCAGTAAGACAGTGTGAGGGGCGTGTGTGGACAGACTAATTCAGTGCTGCGTGTTGCTTGTTTTGTGGGAAGTTTGATATGTTAAGAGGAAGAGAACTCAGTCCTGCTCTGAGTCTGCTGGTTTGTATCAGATGTGAGAAAATGTCCTAAGAAGTTGCTGTTGGTGTTCTGTGATGTGACAGAGGAACATCAGAAGGTTTTCTTCTGAATTAATCCAACAAAGGTTAATGTCAAGGGCAACTGGACTTGGTTGAAGAAGATCTTCAACCAAGTCCAGTGAGAATCTTCATAGACTTCTGAATTAATGGCCTAATGTCCAAATAAAGCTCGGTGTCCATCTGACGGATGACTCCTCAGATTGTTACCTGGCAGTAAAGGCTGCTGCTCTGCAGAACACTGAACAATGTGCTCAGACTTTCTCATCTGTTTAGGGGAGTTTGGCCCGGGGCCCTTTAGTAAAAGTGTTTGCGTGTTAATAGCTAGCTACTTAATAACTCTGATAAAACTAAATATTAACTGATGGTTCCAGTTTGATAACAAGGCAGCTGTTTAAATTGAAGCTTGTCTATCACTGACTTAGTTAGCCTGTGTGGTTATCCATTTTCTGGTTGTGATGGCTTTTGGCCTGGTAATGCCACAATCTAGTCTCACCCTCTCAGGTAAACTCCACCCTGCCTCTCCAGTAGCAGCACACACCTGGAGACAGTTACCTCATTAAGAGCTGATGTTCACGGAGCACTCAGGATCTCTCTTAATGCATTGTGTCACAGTGTGGTCAGGGAGCAGGTCAGGGTTTTGGATGCTAGGCCTCGAGGATGATGCATAATTGTTTTAAATTTTGTGAACACTTTTAAAATTGTTTTTATAACAGGCATTTTAAGTCACCAAGACCCTGCAGACTGCATGGCCTGTTTTGCTAGAGTTCACCACAGAGACGGCCGTGGAGGTTGATACCCTGAGTTGCCTTAAACATCTGCTCCTTGAATGAGGTGGAGTCAGAGCTGGTGGATGATTTACTGCATTAGTTGAAGGTTGTATAGCCGCTGCTGTTCGCCTGCCTGATCAACTGCTGATTTTTGTGCCCTGATTTTAAATGTGGATTCTTTTTATGAGACTCTGTTACAGGAGGATGGGCCCTGGGAAGGTTTTTGCAAAGTTTGCTTGTTGTTGGGCTGCATGACTTCTATCAGCCCTTCTCCCAGTGTTCTGCCAGACTGACAGGATGGTGGACTGAGGGAGCCCCTCTTCCCTTCACTGCATGTCGTGTGAATATGACAGCTGTGTGTGGACCTTTAACTGAGCCTTATTGTGTGGGGTTTTATGTGTGTGACTTGCTGTCTTTTTTTGCTTTTTCAACACAGTCTAAAAATGTTCCAATAACACAGAATTAACTTATAAAAATGTATTATACATAATGTGAGCTCCTTCTCCTTGTGTGAAATTGTTTTATAATGTGAAGACTCTTGGATCTGAGCAGCTCGACATGGGCCTACAACTGTTGTAGCTTTTAAGTAAATCTCCATCTGTCCACAGCAGAGGCTCTGACCACAACCTGGAGGAGGAACTATAGTATAAATGACTCTTGGTATAATATAACCTACACATTATTTACAGTAGGTTTTCTTCACTAACCCACTATGCTTGTAAATCATTTCTGGGCATATGTGAGTGAAAGAGTTGCACTGCAGAGCTCTGCTTCACTGTGCTATTGTACATACTAGCCTGCTGAATGATATGTATTAAAGAGATAAGTTGACATCATCCTTATTTACAAAAAACAGCCACAATTACAAGGTGTGGTTATCATAAATTGTGATTTAAATATCTGACAGTGCCAACAGGGCCCTTCTCTGGTGCTGGAGGAAGGAGTAGTGTTCTGCTTTGTCCTGATAGTCCAGCATTTATGTGAACACAGAGTGATAATAGGCTGCACAGGCTCACATCCTCCAGGTTCTGGGGAAAATCTGGGAGGTCCTGAGATGAGGACCAGGGACAAAAACTAAATGACTCAACTTCACTTTTATTATTTGTACACAAGTACAAACAGGACAGAGCTCGGCCTTTATCTGGTGGTTCACCAAACAGTATTAAACCCAAAAAGCATTAAAAGATCTGAAAGCCCGGAGCTATTAATGCTCACCTGGTTTCACACATAAGTCTGCCTAACTCATGAAAACTACAGGCTGCATTAAAAATATTTTATCTACTTAACTAACATCAGTAGTTTACACTGTTGAAAATAGCAAAGGAAAATAAAAAGTTAAGAACTCCACAGATTTGTTTTGAAGAGTTTTGTTCTGACTCATAACAGCAGATGGTGGAAGCTGAGTGTTTTCAGCAGCTCCATAGAAAGAGAAGCTGGAGGCAGGTGAAGTTCTGCACAGCCTTCAAACTCAGTGATCAGCTTCGTCTGATCGCAGTGCAGCCTTCTCTTTGATATAAACACTTCAAAAGGGCTTGTTGGCTGTTGGCGCCACAGAAGGACTCAAGGGGGCAGAGCGCCCTCTGCTGGTGGAGCTCACACACAGCAAGAAGGCTTTAAAATATATGTTATATGTGTTAAGACCTATGGTTAAGGCACTACAATATGAATTAAATAATATAAACTAAAATAAACAGGCTAACTGCGATCCTAAGCTACATATAACATTAGTTCAATTGTCCTAATCTGAAGTTACAGGTCACCAATGGTCTTACAAATGTTTAATTCTCTCTAACAGCTTAACAGTTATTATTCTATTAGTTATTGTTTTTATTTCAGTTAATTAAAATGTTTATATTTTTTTTTACACCCAGTGCTACTTTAGTTTTAGTAAAAAACGTTCTTTTAGTTTAGTTTTGCACGGTACATGGGCTACTTTTATTTTGAAGGCTTTACCTGTTACTATCCCTTCCAAAAAAGGAACAGACCACGTGACTTCCGTTTTTGGTTCAGAACGAGAAACGAATTGACTGAAGTTCACAGACTCTCTTCATTATTTGTTCCAAAATGAATAACGATAAAATGAATCGCCAAAAAACGAAAAAACGGGCCGTTTTAGTTGGTTTTTCGTTTTTGGATTCTGAACGAAAAAAGGGTTATTTGGTTTTTCGTTTTGAAACAAAAAACGAATAAACGGTATTTTGGTTTTTGTTTTACAAACGAATTACGGATTATCCACAGATACCCTGACCCTTTTAGATATTTACATCATAATTTATAGTAAGCCACACCTTGTAATTGTGGCACTCCTTTTGTGGATAAGGATGATGTCAACTTACAGTATGTCTTTTAACTCACATCATATACAGTAGACTATTACAGTAGACACAGGGTTCTGTGGTGCAACTCTTTCAGTCGCATATGCCCTTAAATGAAACAAGCATAGTTGGTGAGTGAAGACTAAAAGCTGTATATGTTGTTATAATGTTAATGTTATACTAATAGTCATTTATACTATACTATTTATGTTATACTTGTATTACAGAAGCAAACCCTAACTGTCTTTGGAATCCTATCTTATCTTGCTTCCTCCTATCTTATCTCAGGTTAGGAAATTACCATCAGTTACCTAGCAACTGATGCCACTTTTTTCATCTTGCTGAGCTAAATGGGTTTTAATCGCTGTTATTTGGTAGTTTTTTTAAATGAAACATACACTGAAAATGGAGCAGAAATAACAACTATCATTAGACTTCAAGTCAGATGACTTAGAGGTGTTGGTAACATCCGTAGAGAAATCCAAATTCACATGTTTTGGGAGATTAAATATAGACAGTGGGCTAAAATAGGGGACACAGTCCGGCATCCAGCAGAGCATTGATGCTGTCAAAAAGAAAATAAGTCCATTTATAAGTGACACGAAGAGAAAAGCAATTGTTGTGTCCAAAGAGCAGACAAAAGCCGGTGGTGGCTCCTCCTGTGCTCCTTCACTGACCCCTGCAGGAACCTCTCTTCTCAGGAAAGATACTAATGGTAAAATAATTATAATAATAAAAAATAAAGGCAGTGGGTTAATGACATGTATTTCTTGAATTTAACGATCTCCTTCTATCAAAGACTTGCATTAGGATACTTTTGTTACATCAAGCCTTTACAATATGTTATAGGCCTATAATGAGATATTATCTAGCATTACAAGCCAACAGCCTTTCTACTAATGAGGGATTTGTCATCAAACACATTGGTAGAATCAATTAATAAGTTCTGCCTGTTAACATTTTATCAATTTTGTAAAAGCAATACACTAGCAAGGATCACAATCAACAGAGATGATTAAATGATTTATAGATAAACAAAACAGAAAGATGGATGATGCTTGCAGTTGCTGAATAGATATTCCAAAGTGTTGTGGGGAAGTTACAATACGGAAATCCGCCATAGCGCCCGGGCACGGCGGACATAATCATATAAGTCTATGTAGAGGAAGAAGGAGATGAGGATGGGCGGGAGGGGTGCGGAATGTGGTAGCGAAGAAGCGGATGTGTGTTGTGTGGGTATTTATGGAAATGCCGGGAGTGACGTCATTGATGTGTGGTCCCGCTCCTAAACTCTGCCAGTAGCTCCACTTCACAATCTGTTTTTTAGATCCCCTTTATTGTCTATCCCCTGCATCTGGTAACCATAATTTTGCCGTGTTGTCCGGCTCTGGTACAATTCTTTGTACCAGAGCACAATCTTCCTGATTGGGTGATAGTATATACCTTTCAGATGTATTTATCAGACTAAGTGAGGCTAGACGCCTTGGTTCTAACTTGATAGTAGTAATATTCTTTTACCATGTCACAAAAATCTATTGCAATCGTGGCATCTTCCCCTTTTATACTCCCACCCTTCTGCAGTCTCTATGCTTTGGGTCTCGCTTAGGTCGGTCTAATGTGATTTATGTCATGTTTTAAATGATTTCAACCGCTGTAAAAGGGGTGAACCTCTATTAGTATGGTAATGACGGCTGTGATATAGGTGGTACCCCTAAGTGCACATAACCCTCGATGTCTAAATGGGTGGCATGGTCTTGGTCTTTCCATTATGTTGAGTTTCTTTAGAGACTCCTTACTGATATTCCTTATTTCCACCTCTCCTCTAAGTGATTGGGATCTGTATTCTTCACTAGGTTTTTCCCAACCACCATTGGATCTGTGAATTCAAGGTTTCTCAGCCTGGTCTGTCTCTTCAGACAACCCAAATACCTTTTTATAGTGTGACAGATCTAGGTGGCTATTTCAGCTTTTTTCAGTGCTGTGGTGGTGGTGAGTGGGACTTGGAATGGGCCTTCCCACCTTGGACTGGACCAGGTCTTTCTTTTTATGGCTTTGATTAGCACCCAGTCCCCTGGTTGTACCACTGGATCCTCTGGTGTCAGTGTGGTTCCTGGAACAGAATTAACAGAAGATCTTCTTTGTTAATATTTGTGCCATATAATCTGCCAATGTCTATTCTCTTACTTCATCAGCTCTAAAAAATGGTTTTAGTTTTGGAATGTTAAATGGTTTGCCATACAAAAGAAGACAAAACAACCAAGGTTCTTTCCTGCCTCCTCCATAGTCTTCTTCAGTTTTGATTTTATCGTTCCATTATGTCTTTCTGCTAGTCCTGTGGACTGTGTGTGGCGTGCACAGTGGTTTTCTAGCTCGATCTTAAATGCTTGTATCATAAGTGAGATGACATTATTTACAAAATTTGTGCCATTTCACTATATACTGTAGTTTCTCTGAGATGCCATACTGTGGAATTATTTATTTTACTATTACTTTAGCCAGTGTTATAGCATAAGGGTGTGCACATGGAAATACTTCTACCCACTTTGTAAACATATCTATGGTTACTAAAAAGTATTTCTTTCCTTAACATAGAACCTTTTTGCTGTAAATATTTTTGCTATAGTTGAAACCATCCCTCCTGTTGAGACATGGCAAGGCCCCTGGCTCAATAATGCAGCATATTTAATCAGGTATATAATCCTGTGTCTGTGTTTGTGGCTCCTTTGTTTTTCCATTTTGTTTTCTCTTTTTGTGTTGCGTTGTTCTGCATGTCTTTCAGTACTTGATAACTATATTAAGATCATGTGTGTTTGAGATCAGGACTTCATCTGTAGAAAGCGCTGCCTTCTTAGCTTCCTCATCTGCTTTGTGGTTTCCTGTTGAAACAGGATCTGTGTTATTGGTGTGCATTGCACCTTTACAAATTGCAACCTTCTTGTTGTATTGCTGCTAGTAAGTTTATTATGAGGTCTTTTTGATTTATTGATTTCCCAGTGGAGGTAACCATTTCTCTATTTTGAAAATGCATATTGACTATCAGTGTAGATATTGTAGATCTTAGGCTAATTTACATGCTTCTGTTAAAGCCACTAATGCAGCGGCTTGTGCAGAATAATGTTTTGGTAATGGCTTAGCCATTTGTACTTCCTCATGTGTTACTACTGCAAATCCTGTTGCATCATCTGGATTTTTCCTGCTTGAGCCATCTACAAACAAAGTCAACTGTGTGTCATCATATGGTCAGTAAGGTCTGGCCTTGGCGAAAGACTTTATTTCTGATAGTCATGTGGTGTTCCCACAGTTTCTACAGATAATACAGGTGATGGATTCAGACTTGTACATTGTTCTATAGTCAGGTGCGGTTGTGACAACAATACAGTCGCGCATTAAAGACGTCTAGATGGTGAAAGGAAAGAGATCTTGTTTTGTAACATTATTATGGCTACAGCATGGGTTACCTTTGTATTTTAGTCCACCCAAAGTCTCAGGACTCCTATGGAGTCGGAATATGGTATGGTTCAATAATTACACAGTTTCCTAGTAAATTGTTAGTTATTAATGGTTCAATTGTTTCAATCTCAAATCTGAGGGTGAATTCTTTGTACAGGGACCCGGACGCTAAACAGTACAAACACAAAAATCGCTGTGATTAAGGTGAAATTTATTAACTAACTAAAGTGAATACAATAGTGTGAGTAAATATAAGAATACTACAGATATAACAGTCACAAACAGAAAACAAACCAGAATGTAATTAACAGAATATTGTGCAGAGTAAGTTCAGGATAATGTTCACATAGGATTCAGTTTGCTATTGTGGAGGGACGAGAGTTCTAAGGGAACATGAGAGGGCATGTGAAGAATCCATGTTAATGGCTTTTTAGTGGGGTAGAGAATCAAGACTGAAGAAAGGGGGTTCTTTGATGTCTGAGGTAATCTGAAAGGCTAACGTTGTTACCATGGTTACCCTAACCTTTTGGTCTTGAGAATGTTTAGAGTTTCCTGACCTCGGTCCAAAGAGGTCCTGATAGCCAAGTTCAGAATGAGGTTAGTCTCTGGACAAGGTTAATATTGTCATTTTAACATGCATAGAGTCTGTTATCTCAGCCTCACCGGAGGTTTTATGGTCAAAACTGCTCAAACAGCACCTGAGAGTGGAGCAAACCCCTCCTTTGGGGTACTTCAGCTGTCTGTTGAGAGTTATTTCAACTCCCCTCTTTCTCTCAGGGAGAGACAGAGAGATTCTGGATCCTTTTTGGCATAAAATAATTAAACCCTGGCAGGGTCACTACATCTTTAACACTAGTAGGCAGGCATGTGCACACATAGACATCAAAAGGGGCTTCAGTAAGTGCTTTTTCTGGGATGCTTGTTTTTTTTTTTGTAAAAAAAATGAATATACAGTGTTTATTTCTTTTTGCAACACATTTCCAGTCAATCAAATGTATTTATTGGTGAAAAAAATCTAAATAGGCTGTCAGGGTCATAAAATGACACTTTGGAGTTCCGATTCCTCTCTCTCCCTCTCTCTCCCTCTCTCTCTCCCTCTCTCTCCACATCTCAACCAGAGTGCAGCACACAGACAGACAGCAGCCCCTCCAGCTTCTCTCCCAGCAGTGTTATCTTGGCTTGTGTGGAACCAAACCAGTGCTTCAAGTTTACCGCTAATTAAACAAAAGACAAAATAGGCCTATGTCTTGCTAACACATGACTCATGAGCTGAGCTAATGTAATCAGTGTTGCCATATTGGGCTACTTTTGATTACACTGGGTGGGGGAAAATAACCTTGGGCTGGTAGATAAAATTTGGGCTCCTTTTGGAAATATTTGGCGGGATTTTGGAAATATTGTGAAAACAAAATTACCAAACAAGCTGTCATTTTAGGGTTAAAAAGACAAATAGGCTAAAAACACAAATATTTAATCTTCCTGGATAATTATTTGATTGATTTGAGTTGTATTCAATCATTGTTAGGAATAAGGGAGGACCTACCTATTTACCCTGACTTGATTGGTTACTAACCAGTGTCACTACGTTTAACTGCGTCTGTAGACAAGCAAGCACCTAGCATCATGCCAAAGTGGGGGAAACACAAGAAAATCTACAGGAAGGAATGGGAGACCGACCCTGAGCTAAAAACCTGGATCGCTGCTGTCCCAGAAGATATCTCTGAAGCTCGTTGCAAGTATTGTAACACAGACATTAGAGCACAGTTAAACGATTTGAAAGAACATGGCACCACGAAAAAACACAAGTCCCGCTGTGCGCCTAGCATCAAATCTTTTGCCGTACCAACAGGATCTGGTGCGGGTCAAGGCACAATTAAAGACAAGTGTCATGGTTGGAAAAAATCACTCAGTTTTCACGCTACTCAAACAAAAGCTGCCCAGTCTACAGCTTATTCGCTGTGTTTGTCACTCACTGGATATCGTTGCTAACAAAGCTATGCAACTTCTTCCAAGAAATCTTGAATTTATGATTCGAGAAACTTATAACTGGTTTGCTCACTCAGCAAAACGCCAGAGCGATTTTAAGTCTATTTACCAGACTATAAATGACGGAGGCTGTCCTCTGAAATTTATATCACCCAGCTCAACCCGTTGGTTCGTGATCACAGACTGTATTGAACGAATTTTAGATCAAGAAGATGCACTCAAAATACACATCAGTTTGGTATCAGACGCAGAACACTGCTATGCAGCCAGGATTTTGAAAGAAATGTACAATGACAAGTCAAATAATCTGTACATGCACTTTCTCCAGCCCGTGTTGAAGGAAATCAGAACTGTGAACAAATACTTCCAGCTGGAAACGGGAGACACGCTGGGAGTGTTCAGGGATCTTGAAAGACTGTATATGTCTACACTGAGGAGAATAATAAAGCCCAGTGTATTGCGCATGAACAATGACAGTCAGCTCAGGGAACTTGATCTTAAATCGTCCAGCCTCTACCTCTCACGCCAGGATGCGGACCTGGGCACTACATTCCAACAGTTGCTGGAAGCAAGTGCATTAGCGCCTGAAGTGAAGGAAAGAATCTCAGCGCGGTGCTTTGCCTTTCTGAAGGAAGTGCTGGTGCCGTATCAAATGCGCTTACCTGCATCAATGGAAATGTTGCACAAACTGGAGCTCCTTTCCCTGAACTCAGTGATGTCCATCATTAATAGGCCAGGAGTTAAAGACTTACCCACTGAGTTTTTCTCATGTTCAGTCGACACCTTAGAGTGCCAGTGGAGAAACATTGCATCCGCAGGCTTCTCAAGTGATCAGGCCATTGATGCATTTTGGCTGGAAGTTGAAGCATTCAAAGATGCTGGAGGAAACCAGTGTTTTCAAGATTTAGCACTGGGTGCCATCAGAATGCTCGCTCTGCCCATATCCAATGCTCATGTTGAGAGAGCATTTTCCCAGGTGACCCTACTAAAGGATGACACAAGAAATCGCATGGGACTATCGCTCCTTTCCAGCCTTATGGATGTGCGTTCTGGCCTGAGCAGGAATGGATGGACATCAGCTACTTTCAAACCTCCCCGGAAATTTGATTCATCCATGTATTAGCCAGCAAACCTGGCATGCAGCGACTGTACATAGTTCTTCTTTATAAAGTTATAAACGTTCTTCAAATTAAAAGAGGACCTTGATCAACGTAAAGGTAAGAGAATTTTAATTTTAGCTGATTAAAAAAATTAATTTATTGATCAGTTTAAAACCTTTTTTTCTTGGCTGTGTGCGTTTGCACAATTGTGTGTGCATGCAATCTATCCTATAGTTTTTTAATAGGTTGCATATTGGTGGATTGTTGTGGAATACATTTCATGGCAGTATTTATTGAGGTGAAATTCACAATTTATATGTTTTGTTGTCTGACTGCACTTTCTATGGGTTGTGAATCAATACCCC
Organism: Lepomis macrochirus; assembly: GCA_024633595.2. NCBI lineage: Eukaryota > Metazoa > Chordata > Actinopteri > Centrarchiformes > Centrarchidae > Lepomis > Lepomis macrochirus. The sequence goes on along the minus strand of JALXJV020000002.1, from coordinate 809,004 downwards.
CTTCATATAACATTTTGTCTCTGGTTATATAATGTTTCCCATACTGGTTTATTTGTGGCGGCCGCACAAATAAACTACAGAGCTGCACGCAGCTCTCTCTCTCTCTCTCTCTCTGTCTCTCTCTCTCTGAACACTGTTGCACAATGCTGTCAATGTCAGAGCCCCGATGTGGGAAACACTGTAGTATATGATGCAGATATGGAACTGGTGTGTTTTCTATTTATGTAGGCTACTAGTTTTACATGGTTTTAGGGTTTTATACAGGCTTCTAGCAAGGTTACAATTTGGGCTGGTTTTTCTCAAAGAGGGCGGGTTTTAAGTTCACTGTTAGAAATTACCAGCATTTCACAATAATTAAAAGTATTATTTTACAGTAACTTGTTGTAAATAAGTTTCCCTGTAATATCCCAATGAATAGGTGTAAATACTACAGTATCCATGTATTTTACAGCATTTAACTCTTATTTTACAGTAAAATCTTGCAAACTAAAACCTGCTGTTATATCACAACAAGGTCTGTACTATCACAGCAACACAGTGGAAAAAATTAAGGATTTCACAGCATTAAACAGTATTTTTACAGTGAAATATTGTATTGAAATATGCGCTTGGAAGTCACATGACATAACTGAAATGTTTTGAACTGAAGGCTCCGTCGTGTCCCTCTTCTATTCCGGGCTGAATGGAGAAGGTGAGCAGCATGCATGTTTGCAGCACTTACACCCATGTTATTTTGATATGATAATAATATTTACTTTCAAATAAACGTTTATCGCATGACACAGTTCACATTTTGTTAGCAAGTGCCCGGAATTGTTGAAAGTCTTCTCACAGCATTTGCTAATAGTAGTAATGTTACTAATGAGTTTCTCTACAATTTTTCATGTCACTATCCCCATTTAGACAAATCTGGTGTTTGTAAAGTTTATAAAACCAATGATGGGACAAACATTACTATTTATGTGTGCACATTTCTGTAAGTAGTCAAGGTTATCATAGATTAGCAGGGCTAACTGTTAGCTGTTTAACTTTAATAACTTAGTGATTCAAACGGTGATTCACCGTCAAAAAAAGATAGCAATCAAACTTAGTGATTCAAACAACAAAAAATCACTCTCCAGAACTTTCTCATTCACGGTTCCATGCTGGTGGAATGATCTTTCCACCCTCATCCGGAATGCAGAATCCATGACAGCTTTCAAAAGACAACTGAAGACTGAGTACTTAACCTTAAAAAAAATCCCCTTCCTTCTGCTTTTCTGTTTTTTGCTACTCTTAGCAATGCCTGAAATTTGTATTTTGAGCGCATCTTGCGTAGTTCTTGCCTCTTAACGATAACTCACTTACTTTAGTCCTCAATTGTAAGTTGCTTTGGATAAAAGCGTCTGGTAAATGACTAAATGTAAATGTAAACGGTCCATGAAAAAATATTTTTCCAGCAGACATCCTAGTTATAACTGAGCTAACTGGAGTAAGTTAGTCTCATGTCGTGGTCGACAATGGGAGGGTTTTAACACTAGAGTTCACACTTGTCCTGATATGAATGAATAACTGTAAAAGTTGTAAATGCACTTTACATTGAGTGAGCAATCTCAAAGTGCTACAGAAAAAAACACTATAGATATACCACTATTATTTTTGACATATGCTAAAATTAAATAAAAATCAATGATCATAATCTGCATTCAAACTGAAATTCTTATTATTGGTTGCCTTTGTGTAATTTCTCCTTTTTTCTTTCTTTTCTTTCCAGGTCACCAGAGGGCGAGGCTAATCATCCTGTTCAGTGTCAGGCTAAGAGTGAGGAGAAATAGATTAGGTAGGTGACTAGTTAACATGCATCCACAATGTTCAACTGTAAATTCGTTAGTTGTGAGCATGTGTCTGAGAATGTGTGTAACTATGTTCAGCACACAAAGCTGCATAGCAATGCCCCAATTATCACTACCAGTGTGGGGTGCCTGACTGCTCACGGAGGTACAGAAAACACACGGGACTGCAAATTCACATGTATAGGCAGCATAGGTCCTACCTGCAGGCTGCTGCCTATACTGCCTGGCACATCAGTTCTACCACCCGACACACCCTTTGAAATGTCTGCTCGAGGCTTGTGCATTTAAGTGTGACACTTTGGACACTTGTAAGATCTAACAAGTTTGGATTATAAATCTATTAGGGTTTGATGTGGGGAAAAAGCACAGCATAAAGCACACCTTGATAAATGCTGTCTGCAACACATACTGTAAGTCTATTTAAAACTGAAACTATCTTTGCTTATTAACAGGTGCTTCCTGGGCATCAATCCTGAAAGAGACTCAAAGACCAAGAAGTGGACAACAATGAACCCTCATGTGAGCACCCTTTTGAGGAAACTTATTGACTTTGAGTGGGCATCGTAATTTTTTAGTTTTTTGCAGCGGTAGTTGTCAGGCTCAGTTTTGAGTAGCCTTGTTCTTTTTGTAATTTTTGAAGACAACTTTGCACTACAAGATTTTTACACAATGCTGTTGCGTGTGGACTCATTATAATGTTTGAGACTGAGAGGAGCACCTGACCCCTTTAAGACATTCCTTCATTCCATTCATGAAGGCCTTATTCCCATCCTGTCCATTGCTGTTGTTGAGACTAGGCTAGTTGAATGGTAGAATTGTGAAACAGGTAGTTGAATTGAATTGCAAGTTTGCACAATTTCTCTGCATTTTCTGCATTTTAAGATGGCTTTTATGACTAGAAAGTTGAATTTCTTGAACTCTTGGCATCTGCTGTACATTGAAAAATATTTATTTGTTAATAAATATGCCATTGGGCTAACATTGAATTTACCTCAGAGTTGTTTGTTGGGGGGGGAGGGGATTAATTGTACAATGATTGTAAATTCACAGTAAATGGAAGCTTCATCTGCATTACTTTTACAGTAAGTTACTGGACAATAGGGGGTGCAACAGTTCACCAAGCCCACGGTTCGGTTTGTATTGCGGTTTCTGGGTCACGGTTTCGGTTCGGTAACAGTGGGGAATATGGAGACATTTCTATTTTCCTACAAAAGTTATAGTGGGATACAAATAATTTTAGACTATAATTTTATATGTCTACAATGCAGCATTCAGTTTAACGTACATTTCAAGTCAAGCAGATGTAAAGGTTGACAGTCTGTGTGAATCTAGCTTCTAAACAGTAACATGGATGACATGATCGACTACGTCGTCAGTTATAACATCAGTCTACCGCGAAATAAATGTTTGCTTTACGAGTGAAACTAAATGCTCTTCTTCCATAGACATTCTCAATTGAGTGCAATGAATAATACGAAGTTCGATAACGTAAGCCTATAAAAACGTTTATAAGTGCTAGCGTGCTGTACACAAACGTCGCTAATAAAACAACACTAAAACGATAGATTAAACAACCCACATGGTATATTTTTCATTCACTTTGATGAAGTCGAAGGTCCGCCCTCACCGCTGAATGCACGCGCGCTCCCGCGGCAGGGGAAACACTTTCTGTCGGCGATAACTACATTGGCACGACGCGGTCTCCGTTTTAGTGACGACCTTCGTTCCATCGCTATTGTAATCAACGCTAAATCCAAAATGCTCCCACACAGCTCACTTAAAAGACGATGGTGCATCCTCATACTTTAACTTTGCGCCTCCACACGCCATCTCCTCCGCACATATTCTTGCGTTTCATTAGCATCGGTATGATGACCCTCTCTCCAGTTTTTTCCAGTAATGTTACATGATTCGTCATCGATATATTGACAGGTACTCTCCGGGGAAGGGGAAGGGCAAAGGGTGTTTGCTTGTTGCAAAATGTTTTTTTTTTGTGGAACCTGTACTGATACTGACTATTCTAAAAGCCAACCTACAGAGGGCGCTGTTTAGTTGGTGTTGCCTAAAGCACTCTTGAGAATGGTCTGTACAGTCCAGTCAATAGCCTACAGAACCGAAAATTGCGGATTACATGTAAAAACCGAGCCGTGGTTTGTGTATTGAACAATTCGTTTTTTTTCGGTTCGGTTTTGCACCCCTACTGGACAATTTTAGCATGACTTCCACAGTATACATTGTAAATTCACAGTAAATTATTGTCAACTTGTACATTACTTTCACAGTACACACTGTAAAAGTACAGGGCCTTGTTGTAATGATGTACAGCAAAAGATTGTAATTCCCCAGTAATGTACTGTAATATCACAGTAATTCCTTTGTCATTGAAGCTGTGAAGTTACAGTATACAGTTGTGCTTTTACAACAATGCATTGTAATATCACAGATATAAAATTACAGTAAATTGCTGTGAGTATATTTCACAGTATATTGCTGTAATCCTTACTGTGAAAGTCATGCAAAATTTATCCAATTATTTACTGTAAATTCACAACGAAAAATTTTGCAGTGTTGTGATTGGGCTGGAAACTGGCAATGTGATCTGGCAACACTGAATGTAATAAGTTAGCTGAAGTTTAGCTAAGGCAATATCTCATGGCTATACAGCCTAATGTTCTGATGGAGACACTACAGGTGAACACAGTAACATTTGTGTCTAATGATATCATCACAATCGCCACATTGATATGCAAATTAGACGTTAACTAATTAAAACGCGCTAATTTGCATACATTTGACAAGTCACTGCAGGTGAATGGGATAAACAAAGTAACTAAAGCATATCACCACAGAACTTCCCCAGTTAATGGTTTACATCAAGAGTTGGCTATTTTCCTCTGAAATGTGCAGATTAGCTTGTTTTGGTTAATATAGAAGAAATCTACAGATGCAAATAGACAGAGGTTAAATACGCCTAAAACTAACACAATCTAAAGGTGTATTCTTGAAGTCCCTTAAAGAGTAACTGCCGACAGATCCTTATATAATACAGACAGCCCTCCCTCAAATGTGAAACTAAGTCCATGTCACCATCAGTAATTGTGTGAGTGTGTGTGTGTGTGTGTGTGTGTGTGTGTGTGTGTGTGTGTGTGTGCATGGTAATAAAATAGCAACAACAATAAAGTATTTGATTAATACATTAATGTATTAAGGCCAATCAGTATTTTGTTGCTTGGCTGTGTGAAGCTGAAGGTATCTTTACTCATTTGGCATCTTGTTTGTGAAACAAAAAGGAAAAGTATTTAAATAACATGTATTTTAATTATGCCTGCAGCCCAATGCCACAGTTTAGTGTCCAGTCCAATAACACAAAAAAAAGTATTGCCTTGTGAAAAATAAACAAATTATTAATATAACTATGTCATAAATATATACTTGAAACTAGTAGCATAGAAAACATGCACATTGTGGCATAGTTTCCTTTGCTGTTGCCTGCTCTGATAAATATATTGAATACTATGAAGACCATGTATGATATAAATATAAATATATTTGTCTTGTGTAAAAAAATGCCCTTTTTTTCACTTGTGCCCCTGCCCACCAAAATGTCTGTGCACGTCCCTGCTAGTGGGTGGAATAGCACTATAGCTGCTGACACCTGTACTGTTATGGATGTAGCAACCACTGCTTGCACGCAGACAAGTAAAGCTCTAGCCACGTGTAGTTTGCTAGAGTAGTAGGGAGTAGTCTGTTTTTCCCATAACTTTTCATAAGTACTAAAGTCAAAAATCCATCTTTGCACATCTCTTTGTACAAACTCTTGAATAATTTGGTAAACCTAACACTGCTGAGCTGTGTTTCCCTTCTTGTGACAGATTGTAGCCTAAATATTTTATAGGGGTTTGCCACAGCTGTAATTTATTTTTACTCACTTTATGGCCTTGTTCTGCTAAAAAGCGTAGCAGTGCCAGTGTTTCTGTCTTGCAGGCCACCTGTGTGGGAGAGGCCAGCAGAATATCATCTACATACAATAAAATCAGGCTCTCTCCTGGAGGGTTATATTTGACAATATTAGATGACATTGCTTGAGAGAAAATGTTTGGGAATTTGTCAAAATCCCTGTCTCGTCTCTTCAGTTACTGCGTTTTCATCTTCCTTATCTACTAAGGTTAAAATGTCTTCTCTACTCCTTCCTTATGTCTCCTTGCCTCACACTTTTTTTCTGTCTCTTGGACTACTCTTTTATATTCTGGTATGCTTAGTTTCCCTTTAAAGCCATATTTCTTTCCCTGTTTCTAGAAAATGTTTCACATTTTTTTATCATGTACTTCCCATCTCCTGTCAGTTCTGTACTGTCCCTCACAACATTTATTCCCCATGTATTTCCCTCTTAATGGCCAGTGAGTTTGGAAGGAGTTCATCCAAGCAACTGACCCAATCACTAAGATACTGTTTCTGTTGACACCGTTAGGTTTCCACTATTTGTTTATCTTTACAGAGACACCGTTAATAACTACCTCCCAGAAATACAACAAAAATGCAACAAAAGTACATTAAAGACAGACAAAAATACATTCAAGGCAAAAGACTTTTCACAAACAAAAACTCACCTCATCCTACAGACATTTTCCAAAATTTATTTTCTCTATTACTCTTGGCCTACAGCAGAAATTTCTTTTCTCTATCTTTAACATGTGCATGGAGTTCTTTATTGCTGTAGCCTTCTCACACAGGCTATGGACTATTGCAGACTCCCAGACTCTGAAAAACCCGCCGTTCCCTATATTTACTCATTACTTTTTTAGGCAGTAGTTGGGACAATGTTTCCTTACAGAATATCATCACGATCTGAACATCAACCTTCTGACTTTCAAGTAACTACGTTTTATCCTCACCTAGTATCAAGTCACCTGGAGTCCAGTGAGTCTGTCTCCACTGTAGGAACCCGTCACCCTACTCCTTCCAGTGGTACCTGGCCTCTGTTGTAACAGCAATTCCGCTGGAGGGCTTTCTCTAGGAGTTCCCAGATTCCCCGTGTTTAGTTTCAGGTCCCACACCTGGATGGAGGAGGGATATTGGGATCTGACTCAAAGAATGACCAAGTCACTGGAGTTTTTTTTTAATGAAGGTTTGACTTGCAGCAAGGAGTCAATATTTGCACTACAGTGAGCACAGAATTAACTGACGAGAAAGGCTCGGCAGTCTGCTCTTAAACAGTTGTTTTACATGTCTTCACAAGGTAGCTGAATCTTAATCTGTGTCACATGTCACTTGGATACAGACAGTAACTTATCTGCATTACACCATGTCTATCACCCGTAGACATTTCCTATGTCTGTCTATGCACCAGTTCCTGTTTTACAAGTTCACTGAGAGTGTTATACGCTTCTCCTTTTGTACTTTTAGGTAAGCTTGCAACAGTTTAAAATACTTAAGCATAGCACATTTTTCTAACACAGACTCTGGCCCAGCTGCTTTGCTGGGTACTTTTTTGAGCAGTCTGTTGACATCCCTATCCAAGTTGGTGAGAGAGGTGGATGAAGTAGAACTAACCCCTCTGAGGAGGGCGAGGGAGAGCTGATCAGCTGTGGCTGATCAGTGGGGTGACTACGGATGGTGTCAGGTCTGTCCCAATGTCTTTCAAAGTGACTAAGTAAGTAAGTACAGTGTACGCAGTGTACTGCGTGTTAGTATACCAAAGGCAGTACCCAAATTGAGATACAGCATGAGTATAGTCATTTAGCTTCTTGCACTGCCTTGTTAAATATGTACTTTGACTCCTTAAACCTGGCCTGGTCCCCACTCTTAAACACCTCTTTAGCTGTGAACCAGGGTTTGTTGTTGTTATAACTCACCCTCTAATGAAACATTGTGTCTGGCTCTGTAAGAGGGAGGAGGCAGACATGATCTTGAAGAAAACCTTCCAGAAAGTGGAACATAGTTATGAAGGTTCTGGTTAAATCCCGCTAAATGGAACAACTATGCCACCTGCTGTTATAAAATTGTACCTGCACTGAATGATGTTAAGGGATTATGGATGATCCTCAAACCAACAGAGGATTTGCCACTAGTTTACATGTCTGTGGACGTCCGTGGACTAAAACAATGCTAATAAACTTGAAAAACATGCAAAAGTTGAGCTGACTTTGTTTGGATGATTATTCAGAATCAGAATCACAAATACTTTCTTGATCCATGAGGGGAAAATCTTTGGTCACGGTTGCACACTTATCAAAGCATAACGAATATAAATAACAATAGAAAGTAAGAACATAAAGGAATATATAAAGCAGCAGAGAATATTGTACATTGATTGACACGTGAGGAATTTTATGTTTATGCTAATTTATGCTACATCATATCATGATATTGTAACTACCTTTCCAGAGTTGATTATATATAAAAAATATATATTTGAATGATTTGTCTTCTTTGCTCTTTGTTTCTAATGCAGATCATTTCCCCACTCTATTTGGCTACAGCATTTAGTGCAGTTATAAATAAATATTTAAACTGTTTCTGGTGCAATTTTTTTTGTTTAGTTTTTATCTTTTCAATTAGCCTAATCTTTTGCACCAATGCAGCACTTTTATTATATACAATAAGAAGCTACTCTTTGTGTTTATCTTAGACATGTTTTCATAAAAAAGCAGCTTTTTCACACAACCTCATCAGCACTAATGATAATGGTAGTAAATTTGGTCAACTAAATAATTATCTGTAATATACATAATCATATAAAACACAACAACAAAAATCTGGCTAGTGAAAATGCTGTGTGGCTGTAATATTGGAAAACTGCTAGCTGCTTAGTTTTGGGTTATGGTTGAGTTGTAATTTTCCCTGTGTGTTTGTAGTTTTTGCCATTGTTTCATATGTCTTTCTATTTGCCTGTTTCTCTCATTCCTGGTCCTTAATTATTAATGGCTTGTCCATCCTTGAGTATTGTCACATGCTTTACTTCCTGTTTTATTTTGTTATTGTCAGTATCTGGTGTTCTCATCTACTTGTTCTTGTTCTGTCAGTCTTGTTCATTCGATATTTAGTTTATAACCTCTACCTGTTTTTTGTGCTTTTGTTCATGGATCTGTCTCGATGTGTTTTTGGTTTATTCTTTATTCTGTTCTGTTCCGTTTTGGTTTCATGGTCTGTCTCACCTTCTTGTTTCACTCTGCCCTGTTTGTCTGTCTACTGTCCCTACTTAGTTCCTCATGACATTCACCTGCACACTCCCTCCCTGCTTGTTTGCCTGTGCATTTAAGCCCTCAGTTTCTGCCTGAGTTTTTTCCCCTGGTTTCTTTCTGTACCCTTTGGATTATGTTCAGTTGGATTTACTTGTGTTTTGACTTTTCCTTGTGTCTGGACATAAGCCTGTTTTGTTTGCTTATTAAATTTATTTTGAACTGCATCCTCCTCGCAAAGTCTGCATTTAGGTCCACACCTGCTGTTTTCCTGCTGCTACTCTCAGCCTTCAACATGACACCAGCTACATTGGCTAGCAAGTGAAAAAGTTAATGTCAAGCCCTGATAGGAGTTCTCCATTACTTTGCTAAATGGCAATTAATTAAAAGCTGATGGAATCATATCCTTAAATTTAGCTACAGCACTGTTAGACTCAAAGCACTTTTACACTACATCGCATTCATACACTGAGCCTAAGTGATCAAACAGAAACTAACATCCACACACATTCCTACGCTGGTGGAACAGCCACCAGGAGCAATTTGGGGTTTCTTGCCCAAGGAAACTTCACCATGCAGCCTGTAGAAGCCGGGGATTGAACCGCAGATAGATAGATAGATAGATAGATAGATAGATAGATAGATAGATAGATAGATAGATAGATAGATAGATAGATAGATAGATAGATAGATAGATAGATAGATAGATAGATAGATAGATAGACAGTACGGACTGTTGCTGTACAGACCAGGTGCTCGTAACACCATAACAAACAGAAATAGTTGCAGTGATTTCCAAATTGGGTGTAAAAGAAATCTGATGTTTAAGAGTCCATATTTAATTCTCCTATTCTTTTGCACTATTGCTCTTGTGGTTTTAATTTTTTGAGGTGTTTATGCACAGCTCCTCTTCTGTTTACCTTCAATTTAAATAATTGCAATGGTTGGGGGGCAGACACCGTCACTATGGGGTTATGGGTGAGTAATTGCCGAAATACAAGGGCAGAGAAGTGTGTTAGACTGCGTCTCTGCGTAGGGTTTTGGGTGGGTAACTGCTGAAACATGTCATCAGTGGTCAGAATTGGCAGGGGTCCATAACTATGGTGTCCAACATTGATTTTGCGTATAAAAACGTGAATCGGTTGGTGGTGAACCGTCGGCTTATGCTTATGACTATTCCTCTTTCAGACAGTCACCCAGCCTTCAATACAGAAAAATAAGGGACGCCTGCCGAAGCGGGGGCCACATCCCTCGGGGGTCCCGCAACCACAGGCCTGATGGTGTACCAGTGGTGGTATATCATAACTTAAAACATATTATCAGGAAAATTTGATATGATTGATACCAATGGACATTATAATAAGCTATCTGCTATCAAAATCACTGTTAACAGATGCATTTAGTCTCTCTATCACAACTCAGACTAGTGGTCATATTTTCATAGCTGAAAACATGTCTATGACAATAATAAACATAGGCCAACAATGCGTGACAGTGAGACCACAAAAAATAGGATGTAAACTGTACTTTATTAACCTATTAAATCAACATGTCCATAACTATAAATAGGCTAAAACAAATGCTTTGATAGCATTCAATTGGAAAGATTTTGCAAAGGATTTTACATGAACATCAGTGCAAAATACTGGTTAACAGTGTACAATGCTGGTAAACAGAGCTGAATATTTGAGAATCGAGAATCAAATGAGAATTTACTTTAGAGAGGGCCTACATGAAGTAGGCCCTGCACCCATCTACCTAAACTCCATAATACAAACTTACATTCCTTCTCGCCTGCTACACTCCTCCAACGAACGCCACCTGGCTCTGCCATCCCTTCACACAAAGCAATCCTGGCTGTTCGCATCTGTGACACCACGATGGTGGAACGAACTACCACACGCCATCAGAGCAGCGGTGTCCCTCTCTAACTTCAAGAAGCTCTACTCATCTCTTCCGAGAACACTTCTTCTTATAACACCTCTAACTCCTAACATCTAACATACACTGTGCTCTTCTTCTTCTTCTATCCCCTACAATTATCCTGTATTGATTGCATTTTTTGTTTTGGTTACTTCCTTCCCTAGGTATTTACCCATTGATGTGATATGTACTATGAGCTCTTACTAGTATTTATTGCCGCTCTTACTAGTATGTATTGTCAGTTGTAGATCTGTATTTGATGCTCTGTTGATGCTTGTATGTTGTTCCTCAAATGTAAGTCGCTTTGGATAAAAGCATCTGCCAAATGAGTAAATGTAAATGTAAGTTGGATACAACATAAGTCATGTTCAACAAGGATCCACTTGTATATATACTATTGCATTCAAACTTGAATGTTCTCCCCTTCTAACCCAGTAGTTACACATTATTATTAGTATCCGCTGCATAGACTGTACAAAAAGAATCCACTGTTAGAGTCATACTCTCTAAATACAACGTAACAACGAGCGAAATGCAATTCTCCCATTCTTACTCTGTATAGACACAGGTATTTACACAACAAGGCAGGTGGGTGGAATATAAAAGGTTTTTATTCTATTGTTTGCATTAAACTCTTATTTATAGCTTAACCAACTCCAGATGTATATATCAGTACCTAACATGTTTTTGATGGTGGGGGAAACCGGCGCACCCGGAAGAAACCCACACAGACGCGGGGAGAACGTGCAAACTCCACACAGAAAGGCCGGGACGACCAGGGTTTGAACCCGCGGCCACAGTGCTATCCACTGGATCACCGTGCCACCCATTAAAACCCAAAAAAATAAAAGGGGTTAGCGGCACTGAGCCTTCACGTGGCAGCCCTGTTTTGACTAATTTTACAGTGCCACACAGTTCTAATGAATTATTCGTTATTGGACTCAAAAGAATAAACCACATTATGAACCACAGGAACCACAGAAACCACCAACATTAGGCAAAACGATATGAGAAAGAAGAAATATGCAATTACTTAAGTGAAATTGTACTTATTTTTCGCATAAATATCCTTGTAATCACTTGGTTTAATGTATAATTGTACTTGAAATCACTTATCTACCAAGCAAATATGCTAATTATAATAATACATGGCCAAAACATGTATCAGGCACCGGTATTCCTGGTCTAGGAGGAATACAAAAGAGTAATGGTCATTTTAAGGACCTGACGGCCGCCATTTTGAATATGGGGCCTTTCTTGGAGTCAAACTTTTGTAAACTTTTAGTATGTTTTTAAGTACATCTGATACTACTGTAAACCACTGAGAAACCTTTTGTTAGAATTTTTTGGGGGTCAAGCCATATTTGCAGTTGACTAGTAGCGTTTCAGAGGCAGCTCTGCTGTACTTTAAAATACGGAAATGACGTCGTCAGTGACACGAGTCGATTTTCTTTCCACCAGCCGAAAGTTTGTTGCAAAACTCTGTGAACTCAGATCGACAAATACAGGCGGGACTCACAAATGGCTGTTTGAAAGTTATAAATGTTTAGAATATATCCACAAATGTGGTTAATTTATTTGTGACCTATTAAATATATTCACAGATTTTAGTTGTGTTTGTTTGTGTATTTGCAGACATGTATGATTGCATGACAAAGACTGTCTATTTTTCAATTGATTTCAACATATTATCTGGACAAGGGAGGCTGTGCTTTAGTTTTGGTGCTTTTTCTCCTTCTCTGTTCTTAGCTGTACCAAGAGGGACATATAGACATGGGGAAGTGAAGCCAAGTGATTAGGAAATGGAGGGATTTGGTGATGAAAGTTGGCTGAGAACAGGCCCGTGAATTGGTATCCGAGAACACAGTACAGCAGAGAGCAAAAAGTATTGCTCTGGCTAAAAGAATCATTGAACTAGTTCCTGTAACATCTTTTTACACACCATGTTTAAAACATTAAACTGTGACCACATGCCTGAGGTGGCAACTTTATGAGAGTCTATTGCTATAGTTTACACACAGTTTGATTTGATTTAATGTGTGTTTCTTTTACTTCCTGCTACAGGCTGTGGTGACCTGTACACACCCACATTTTCAAAAAACTGTTATGAAGGCCGACGAGCAGAGTAACAGAGTGGCAGTAAATGCATTAGTGCACCTGCAAGTGAATCAAAGATCACACATTTCTCTGTTGGTGCTATGGCAAAGGCTTGTTTTTAAACTTGATTTTTCCAGCACGGTGTGAGAAATAAATATTTTAGATTGTAAAATTATTTGGAAATAAGTTTGTATTTAACTTATTGGGAATAAGTTTGAACTAATCTGTTTAAGTCACCTGAGGGGCAGCAGCAGTGATTAAAATATCAAAGAGTCATTTTCTTCCAATAGAAACTCTGCTGCCATGTAGGTAAGATGTCAACACAGAAAAATAGGTGAATCTACAGGGACAATGGGAACCTTTTGCTATACATTAGCATGTCTCCTTGCTATAACAAGATGCCATTTGTCTGTGACTGACCATTTGTCTTCAAGTCTTTGTACTTAAGTGTTACGAGGTGGTGTGGTGTGGGACAGAGAGGACCCAAACGCAGCACTCTGAGGATAGGAGGTTTATTGGGGGGAAAAGGGAGGTGAGGAATGGAGTGGAGGGAGAGGAGGATGCCAGGGAAACACGGGCATGGGGAAGCAAGGAGACTGGGACCGGAGGACCGAGGGACACTGGGGCCGAGGAAGGGAGGTAGCCAGGGAGAATAGGGAGGACGCCGTGGGGGGGGGGAAGCCCAGGAGGGAGAGGACCAGATGGCGAGCCCAGCTGACATCACGGAGGACGGAGGTGAGTGTACCTGGGAGGGAAGAAGACAGAGACACAGGGTTAGAGACACTTGGGCAAAGCACTGGGGAAACGTGGGAAAAACACAAGGAACATGAGAGCTTGAATTTAGATGTGGCACCGGGTATGGAGCAACGACGATCAAGCAGAGTCTGACTGAAGAACCGGGGTAGAAATACAGGAGGAGATGAGGCTGACTACTGGCAGGTGTGGCAGGCTGACGAGGTGGCTGATGTGGAGCAGGTGCGGATCGTTGGCTGGGCTCAGGAGCAGAGGGAGAGAGAGAACACACAAGGGAGCAGACACAAGGAAGAATGCAGGCGAGAAAACCAAAGAAAAAACAGAATAACTGATAAAAGGGAGAAAAACCCAGGACACTCACCGTCAGCCGGGCTGCAACCATAACACTTAAGGGTATTTTAAGGAGAAAAATGCCGGAGGTAGGGAGAGAACCTAATTCTTCTCTCCGTGGCCATGTATAAAGAAGTGATTCAATTCAATTCAATTTTATTTCTATAGCTCCAAATCACAACAACAGTTATCTCATGGCGCTTTTCATAAAAGAGCAGGTCTAGAAAGTACACTGTGATATTATTTACAGAAACTGTACACTCCATCACATTGTTGACTCCGTAATTTCTTAACTGGAAGAAATTCCAGTTTGTTTTGACACTACATCTTGAAAGCAAACCAGACAGCTGGTGCTTATTGTCATGTTGCTTGCTCTTTCTGTTCCTTTTTTGTTAAACTGGATGTTCCTTTGTTCGCCATATTGACACAGATTGAGCCCATTTCTACAGGAAAAGAATCCTACCTGCTCATTCCTTGTTGTTTGATTCTATTGTTTAATCAAATCCCTATTTAAAACATGGTCCAGGGTTTTGCCCATGGGCTCTCCTCCACAGAGAAAAAGGGAGAATTGAATGCAAAACTAAGTTGCTCAGTGTTAGAGATAGAATGGAATGTGAACAATAACTCTGTGTGAGCTATTAATAAATCTGTATTTTTATTTTTACTTTTTTAGCTTTCACAATATTTTTAAAGCCTATTAAGGAATTATACCAAACAAGAAATTCAAATATCTGCAGTTCGAGTATCTGTTCAGATGCATTGAGTGCATAACAGTTAACAATTAAGACTGTAATTCCCCACACTGCTTTCGTTAAACATCTTGACTATTGCTTCCTTGGTCCATGTTTTCCCACGTGACATAATAGTATTGTGTCAATTTTGCTAAGCTCAGACACAGAAAAAAACAAGGATTAGGACCTAAAAGCAAGACACCAGAAGGAGCTGATACAGTTTAAAGTGTTTATTCTTAATAGAAGGTGAACAGGCTTACCCGTTGCAGAGGCAGAGCACATGTTTCCAGATGTATGATGAGGCAGGACTGTAACAGCAACTTGGGTTTCTTCAACCCTTCTCAACTGCAAATCTTGCTGTAAAGATTTACATAGGAAAGTCCCAGGGAACATGACTCCCATCTCCTGCGGAGAATGCTGATGGGATAGGGCATCCGTGTTCCTGTTGCTCTTTCGTCACTGTATCTCAAAGTCAAAGGGCAAAGTTGGGATTCCCACCATTGCTGAGTGGCACAAAACTCGGCAGATAAGAATTGACTAAGTGGGTTATTTTCAGGGCTGTTTACTCCCTGACATCTGTAGTGGTGACACTGTCTAAAAGAGGAATATCATGGGCTATAAGATTAGTGCAATCCAAGAAGTGTTCTCACCTGACCTTGCATTTCAGCAAGCAATGTGATTAATCCACGGCCTTTATCTGATCCTGCACAGGATGAGAAACAGACTGGAACGGCTCGCCCAGATGGCAGCTGAGTAACTGCTGTGGGCAGGCTGATAACATTAACCCTGTCCAACATATCTACAATGGTGCTGGGGTAGAGCAACACATCAGTAGTCCCAACATTGGCAATTGTTATGTAGGCTGTGCCCTTTGTCACCCAAACTAAATCAGGAGAAGCAAGCCAGCAGGTCAGGGCCTCAAACAACACAGTTGCTCCTGAATTCTGTTCCAATCTCATAGCTGCCACTAAATTCATCTAATTTAATCAGTTGTGTTTTGTTTTTGAGAATTTGTTTTTTTTATTTCATTGTAGTTAACAAATTGAGTGTTTTTTGTTTCTATTTGGAATGATAAACTTGACTTTCATTATTTATTCTGTTGGAAAATCTTACCACACAGTGGGCTGTTGATGTTTTTTATGTTTTTTACTCATCAGCATGAATAATGCTACAATGTGCTTGGGCCATTTTGGTCATGGATATTGTCTGTCACTGTTATCAAGGATGAGTATTTTGTTTGGACAAATTCTTTTAGCGTGAGATGATGCATTTAGTCAGCAGCAGCCTTTCCTATCATGTCTGTGTTGTCATTGAGCCCCTGCCTTTACTTCCCTTTCTCCTTTTATACAGGAAAACTTTTTATACTGATTGTGTTTCTTTGGCGATACAAGAAGTCAGATAGCCAACTACAGTGACAAACTGCTATTGAGTTGAGATCAGTCCTCAGTAGTTAGTTAGCTAGTTGGTGAGCCACAAGCTAGTTACTGTAGCCAGCTCTAACCTGTGACAAATGATTGCCAAGACAGCTTGGCTGCTAAATCTAAATCTAAAGCTGACAATAATCTATGGGGATTTTCAACTCCTGTCTGATGACTTTTGTGGAGGCTACTCCAGCAGTGCAAGGTTAAATAAAACTGAAGGGTGACACTAAAATGACTACCAGGCCAGCTGTCGGGGGGGGGTCAAAGGGTATAGATGAGGGGGGGCATACAAACGTATATGGTTAACCCTTAAATGGGATCAAGTTAGACACATTACTTACTGTCTTTTATAAATAACAAAACTTTTTAGATGTATTTACATGATAAATAAATGTATTATTATCATTAAAACATATTTCAAACTTGTCATCTGATAACCCACCCCCGTCACCATTATTGTGAAAATGGTACGGTCGAAACATTTGGCCATTCAGATGTGCAGGACCAGCAAATGTAAAGCGAGTCGCTTTAAGTGAACACTGCAGGCTGTCAGCCAAAACAAACAGAGAAGAATAAAATCAGAGGGAATCAATGGCCAAATCTCTGACCAAAAATTGTGTTCAGAAGCACGTATGTCTGACAGGTGAAGGTGAGGAACTAACAGGCAGACTAGCAAAACTTTATCTTGCTTAACCTTTCAATAATGTAATGCCAGAGCTGTCAACTCTTAGGCGTTGAGCGTGGCACACATGCAGTTGAAAATTTTCACACGTTCTAACGCTACACATCGATTTTCTCACACAGTGAAAAACAAATGTATAACTGATAATATCGAGTTGGGGTAGTGAACTCCTCCCAGCTGATGTGATGCAATTTGCGCTGAGAGTTTTGCAAAATAACATCTAAAATCTGACTCTGAGCTGCACTTTATCTGAGGTGCTGAAGTGAACATTTATGTGGATTTGTGGTGATATTTCTGTCTGATCAAAAGTGTAATTTAGTAGGTTTAGTTTATCCACCTCCTCCTCTCATCCAGTCCCAAACGGTTCTGTGTCTGCAGACGATCTGCAGGGGCCAAATCAGCAGAGCAACATCGCAGGCTTATGCACAGCACAGTATAGGGCAGGTAGACTGTTTTAAAATGTTATAAATTCTCATAAATGATGACGTTATTCTCATAAATTATCACTTTTTTTCTGGACCTGTCAGAGAACACAGATATGTGGGAGAGATTCTGAATGTGCAGAAAGTTTTGAACATCAGCAGGAGTTTCTAACTGAATTAAAATTATTTAATATCATTGAGGTGAGTAAAGGTGCCACAGTCATATTTAAAGAGGTTACTTCCCCAAACAAAGACAAAGACATGATAAAATATTTGTATACACATGTGTATGATCATCATTTCAGCTGACACAGCCAGAATTTCAATTTTGTACATAATTTGACCAATACTTTGATTAATGTAGTCCTCAAGATTGAATTTGATAGATGAAGTATGTGTATTTGTTCAAAAAACTTTAATGACCTTTGTGCTTTGTAATACTACTAATACTGAGTAATTGAATATGTAATCGTGGCCTGCATGAATCTATAACACTGAATTTGGAAAAGTGTGTCACTATAAGGCTAATGGCCAAGAGCTTCCTTGAAATTGCCCGTGTTTGTATTAGGACTAAGGGTGGGTTGGTTGCTTTAAATGAAAGCTGGAAGTTAAAATCTTTGCTTAAATACTTTTCACCTCTTAGACTGCATCCACTCATGACATTGATCCCATTGAGATGAATAGGTACTGGTGCTAAATTTGTCATTGTAAATGCTTTCCTACAAACAGTCAACACTAGTTTCCTGGAACCATGACATGATCTTTTTTTACCTCTCTGTAAAAAAGAGTAATGCATTTTTTGCCAATCTGTAGAGACAGGGCCTTCTCCACACATGAAATGGTGTTGTCAGTCTTTTACGATTCAAACTGGTTTCTTGAACATGACAATGAGTCTACTGAACTCAACCTCTACAGTCACCAGATCTAAATCCAATCTGAAGGGAGATTCGCATCATGGAGGTGCAGCAGACAAATCTGCAGCAACTGCGTGATGCTATCATGTCAATACCAAAGTCTCTGAGGAACGTTTCTAACACCTTTTTGAAAGTATGCCACAAAGAATTACGGCAGTTCTGAAAGCAAAAGGAGGTCTAACACAGCACTAGCAAGGTGTACCTAAAAAAGTGGCCGGTGAGTGTAGTTGCAGTCACCTAACCTTGGAGGTTGCAGATCAGAAGACAGTCACATGACAAATTTTTGTAAAAGTCACATACAGTCATACGCTCATTTTGAGCTTTAAGTGTGGCAACTATCAGGTGCACTCACGTTTTGTATAAGTGTCAATGTAGCAGTTACATAAGTAAATTTATCTCTATGGTGCAAGGGATGTAGAATTTAGTAGGGATTGTAGGGACATGTCTTTAGCAATGATTTTTATCAAAACAATTAAATAAACCACTGTCAATGTATTTGGTACTTAAATGGTTAACAGCTCTCATTAACTACTACGAGCCCAATGCATTTTTAAGTTAAAGCAACTGGCGACAGATCTAGGGAGTTATTCATCAGGGCCCGCTTGTGGGTGAGCTACTATGGTTACAAACAGGAGACCAAGTAGACAACACAGAAGAAAAGGGACAGGTGGTAGATACGCAGCAGACCTTCTAATGAGATTGATGTTTTTCCCTGGTAATCCCTCAGTAAAATTCTATTCAGTGTCTTGTTTTTATGCCAACGTACCACAGTACGAAAAATGTCCAAGACAAATAAGATACCTTACTATACGTCTGTGCTGGGGAGTTGGGGAGTATGCCCATCTCTGCTCGTTAATCTATGTCAGACATTGACATAAGATCTGGAGTTGGTCACCGGGCACAAAGCCCTGCCCCTCCCTCTGCGTCTGCATGCAGCTGTCTTCTTCCAAACTCTCAACAACATGGAGGGAGACACGGTGCTGAAGATTACGTTAGAAGTAGCGACACGGTGGATATTTTACTAGAGCGGAGCAGGTAAAGCGACAGTGAACACACCAGTCAGATGTCATTCGTTAGCTACCTTATTGGTTTTGTTTTGATATGCTAAGATAGGAAATCAAGTATAATTAAAATGGTGAAATAAGATACAACCTAAATTACTACAAATAGTAAAAACATGGCTGCTAAAACAGACACCCCCTCGGCATACTTAGCAGAAAATACCGATATATATTTTATACCGGAATTCTGCCTAACAGTTCCGGGATATGACTTTTTGGTTCATATTGCCCAGCCCTAACCTTTACATGACCTTTACCTTAACTTCCTGGTTTCTATCCTATGAAGCATCTGCTGTTGTCTGATGTGACATGACAAAACCTGAGAAAACCAGGGCTGTTCCTCTCTTACATACAGGGGAAGGAACAGTTGTCATAGAGTTGCACAAACCCCTTTTGAAACTAGTACAATGCAAAGGAACAAATCAGAACATTTTCCATGCCAACTGGAGCTTTAAACCCTTGGGAGATACTGGTACAGGCAATAGTCAATATTTTGTGTCCTATGAATTAGCTTTTTAATAGTGCTGGGCAGTGATTAAAGTTTTTAATCGTGATTAAACATAGTTATGCGTAAAACTAAATGAGTTCTAGATTAGCGTATAGCACAATTTTAATTTAAATGTTGTGCTAGAATCTATTACTGTTTACTAAAGAGGACATCAACAGGAGGGAATTCACATGGCAGAGCATCCCCGCAAAACTAGATGAAGGCCTATCAGGTAAAGTTACCACCCATGGAGCCTGCCATTTACTCAGGGAGCGATGTCTCCCTGTCTGGCGTGCAGAGCAGCCCCACAGGGCCAAGCGACTATGTTGTGTTTTTAACAACATTAAGACCGACATCTTCCTCAATACTAATCAGCATGCAGTGTGTAGCTATACACTTCGCTGTGGCGTTTGATCGCTTGTCTTCCTTTTGTTTATCTACTTCTCCCACACGCTGCGGTCAACGTAGTCGGCCGAAGCCCTTCCTTCGCTGCTTGTTTGGGTGGGTGATTTGCAGGCTGATCCCCATCCTGCCCCTCTTGTGACCCATGGTTTGACTGTATGTGTGCAGAGCCAGTGAGCAACGGACTTTCAAAATAATAATTAATAGTTCATCAATTCATGCATTAACGCTATAATTACATGTTAACAGGCCCAGCCCTACTTTTATTTCTCCTTGCTTTTAAAAATACCCATACTAGTGTTTTCTGGTTTGTCATTGGCTGTGGCTCAGGAGGTAGAGCGGGTCACCCACTCATCAGAAGGCTCCTCCAGCTACACACTACAGTGCATTTACAATTAACACCGCTATAAGCAGGAGCAGTGCTATCCCAAACAGTTACAAAAATCATTTTGTACAAACCTTCATGGTCATGGTTAAAAGAAACAACACAACAAACAACAATAACTGTTGCTAGGAAATAAATAAACAACAGCAACCTTCAGTGTTAGTCATATTCTTTGTTGAACCATCAATCCACCCTGGCCATATATTTCAGTTCCAGAACAGCTGATTTAGTTTGTTCAGTTAAATCATGTATGTTCAGTTAAAGTGCATGCATGCTGACTAAAGCTCCGATAATATGGCAACCAGTGAGAAAAAAAAGGTCATCCTACTTCACCCCAGGGGAGTTAAGAGTTCTAATACATGCTTATGGTGAGTATAACCACATTTTCAGAAAAAGTAACACAGCTGCAGCAGCAAAGGAGAGAGAATTGGCATCCATGTCAGTATTCATTTAACGTATCTATTGTTATTCATTTAACCAGAAAAAGCAAAGTGTCCCTTGACCTTTGTACTGCACATTTTATTAGTATTCCCTGGGCACAAACCTCTAACGCTGAATGTCCACTGACTCCGGCTAGGTTATGCTCAGTCTGTCTATACTGCTTAGCAACAACAACAGCCGGGTAACATGCTTCAGGTGTTGGCCAATCAGAAGAAAAAAAGCAAAGCAAGCGTTCGGGGCGGTGAGTTTACATACAAAGTCAATGCAAAGACGTGTAGAGCCGGCGACGCGAGGGCAACGCAAAGGAAGAAGTCGCATGACGCTATGTCGCGAGAGTCTATCAGTGTTGTCCGTACGTCACGAAGGCTTCAGAGCGTTGTATGGAGAGGGCCGAGCAGAGCAGGGGATTGAAAATCTGCAGGCCGGCTGAACAGGGAGCAGCGCTCCAACCATTGGATAAATAAACACCTGAGTCAGTCGGATTCGGCTCTGACAGCTATGCCGTTTACTCGCGGGAGGAGCTCCGAATGAACTGTTTTTATTAAATTAGCTTTTTACTTTAGTTTTTGGGATTTCAACATTGATTTCTCTTCACTGGAGCTTCTCAGCAGCTAGATTCCGTGCACATCCGTTTCCAGTGTTGTTGTTAGCATCGTTAGCTCTGTCGGACTACTACTTCATATTTATATAAAAACCGGACAAACCTGGACATTACTTGGAGAAAAGAAAGTGAGGAGGTTGAACTACCTGGTGAGTTCAGAAAACGTGTGTCTGTAACTTTATTCCAGCTATCATTGTACTTTACGGTGACCAAGTTAGCATAGCATAGCCCTGATCGATCCAAGCTCCATTCAGAAAACGAACATTTTAGAAGTTGTTGTCCTGCTGTCTTGCTGACAGACCTGACAAAGCATGAATTCATATGTTTAACAAATCTGCATCATGTTGTAGTTATTTCGGCATCAGTTTAATCCGTTTATTGCTATTTAATCACAGCAAAATGTTTCATACAGTTGTAGTAATGGGAAGTTGTATTTATTCACCTTATCGCTTTAAAATCACCTTCTGTCGTTGTGTGTGAACTCTTGCAGCGAATGTACTCACGTGAGGAAAGCGCTGCGAGGCAAAAATTGGTCTTTGGTCTGAAACCGGCATTAAAGAGACAGGAGCACCTACAGCTTGTTTCAGACAGAGGCTGAAATGAAGGCCTATGTAAAAGGCCAGTATAAGATAGAAAATAATTTTTTTTGAACTTTGAATCATAGAAAGCTGCCATACAGGAGTCACAGAACTGCAATATAGGAGAGGAAAAAAAATATTATAGGTTTCCTTTAATGTACACGTACATTGATTTTGGTCTTACAATAATTACGATTATATACACAATATACTGCAACTAATATCTCTCATTCCGTGCACTATCAAGATCATATGTGATGCAGCAGACATGACTACAAATGGTGAAGCCAAGGAGCCTGGCCCCGTGCATGACTATGAAGAAGGTGACATACTTGCATAAAATTTGACGCCCTGAGCGGTTGGTTGTTCAGGGGCTTGCTCAAGGCCATCTTCTGCAGTACCCAGGAGATGAATCTCCAGCTACCAGTCCACACTCTTATCCGAGCTGGACTCAAACTGGCAACGCTCTAGTTACGAACTACTGTCTCTCAAATGTATCATACGTTTCCCACGCGCTACAGAATTGCACATGGTAAGTAAAGCATTGTACAAATATCATTCCTTTGTCTCCCTCTTTTAACATTCAAAATGTATCCACTAAATACTCATGGGAGAGTTTGATGACCACCTGTTGGTGACAGAGGGTATTCTATTCCAGTCCTCTCTGTTGATCCCTTATCCTGACCCTGAGTCGGGCCCTTAACAGCGTTTTAATATGGCCCGCTGCAGGACTAGAGCCCGGGTTGAGATGACAATAGACAAGTTCAAAGGCTGGTTACAGTGCCTGCATAGACTCATGGTAATCCCAGAAAGGCCATGTGACATTATTGTCGCATGTGTTGTTCTCTTGTTCTAATAGCACTTCACCCTGCATCTTTGGGTAGCACCACTGTGTCAACAGTAAGACCTACAAGCATGGCTATACACTCTTAATCGTGTTTACTCACATGGGATTATATGTTTCATAAATGTGGGAAAATAGGGGAAAATATGATTTCAGATTTGTTTTGCACATACTATTTAGACTGGAGTGCAAAACAAGAATACACTGATTAAGAGTATAATTGTAATCCACTAATTAATTATTTTAGTATAATCAATTTATAACACCATCAATTATTGGATTTAAATGATGTCATCTATCTACATATGTTGCAAAGGACAAAAAATTGAAGAAGCATGGAAAGTGCGGTTAGAACATGTGGTGAACTGTGAGTAAGAGAAGAGGGAATTCCCTGTTTCCCAAGCTGACCTTTGAGTGTTCCTTCTAAGGTGGAGTTGTGTTGTCAGTCTAATTTCCAGCCATTAGAATACAATTGAAAAAATACCCAGAAAAAGATGTGTCTTCACAAAATTTTGATATTTCAACAATAAAATATTGCTTCAGTCTCTTCTTACTAACTATTAAGTGTTTTACAGCTTACATGGAAACTACAAGTTCTGTCATTAGATCACATGACCAACAGCAGGACCCTGTGTCTGCAGTTATTATTTGTTGTCATAATGGATGATTATTTCTGTGCATTCAAGTACTGGTTCAGAACATGTTTAGCCCAGCTAAGCACTGCAAACAGATTTATTTATTTATCATTATTTTATTACCATTGCTAGCTGTTCTGGAGCTATTTGTTTATCAAAGTAAAGTCTCCAGTCTATCAAAAGACGTTTGCATAATGGTGGCTGTAGCACAGACCTGGCACATTTGTCTCAAACTTTTAAACATTACAATCTGAGGCCTGGACCATGTTGATAATTCGCTTTTTGGTGTGTTATACCCACAGGCAAATCCTTAAATCTTCTGCCTTGTTCAAAAACACCAGCAGTGGTGGACAGTAACTAAGCACATTTACTCAAGTACTGTACTTAAATACAAATTAGAGGTATTAGTACTTTACTTGAGTATTTTCTCTTCATGCCACTTTCCACTTCTTCTCCACCACATCTCAGACAGAAATATTTTACTTTAACTCATTACATTTATCTAACAGCTTTAGTTACTTGTTACTTTACAAGTATGATTTTTACACACAAAACATATGGAGAGATTTTTTAAAAAGAATTAACAGATTGGTTTATACAAGTACAGTTAGTACATTTGTTGATTGACAAAAATTGAATTTGCAATTAAGTTAAAAATTGAATTTGCAATTTGCCAGTGTAGGACCTCGGGCCTTGATGTGCGTTGAGGCTTATTGGCGCAGTGGCCGGAGGTCAGGAGACGGCTCTGAATTATTGCATGTTTTTTTGTACCAGTCACAAAGGAGTTAATCGTCACTTCCTGTGTCCCCTGTGTGGCGCTAGAGAACACTGGCTTATTATAAGGTTGTGTGCTTTCTTGTCCCCATCCTCTCTCCTGTCGCTTCCTGCGGGTGTTCCTGGCTCTGGAGCTGTGGAGTCTGGATCTGTGGTTGGGAGTCTCCTGCTGCCCCCGTATTCCTGCTCGACGCCCTCTGCTACAGTTGCAACTGCTGTTACTAGTCCTATTGCTATAATTACTGTTATTATTATTATCATTAACATTACTATAAATATCTGTACCATTTTTCATTCAGTCTATAGCAACAATACATTACCTTTACTGTCTGTACCTCTATGTGTATACTGTGTAGGCTACCTCCCTCTGCTCTCTCTCTCTCTCTCTCTCTCTCTCTCTCTCTCTCTCCCTCTCCCCCTCTCCCCCAACCGGTCGAGGCAGATGGCCGCCCACCCTGAGCCATGGTTCTGCTCGAGGTTTCTGCCTCTTAAAGGAAGTTTTTCCTTGCCTGTGTCAGCCTAGTGCTGCTCTTGGTGGGAATTGTTGGGCTTCTGTAAATAACTTCAGAGTATGGTCTAGACCTGCTCTTTATGAAAAGCGCTGTGAGATAACTGTTGTTGTGATTTGGCGCTATATAAATAAAACTGAACTGAATTGAAATTGAATTAATAATCTAATGATATAATATATAATACTATAAAAATCACAGGGACATTTTTCTGTATTGAGTACTTTTACTTTTAATACTAACAAACTGACAAATGTCAATGACATTTCCGTCACATATTAGTACCTTTACTTAAGTAAAGGATCTGAATATGTCCAATCCTGAACACCAGCTGTCAAACAATCATAACCAAGATTAGAGGAATGAGGAAAGAAGTACAAATTAACCAAAACATATACCACTGTGAAATAAAAAATCAGATTTTCCTGCTTTTATAGACTTTACTGTAGATTTGATCATCAGAATTGAGGGTAAAATGCGAGTGTGAGCTGGGATATGTGATTAAATGGATTGCTGTGAACAGTGCGCACACAGCTGCACAATAGATGGTGTGCAGTTTGTCATGGGGACCACGCTGAGCCCTTTAGTCTTGAGCCAGTTCTCAACTCCATCATGTCAAGTCACATGTCTTTCATAAAAACCTGGTAAGTCACGATGCAACTCTACCCAGATATATTTTTCAGAACCTGACTACTCAAACCCTCCTCATAATGGATCAATAGCCTATTATTTTAATTATGTACTAAGCATTAATAAAGTAATTACAATGTAGAAACCCTTTATAACGGATGACTTATGAGACAGTACTTAAATAAAAATGGTACTGGTGATGTTAGAAATAATCAAGTGTTTTTTACATGAGAAATGACCTAAGTAATATCCATACAAGGTACAAGATTTAGTCATTGCAAGATTACGATAAGATCGTAGATACAAGATTAAGATTTTATCATACAACACAGAGTTGTATAATAAGATGAAGTTGTAGTTCCATTAATGCTACTCACGAAATTCAATACATATACTTTAGATAGATGGACAAATAAATAAATAAATAATAATAATTACTAAATAAAACCATTTTGCATAGTGGAGTGCTGAGGATGAATTGAGGGGTCTTACACCTGAGGGAAGAAGCAGCTCTGAAGTCTGGTGGTATGGCAGCGGGCGCTTCTGTATCTCTTTCCAGATGGTAGAATAGATAGTTTTCCTGCCACTGTCTAACAGCAGAATTTCTGGACATTTGAAGGAAAATGACTCGCTGCTGATACACAGCAAAATGTGAAGTAATTTCATATTTCATATTGCCATTATATATTTAACAAAGCAGCTAATGCTTTACCCCTCAGCATTTAATGACTACATGAAGTTACATACACTATGTTGCCAAAAGTTTTGGGACAGCCCTTCGACTCATCGTATTAAGGTGTACCAATCACTTCCATGGCCACAGGTGTATAAAATCAAGCACCTTGACTGCTTCTACAAACATTTGTGAAAGAATGGGTCTCTCTCATGAGCTCAGTGAATTCAAGCGTGGTACCATGATAGGTTGCCACCCGTGCAATAAGTCAATTTGTGAAATTTCCTGACTACAAAATATTCCACAGTCAACTGTTAGTGGTATTATAACAAAGTGGAAGCAATTGGGGACAACAGAAACTCAGTCACAAAGTAGAAGGCCAACTAAAATCACAGAGTTGGGTCAGCTCATGCTGAGGTGCACAGTGTGCAGAAGTTGCCAACTTTCTGTAGAGTCAGTAGCTACAGACCTCTAAATGTTGTGTTGCTTTCGGATTAGCTCAAGAATAGTGCATAGAGAGATTCATGGAATGGGTTTCCATGGCCGAGCAGCTGAATCCAAGCCTCACATCACGTGCAATGCAAAGCGTTGGATGCAGTGGTGTAAAGCACGCCGCCCCTGGACACTAGAGCAGTGGAGATGTGTTCTCTGGAGTGATGAATCACACTTCTCTGTCTGCCAATCCGATGAATGAGTCTAGGTTTGGTGGTTGCCAGGAGAACAGTACCTGCCTGACTGCATTGTGCCAAGTGTAAAGTTTGGTGGAGGGGGATTATGGTATGGTATTATGGTATGGGGATGTTTTTCAGGGGTTGGGCTTGGCCCCTTTGTTCCAGTGAAAGGAACTGTCAATGCTGCAGTATACCAAGACAATTTTATGCTCCCAACTTTGTGGAAACAGTTTGGAGATGGCTCCTTCCTGTTCCAACATGACTGTGCACCAGTGCACAAAGCAGGTCCATAAAGACATGGATGAGTGAGTTTGGTGTGGAGCACTTGACTGGCCTGCTCAGAGTCCTGACCCTAGATAGAACACCTTTGGGATGAATTAGAAACTACTTTTCTAACACCTGACTTCACAATTGTGCTTCTAGAAGAATGGTCAAAAATTCCCATAAACACACTGCTAAACCTTGTGGAAAGGAAATGCGGCATCCCAAAACTTGGAAATATAGTGTAACTACAGTTCAGGAACAGGACCACCTCTCTATCTCTCTCTAATTCAACAACCTGCACCTTGTTCAGTTCCACCACCGACCCCTTCATCCCTCTCCCCTTGAATCCTCCATCATAAATACTCCTCATTATCCAAATAAACCAACTTTTATTCCCCACATTGGCGTGGTCTTTGTTAGTGAACAAGTCAGTGTGTGTGATGTTGTGTGTTATCTTGGCAACAGTTGATTCCCATGTTCCTGAAGCCCCCACAGAGAACTGTGTGGGTGGTACAAGCCACATTTCCATTCACAACCTTATGTGGAATGTATCAAATCCTCAGGGGGGTGTGGGGTTTATGCCAAGTTCCAGGAAAAAGACGTTTTCATGCATCTGTACATTTTTGGCAGCACTGTGTAAACAAACAGCAGAATGTGTGCAGTAACAAAACATAACAAAACAAAACTCCATAAACAAATCATAAAGTCATTGACCCATCGCTTACAACTATTTTTCTTAGTGTGGCTGTGTTTGTTCACATTTCCAAGTTATTTGTAGCAACAGAAGCAGCAGCTTCTTTAGCTGTATTATGTGATTTAACAAAGCAATTAAACACTTAAATACAACCACTGAAACAGAACTAAAACCATTAGAGTTTGAGAAATAAGGCAAGTACAAAGTACAAGACAGTTTATATGCCTCTTTAAATGTCCCTCACAGATAGAATTGTCTTGGTATGAAGGAAGATAAAAGACAGAAAACAATGACATCATTGCAGTCTAGATCCTAAATCTTGTCATCTCAGTTTATAGGCTGGGTTTGTCCTTTTCTTTGGTGTTGTATTAGACAGGACCCCCTTTTTCACTTTGGACTGCAGACCAAAGTCACCCACATCCTCAGTGGTGTGCATTTAGGCACACTTATACAATATTACAAAAGAAAAAAGGAAAATTTGAACAGCCACTAATGACCTTACATCAGTAAGCAAATCCTTCAAAATAGCAATAGTAGATTTTATCAAAATGCTATATTAATCTAAGATTCACTAACAGGACCGCGCCAAGTTAGAGATGACTATGTGATCAGAGAGAGGGATGAGAAGGGGTCGAGAGAAGGGGGGTGAAGGGGTCGAGAGAGGATGAAGGAGTCGAGCGGGTTGCTTGGGGTTTGGTGGCCGGAGTGGCTAGGAACCAGAGGGGTCGAGACTCAGGGTGGGGGCCCGTCTTCATAAGCAGCTTGGTCTTATGAACCCCCCTGTGGTTCCTATTGTATAAGAAGAAAAATGATCACTAAGCAGAATTATGTATTTTTTTGCGTGCATGTCTTTCATGGTGGGAGGAAGCCGGAGCGCCAAGGGGATGCTCACTCAAGCAGGGAGAACGTGCAACTCTGTGCGGAGAGAGGCCTGGGCTGAGCGAGGTCTAACTCAGAACCTTCTGCTGTGAGGCCGCAGTGCTGCCCATTGAAAGAGGTGAACAAGCTGGGTTTGGGTGGGAGGGATGTGAGAACTGAGAAACAGGAGAGGAAACGGGTTAGACAGCTTATATACGTAAGCGCTTATGGCTGTAATTGAGAAGCACAGGTGGATGGGATCAGTAGAGTACGGGTGGTTGATTAGAGGTATTGAAAGAAGCGCAGGTGGTAGGATGAGAGAGGGAGGCGTGGTCCTGTTCCTGAACCTCAGTTTACAGAACTCCATTAACAGTCTCCTAACAAGGAACTCCTCAACATGAATTAGAAGAGTGGGCAGCATATAGAAAAGTAATCAATTAAAAACAGGTGTCCATTTTTCAGTTTGTCGACTACTGCCCATTTTACTGATTGAGCAGCACGCCTAGTCCATCAACACAAGCATCCACATGCAGGATGTAGGGCTTAGTGGGGTCGGCAAAGGCCAGGACAGGAGAATGTGTGAGACAATCGATTATCTTCTGAAAGCAGGCAGTAAAGGCAGGGGTCCACCACTCTCCAAAAGACTCAGACTTCTTAAAGTAGGTGGCCTTTTTTAGTTACTGCTTTTTTGAAAATGTCCTCAGAATGTGGGAAATTAAGTGTTTAATCCTCAAAATCTTCTGGGGGAGGACCCCCAGACCACCCTATTGAATATTTCATTAATATTATTTCTAAATAGTGCGCCTATTAAAATATATTCTTGTCTTGTTGTCATGGCCCCAATCTTGTGCAATGTCACTTCTTGTGGGCTAAGTTTTTCGTCACACTCCTAATCTGAGCCCTTAAATGGAAGAATGGTGTCTTGGAAAGGGGGGGACAATTTTCTGTCCCAGTCCAGCCCTGCCTGACGCAGACACAATATGGCCGACATATTTAACCTGATGCTGGCAGAATTGACATTTCTGAATGGATAACTTGAGGCCGTATTCCTGCAGCCTGTCCAGCACCTTAAGGAGGCGTTGCACGTGTTCTTCCAGCATCCTTCCAAATATGATCAGAGCAGGTTCATGTCCCCTACAGTCTTCTCCATTAGCCGCTGAAATGTGGTTGGGGCTCCAGTGATGCCCTGGGGCATGCGCGTAAACTGAAAAAAATCCAGAAACGACTTCCTGTCACAGACTCCAAGGCATCATCGATTATACTTAAATTTGAGTATGCTGGTCAGGAATGGTACGTGCATTGAGAGTGTGGTAATCTATGCACATCCTGATCGAGCTATTATTTTTCCTTGCCACCACAAGCATGATCAAGACGTCTCGCACCAGCGATTCTCTGAAAGGTCAAAGGTCACTGAGGTGGATGTCTTTTCCGTGCTGGGCACTGCTGGGCGTTGCGGGGCGTTCTTTTCCAGTTGCTAAGAGTTGAAAAATGTTCAACTCGGGGAAAAACGCTGCACTCGTCACTGTCACTTTTTACCCAGCTGTCCAATCACAGTGCAGGAGGGGCGAAACGATGTGCCTACTCGCCGAGATGTTTCCTCGCCTGCAAAGTCTGATGGACCCACGTACGGACAGTCTGTGCTCTCATGTTTCAGACTTCTCTTCATGCAGAGCAAGGGCCAGAGCAAGTAGGCCTACGTCCTTACATGATCAACTAAGCCTGGCTGTTAGCCTGGTCTGGAGCAGGCTAGCTGCAAAGAATAAATTACTGAGTCAGGGCTAAATTCCGCCAGGATAACAGCAATCTGCTCTTTTACATCTGTTCGGTCATGAAAATTTATTTTGAACCTGTAAAGCGTGTAAAGTGTAATTTTTTTGGATCCCCCTGAATTTGAAAGATGCAGAAGAACTGTGCGATTACATAGTCCATATTTTTAGTGTGGATGGCAGTTGTGTGTTCAGCTATTCTTTTGTTTGAGAGGGGTTTAGTTTGACCCACAAAATCCTAATGGACATTTCAGGATATATATGACATGTAGAATTACAATTCATGAAAGATTTGATATTACATATATTTACACTTACAGGGGTGAAAAAAAAGTTGAAGTTCAAGTGTCACTTGAATTAGACCAGCAAACACAATTACGGCATCTATTGAACCCTAGAGGTGGTAACCAAGTGGGTTGAAGGGATGAGGGATGGGTCATGCTTTGTACTACTCTGTCTCTAATGGAACAAGACCTTTTAAAGGTAAGAGAAGGCTCTTACTTTTTATGACTTACTCTTTCATGGCAGGGTCTGTTTTAATATCCATTTTCCAATCTCACCTCCCAAAGGAGAAAATCCTGTAGATAGGCAGAGTCAAGAGAAGGGCTCTAAGTTAGATCACTTGGTACATATTGTCTTTTAGAAGGCTGAGATAATATCCAAGTTGGGATATTCCAAGTTGCAGAAACATTCATTTCCCACATAAATGTTCCGTTCAGTTTTTGGGGTGAGGTGTATTTCTGCTAAGAGGTTTTCTGTAGGTCTTTGAACATAATGTATTATTGCTGCTCCTATGATAAGATCCAAGAAATGTATTTTATCAAAAATAAATCACTATACCTTGGTGTGGAGTGAAAGGGGTTAGAAAAGGTATTATGCATGAATACCTCTTCCCAAAAGCCCATTACTAAAGAGGCATAGGATGGCGAGAAGGAGGTACCTATGCTCACACCCTGGCTCTGAAGAAAGAAGGGGCCAGCATTTTGAAGGAAGTTCAGAGTCAATAGAAATTCATAAAGGGCAGATGACCTTCAGAAAGAGTGCTCAACACCCTTTGCCCTGGTCCTGTGTAGTGTGTATGTGTTTGTGTGTTGCACGTCCTTGGCTGGGTAGAGCTGAGGCGCTATTGCGATAATTGAAAACACCTGGCCAGGATTCCATAGTTATGTAAGTGAGCCAGCAGGCCAGTCTCTTTGCTACTTTTTTGCTTTTTTTCTAATGTCCTTCTTTTGTTTCCCTTTGACAACATGTGCTTCATATTTACCAATGCATTCATACATTCGTACCTACTGTACTTTATTATTAATATATTTCAGTTTGTTATTGGTACGTTTGGCATGCATCTTCCTGCTTTGTTGTGGCATAACAATGTAGATTAGGTCTGCTCTGTGGACTATTTCTTTGGTAGAAAGTTGACATTGTGTTGTGTTGATTATTCAGAGTAACAGGAACATTGTTTCTGGAAACAAATAATTCATTTTTCAAAGCTGTAATTAAATCATCTACATTGTACTGGGTGGGGGCAGAAAACAAATATCTCAAAACCTGGACAAATTAAACCAGAACTATCTATTTATTTGATAGAGGCACAGTATCTATCTATCTGACAGATAATGTGCCACTAGGGGGAAGGGAGAAACATGTTTGTTTGTAATGTGGGTGACCCAACCCTGAAATTTCCCCATTTCTTTCCACACTCCACAGATGAGGCAGCTAAGCTGTGTCAGGTCCAGGAAGCTCTTATTGGCTTTGCTTTTTAAATTGTAAGAGAAAAAGTGTCTATATTTAGAACTTTTGTGGGTCTGCCAGAGGCCTCGTTTCAAATATACTTGGAAAAAGTGTGTTGATTCCCATTCTCTGTCCTGTCTACCAGATGTATGGTGAGTAGTGAGATAAGGAATGCTGCAAGTCACAACCAAATTTGGTGTTTTGATGTTTCATTGCCCCAAAGTGAGAGTCAAAAGAGTGACTGTACTAAAGATAAGCTTATGTCAGAGCCCTGCTAAGTAACATGAACTGCCATTCTTGGAGGTAAAAATGATTTTAAACAATCATTAAAAGTAGAACAAGTTACATTTCAGTTCATTTCCTGGCAACCTTCCCATTAGATCCAGCTTTTTTTTTCATGTAGAAGTGGACATTTTACCTGATAGTGGCCCTGAACATGGACCACCAAAAACATTAGGATTCATCTACTGGGCCCAAATAGTGGTAGTAGTTTTGTTAGCATGATTGTGACACTGAATGAAACAATCATCCTCTGGACACTATGAATGTCCACATCAAACATTATGACAAGGGAAAGGACCTGATTTTCAATCCCCATAGCTGAAATAAATAATGTAAATAATAATAATAAACAATAAGATCAGTCTGATCTGAAAAGAAAAATTAGATTGTTCATCCTGATACATGGTTTTAAATCATTTACCTTACTATCAATTGGTTATGTTTAATTACATTAATGACATTATGCCTGAGTGGTGCAGCTGTACCCCAGCACTAGTGGAGTAAACTTGGTTTCTTCAAGATGGCACAAGTTAGCTGAGCACAACTGGTTTGTTTCCAGAAAAACTAAACCAGGTGAGAAAAGAAGTTTTTGACAACAGCACATCAGCAGATGGAGTTTGCTCAGTTAGCATGTAATTGTGGATGTAAGTGTTTTTTTCCTGAGCACTATTAGGAGTTGTACTCAACTCTGATGATGATCAGTTGATATGATTTAATCCTAAAGAACAGCTATTAAATGAACCTTAAGGCAAGTTTGTTTTGTCAAGTGTTAATAGGACTATATAAATAAAAATGGACTGAATAAAAAGATTGTAAAAGCTTTTCCTGACCGAAGTATTTAATGAATTTTAGGCTAACATTGGATTCACACACATTTTTAGCTGGTGATCATAAGAATTTTGGTTGTGTCAAGATCACAAAATACTAATATTCATGACAAAATAAAACATACGAAAACATTACAAACATTTCCTGCACATGCTTCTAGATGTTTTCTTCAGGGGAAACAGTATGATGGTGCAGCACCTGCTGTCATGGATAAAAAACATGACTGAACCGTCTCCTCTGAGGTCTGAGGACACTCCCCTTCCTGCACATGCCAGAGTGATGTGTGTTTGTCGGAGCGAGACAGGGAAAACTGCTAAGTGACTTCCCATATGCTCTGTCATGCTTTGGGCAAAACAGACAGACAGACATGAGAGGGAGAGTGAGAGAGAGCGGATTCATGAAAAGGAAGCCTGTTCAGACAGTGTTAGATGACATCATCGTTTCTAATAACTTCTGTGTGTGTATGTGGATGTGTGTGAGTGAGTGAGTGTGTGTGTGCATGCGTAGGTGGTGGGTGGGGCTTCAGACCATCCGGCTCCACACTATAAAAAGATAGAAAAAGAGGATTCAGTCATTCAGACAGAAGCTGCAGCAGTGAAGGAGACTGAAGCTGAAACACCCGCGGTACTACATCCGACGCCTTTCAACCACAAGGTAAGAACTACAACTGGACTAAACATTTAGTTCTTTAGTAATTAGATTTATGGCTCTTATATAAAAGTACTGGCAGAATTATTTTGAGATCAACAAAGTCAATACATTTTTTCTCAGAACTTATTTAATGTACTTAATGTGTTACTCTCTGTTTCAAAAATATGATATAACAAAAACATAAGACATAACATGGCTGTGCAAAGGACAGTAAAGCATGAAGTACAAACCTGTCTAGATAGGATTTTGAATATTGGATTACATAAAAAGAATGTCAAATAGGAACAGAGGTAGCATTATTTACAGCTTAAGCTAAGATGTAACAAATATTGTGGTCATGTCTCCTTGGTTTGCTTAAAATGCTAATACATTCACATTAATGTGTAAACATTCTGTTTACACATTAATGTGTCAATAATA
Source organism: Lepomis macrochirus (assembly GCA_024633595.2). Lineage (NCBI taxonomy): Eukaryota > Metazoa > Chordata > Actinopteri > Centrarchiformes > Centrarchidae > Lepomis > Lepomis macrochirus. The sequence continues at coordinate 774,539 of JALXJV020000002.1, read as the reverse complement.
GAAATTAATATTGAGTTAAAACAGTATGGCTGTACTGGCTGATCTGTTGGTAAACTGACAGTTGGAATCAGCGACTTGGCATCTTTGAAATATATTTGGTTTTTATAATGGAAACCTGATGGGAGGAACTGGCATGAGAAATGAAGTGCGTGTTAAGGCTTCTGTATGACAAGGTAAGGTTGTTTTTATGTCAACAAACTAGGTGTGATAGGTAATAAACATGACAATGAACACTGTTAAAAAAATTAGAAGCAACATAGATTAGTATGCATCTTGGTACCAAAAAGATATTAGTTGCATAATATAGTTATGCAGTCCAAATGTGAACTATGAAAACATCAGCAGTAAGCTGGGAGGATATTTTGGGAATTAGCAGTGCTAACAAAATCAGTAACTGAATCACTAATATCTTTGCAAAACCATCAGTACTGACAAAGTTGATCTGATTTAAGTTTTATTAAATCATTTCTGTTTTCCGAATATGATAAAACATCAGAGTTAAATCAGAGTTATTAACACTATTATTAAGTTATTAAGTACAAACTTTGTGGATATGATTTTGAACGCTGGAGTACAGCATTTAGAGAGTGGTTGGTAGATGGGAGGATGCCATGAACATGAGTACCAGTATTATATTATCAACTTATATATAGTCATTATTATATCAATATATGAATGAATGAATGAATGAATGAATGAATGAATGAAGCTTTATTATTGTGTCTTAAGTATGATTACGCCCAGCTCACATAGACAAGACACCAACATTAATATACAGGAAAAAAATAATATACAAGATAGCCAGGTCCAGAGTACATCATATACAGTGCTAACCAAATAGAAACAAGGATTAGAAGCGGAATAATAATAAATGGTACATGTGTATTCAGATACACGCATGTATGTGTTCATACACAGATGCATTCGCATTTACTCAGATACCCACCCACATAACCCATTGCCCTACACAGAACAAAATTAAATCTAGTTAAACAAACTAGCCTGCCTTCTTTTCCAAGCCTCTGAGACAAAGTTTGCACACTTGGATACATCATAGTTAAATAAGCATACTCATTTGTGATCGTCAGCATACCATAATATTTCAGAGATTTTCCGGTAACATCCAGAAACAAATATTCTCTTATATCATCATAATGTGTACAATACAAAAGGAAATGAGATTCACTTTCAACTTCACCAAGGTCACATAGCTCACACAATCGGTTTTCCTCTGGAATATTTTTGAATTGACCAACCTCAATGGCCAGAGGCAAAATCCCAGATCTCAGATGAGCACCCAAGTATCTCTGGCTTCTAGATAAATGAGCTGTAACATACAATTCCGGACTACAGTTCTGTTTGATTTGCATATATATCCTTAATTTTGGCCTTAATAAAACATTTTCAAACCATTTTTCTTCAAATTTCAATAACAACTTGTGTTTAAGCGAGTTAACATCGCAACTTAAATTATTCCTGTACAATATATCCACCTCCTCAAAAATATGTTTTTTTACTTCACTATAGACTAGTAATATTCAGCGGTGGGCAGTGGCTTTTCTTAGACTGATGCACTGTGAAGTCAAACTGTGTGTAGTTCTCTGTGGTAAAAGGTGAAAGCATGTTTGATCACAGCTGGAAATGATTACATTTGCAAACAGCACTGCCCTGTGACCCAGCACTAACTTCTGTGTTGCTGCTGCTGTGCCTACAGTATACTATTGATGTCTGCAGTGGAAATCTGATGACACAGATGTTCCAGTTAACATACTGACACATCCTGCATGAGTCACACACACACATACAGTACATTCCTATCTAACCAACAGTGGAGTCTCATACACCAGCCAAGGGTGGGTTTCTGTTTCAGGTCATTTTGAAATAAGAAAAATAGAACAGAAAATGTACATTTAAGTTCTTTTTTCTGCATAATATTAATGCAAATGTGCTTTTTGAAATGTTTTAAAATAAATATATAATTTAATATATTATATATATTTAATATACTGCAGTGTACTCTCTGTCCCATTCTTTTACCTAATGACTTTGTTTCTATCAAAAATGGCTTATGATTGCAGCCAACACAATGTCCACACAGAAATACAGACAGTAAAGGTAGTTGTGGTACAGACTGAAAAAAATAATGCTACTTGTAATTATATTAATAATAACAACAGGACTAGTAACAACAGTTGTAGCAAAGGGTGTTGAGCTGGGACATGCAGACACAACAGTTCCAGAGCCAGAGACACTCGCAGAAAGCAATAGCAGGAGAAAGGATAACAATTAGTTTATCTAGGTTTCAATTATACAATATCTTATAACACTTGTGCACTTGTTTTACTTTTCTCCTAGGAGAATTCATATTCTTCTGTGTTGGTTGGTCATTTTTATGCATTTTAAAGAGGCTCCCTTCATCCTGTGGGTTATATCTTATTTTGTATTTGCTCTTAGTAAGTTAAGTTAGGGCAGGGTCAGGCAAACAGGATACATAATGCTGGAAAGCTAGGCGCTACACTACATGAGCTGGCAGAGTGTGAGTTGGAAATGGTCTGGTGTATTTGCACACACTGAGGAACTAATGAGGGAATGGATGCAGTTGAGGTGAGTGGTGGAACGGGGTAATAGAAGGGCAGGAGGGAGTGGCTGGATCTGCAAAGACATGATGGGAGAAACAGAGCAGGAATGTAAAAACATGACTTACTGGGTGGAGTTGTGACAGATATCCATCTAAGATCCCTTCTTTGGGATAATGTTTTCTGAGTGAAAATGACAGTGTTCATTAAGTAGGTATCTATCTAGGTATCTTACACCTATTCTTTTCTTTCTTTATCAGGATGCTTTGCATTTATATTTTCCTGTTGCTGACTCTGAGCAGAGTGGGGTTGAGCTCTCTGCAGGACAGACAGACTGACTTTGGCCTGAAGGTCTTTTCACAGCTGGTCCAGAGCTCTGTGGACAAGAATGTGGTCTTGTCGCCCTACGGTGTGGCCCATGTTCTGGCCATGGCTCAGCTTGGGGCTGCTGGAAACACACTCAGGGCCTTAACTACTGTGATGGGCTTTTCTCTGCAAGGTGAGTGATACATAGTTTAAAAGAAGACGATTTGAGGATTGTGTTGTGAAATGGGACAAATACAACACCAAGCAATAACAGTATAGAGGGGAAAAAATATTAAATAATTATACACTGGTTTCCAACATTTAATAACAGAAAATCCCATCTATATCAAATGCAATGTGACACTAAATCCTAAGCAGCCATAAACATGTATGCACTCTGCATCCAGCTGTGACTATCTGCATAATAGTGCTGAAAAATAGGATTCTAAGGACAGGTCCAGATATAAAGGATGGCCCTCATCCCAGAGTGTCAGTCAAAACACAGGAAGTCAGGATGGATAACTTTCACTCTTTAGTGTAAATTCAGCAACATGCAGCACAGCAAAACAGTTGTTGGGTCACTGTAAATAAAATCACAGGGGAAGGTCTAGACCTGCTCCATGTGAAAAGTGCAATGAGATAACTTTTTTTATGAATTGGCGGTATGTAAATAAAACTGAATTGAATAAAAGAGCGCTCCCAGGATTTATAGACTACGGACCTGCATACCCGGTCTCAGCATCAAGCCAGACGTGATGTGAGCTTTTCTAAGAAGTGCCTCCTACAGGCCAGTTGGTATCACTGTAGTAGCTGTGGTAGTTTATTTTAAGGGAAGGAGGAGGATGTACTTCATGCAGCACTATAATTAACAACAAGGCTCAGGAGCCCGACTGACATTCATTCTGATGCCCCCCCAAACATCTCTCCCTCCTCCCCCTATTACAGTTCATACTGTAAATGTTTGCACATACAAACCTGATATACAGGCAAATAACTGCCATATTACGCATAGCTATGTATATTATTCTTATATATTTAGTATATTCTGTCAATGTTATATTTATATATATAATTTATATAGTTTATATTTATTGTTACATACATTAGAAGCTAAAAAAGGTACAGTATGTACAATATACAGTAGTGCAATATAATAATGAGGGTATACATACACTGCCACTTATAATAGCACAAATAATAATGCTCTTTTTAGTCCTTTGCAGATATACAACAGATAACATACATAGCACATATAAGAACACATAAAATATATGATAAAATCTACAAGAGAGATATAATAAGAGAAAGGAAGAAGTTAAGCATAAAACTAATTGAAAGCAAATTGTTACTAGAAAGTTACTAGACATCTAAGACTTCCAGCCTGCAAGGCCACTTGCAAGTGAGGTGTGATGGATTTATAGACAAATGTATCTTTGAATTCGGTAGACTGGAGAATACGAGCTTTAAGATATATTGGTATAACTATTAAACCTTCATCTCGCCTGTCATTCAGAGCGAGGGATGGCTCGGCAGCAGCGGCTCATGTGCCGGGACCTGTCCAGTGAGGAGGGGGTGGAAACAGCCAGTGGGGTGATGGTGGAGAGGAATATGATCCTGGAGAAAGGATACCGCAGGGCCCTGGCCAAGGCCTTCCAGACCAGGCCTCACCAGTTGGACTTCACCAAGGTAGACCAGGCAGTCAGCATCATCAATGCCTGGGTCTCAGACCACACTGCAGGTATACACCACACAACTAACAGCACATCATCTGCAGGATCCACAGAACTCCGCTGCAACCACCATCAACTTTGTTTTGTATTAGCCTGCTTTGTTTGTTTCCATCTCATTTGAAACATGTTTGCTGTCTTTTCTTCTCTAGGTGCCATTCCTGAGTTCTTGGCATCTGGATCTCTGAGTGATGAGACCCGCCTGATCCTCCTTAATGCCCTCCACTTTCAGAGTCGCTGGAAGGTTCCCTTTGACCCCCTACTGACACAGGAGAGGATGTTCCACTGTGCTAATGGCAGCACAGTGCCAGTCCAAATGATGAGACTCACCAGCCGCTTTAACTATGGTTGGTGAAACTGACCCAGTGCACTTATTAATCTAAGTCTAATACCATGTTCTAAAGATGACAGACTTTCTGTGTGCTACTTTGAAAAATTAATCGGCCTCCTTCTCCTTTGTCTTTAGCCGAGTTTGTGACTGCTGACGGGGTGGATTATGATGTCATTGAGGTCCAATACGAGGGTGACTCAATGAGCATGTTCCTGGTGTCACCCTTTGAGCCTGGAGTTCCACTGAGCATGCTCAGTGCAGATTTGAGCAGCCAGAGGATTCAGCAGTGGAGAGCGTCGATGAGAAATGTCAAGAGACAGCTAACCATGCCCAGGTGAGGTAGAAAAGGTCAGATAGTATGTGGGTAGCTAACATTAAATTATTGTTAAAATGTTTCAATGTATGTTATTATTTATTAGGTAGCTTATTATTTTATGATTATTTGTGTCATATCAATTCTTTTGTGCCTGTCCTACAGTGTCAACAGTTTGCGACATCAGCTGTGTGCTCTGAGACTCATTATTTTTTATGGCTTGTGCCGCACCGGTGTAGTACCAGATGTGTTTGGGCTGGCAGATGTAACACATTAACACATTATGATTGGCTGTACGTCATAAAGTGTACGGATGCTGTGTGTTTGTGCCACAGACTACCAAATTTTGAGTTTTGTGCAGAGAAAGAGATCTACATGTAGTAAAATTTAAATGCCACACTTGCATTTAATTATTTTACATGTTCATGTGGAGTTTAAGTTTGAACTGGCAAAATAACGTAGTCCTGCTATTCAGTAAGTTTTGAAAACTCTCTGAATCCTACTATGGCAAAGACATGACCTACCCTGCTCTGTCTCTAATTGATAAAGCCTGATAATGGTGTTTCTCACACAGCCCTTGCTAAAAGTCTCTGGCACTGGTTTGCTATGTTCCCAGTTAAAACGACATGTTTCCTCAAAATGGTGCGCAATGTTATGCAACGGGCTACAAGGTATGTTGCCATGTTAAAAAGACAGAAAATTGCAGTGCGCTTGGTACACAACAGGGTACTGAAGGCACCACGTTACTGTTGAAATAAACGTTTTGCTGTTTTGCTACGTTTTATCATGGCCCAGCTGTTCTGCTGATGTTGGCTTATGTCATCATCAGTCTAAGCCAATCAGAGGCAGAGTAATGAAACAGTGACATGTGACATACCCAAGACTCAATGCTTCAACTGCTTGAAATTGAACAGTGAATGTTAGAAAATAAATTACAATCATATTTAGAATTATGTTACTATCTGTAATGTTCCTATATTTTATTTGGAACATCGATTCCACAATACTGACAGGCTTGCCAATTGTAAATAACCCCATCAGACAACGGCACAAAACAACCAACTCCAGACCCGCCGCACAGCTAAGCCACAGCCAGCTGGCCACCCCATCTTAGTTTAGCCTCTGCCTTGCATCTTTGGCTGGTAGAAAGCAATTGTTAGTTGTAAACAAGGGTTAAATTCAATACTACGTCAGAAATACACTTATCAGTGTTGGAAAAGGAAGCACAGAGAATGGATTAAGTGCAGAGATTACTGTCTGCGGCATCTTCTGACCACCCAACCAGAGCATGAGCACTATTATTAACAAGGAATTTCTGACAGTTATATAGAAACTTTGTGCAACCAGGATGAAAACTGATGATCTGGGTGTGTTGTTGCAGGTTTACTCTGAACTCTGAGGTGAATCTGAAGACTACTCTGCTTAACATGGGTCTGGGAGACATGTTCAATCTGGTTACTGCTGATTTCACACGCATCACCAGTAAGTTAACCTCTAGAAAGTCCAGTTAGAAACTTTTTTTGTGCAAACAGTGTAGACAATGTGCCTTCACCTTATAGCATGTAGGTTATACATAAAAACATAAACACAGTGGTGTTCTGTGTTCTTGTTTTGCACATTTTTGTAGCCCTTACTCGTCTGTGGGGTTTCCTTGGGGGTTAAAAGTGATGGCAAGAATCTACAATTCTTTTTTGTATTTAACGAATATTTCATTCATATTTCCTCATCGTACTTTGGGCTTCTCATACTAATCTGTGATCTTATCTAGGATTTAAGTTTCCAAACCACATGACCACGTTAAAAATTACAATAATTAGATTTTGCATTCTGTTGAACTATGTATCTAATCTGTGTGTTTCTGCCCTCCAGCTGATGAGAGGCTATGCGTGTCAGAGGTTTTGCAGAGAGTAAGGATTGAGGTGAATGAGCAAGGAACCGAGGGAGCTGCAGCAACAGGTAGGCTCAATACTGAATCTCTCTAGCACACTCACTCACTCACTCACTCACTCACTCACTCACTCACTCACTCACTCACTCACTCACTCATTCACACACTCACACACATGCTTTTAATAATTTTAATAATTTTGCATGATTTTTGTCAGCAATAATAACACTCAGAATGCTGAGTCAAACATAATATCAAATGGTCAAATGGTGGCGAGAACCACAAAGAATAAATAGTTGTAGTAAATGGAATCATCCTTTAAACAGTTACAGTCAAAGCTACAGTCAAAGCCAGCAACTCCTGATAAAATACATTTATACTTACTATAGGCTAGTAATACTATGAGAACTGAATAGTCAATGTTTACAGAACCACAGTGACTAATACTAATACTGAGTCACAGTTAATGGTAGGTTTGTCTCTCTCCATAATGGAAGTCATTTTTAACATAACATGAAATGATAAGGAAGGTAGCTAGGTTTATTGACACAATATAACAAGTTATAGAGTGAAATTTTGTTTTGTATCCCCCTTCTGCTACATAGCAGACAATATACATTAATACAGAATCTATTATAAAAAATGGTAAACAGAAATTAACTATTACAAATTGTATCAGACTATAATCAACAGAGCAGTGCTGGGGATGACTTAGAAATTAAGAGTTTAAGGATCTTAAATCAGTGATAATTGTCTTATTTGAGGCCCTTTCTTGTGAAGTGCCCTGTGTCAATAATCTATTTAACACTTTTATTATTTCAGATAATAGTATGCATATATGGTACATACTCCTAAATATATTTTGCTGTTTGATCAAATTACAACAAACTAACTTTAGACAAGGCAAACTTGGGGCCAGATTGTATTCAGGAGTACAGTTTGGTATCTGGTCTCTAGAAAAAAACAATAAAGGGAGCCCACAGCTACATTTTGCACAGGGCCCCCCACACACCTTAGAGAGACTGACCTGTTTTTAATTTCTTCCCTCTGTTAGCGGCTGTGATGTTTTCTCGTATGGCAGTGGAGGAGATTACTCTGGACCGACCCTTCCTTTTCCTCATCCAGCACAAACAAACAGGTAACACTCTTATATTGTTTTAATTTGAAATCCCACTTCACAGTGCCATTGAGCTGATCATTGCAGGTAGCGTGTGGTGTGTCAATTGTTTCCCTTCCTTTGTTCAGGTGCTGTTCTGTTCATGGGTCAGTTCAACCAGCCTCAACAACAATAACCCACTCTGAGGAGCCACCTTCATTCCACTGTGTTTGACTACTGCTGCTTATACTTCACATGATGACCATACATATGACTTCTTTTGACTGTACAGACAAATTCACTGAAGGTTTATGTAAAATGTGCTTAATACAAGAAAACTGAGGCAAAGTGACACACAGATTTAAAATGACAGACATTGGAAACAGGATTAACAGATATTATTTTATTATCTCAGTTAGAAGCAGAGTTTATATGTATGCTGTTAAATTATTTCTCTGAATGTTTGTGGTTGGGAAGAAAGAAAAAATATGAAGGAAAGTTAAGTAGTTTACTGTTGTCTGACTCGAGAGGCTGATGCACTTCACATAGAGATGAGATGTCGCTGCAGAAAGACTGATGACTGTGTGATAAAAATCATTTTATCTATTTTTATAATGTTAATTGTAATGTATATTTTGTTTATGCCTTTATGGAAAGTTAAAGTTGTATTTTTCAGTATTTATATTTATTAAAATACTGTGTTTTTAGAAAGCTGCAGTCTCTGTAATTACTGTAATGTAGAAACACTGATCTCTTGTGTCCAAACAACCAGACCTCCCTACAACACCATGCTGTACTGTAGATTTGGCCATGCATTACACACACATAACGAAGGCCTTATCAAATACAATATAAAAAGCTTTCAGAACTATTAGAAAATTTATTAGGAAAACAAAAAGTGTTGTATTTGTGCCACAAAATAACAGGACACATATTAGATAACTCCCTTCTGCTACGTAGCAGATAATATACATTAATCTAGAAGCAATTATAAAAATGTTAACAGAAATAAACTATCATCATTGGAGCAGTACTGAGGATGAATTAGAGTTTAAGAGTCTGATAGCTTGGGGGAAAGCTGCTCTGCAGTCTGGTGGTGTGGCAGCTGAAACTTCTATATCTCTTCCCAGAATGCAGCAGGGTGAACAGGCTGTGGCTGGGTGGGTACTGTCCTTTACATTTACATTTACATTTACTCATTTGGCAGACTCTTTTATCCAAAGCGACTTACATTTGAGGAACAACTTAAAAGTATCAACAGAGCATCAAATATAGATCTACAACTGACAATACATACTAGTAAGAATGGCAGTAAATACTAGTAAGAGCTCATAGTACATTTCACATCAATGGGTAAATACCTAGGGAAGGAAGTAAGAGTTAACAGAAAGTGCAGTCAGAACAAAAAGTGCAGTCAATACAAGATAATTGTAGGGATAGAAGAAGAAGAGCACAGGAAGTGCATGTTAGAGGTTAGTTAGTTAGAGGTTTTATAAGAGGAAGTGTTCTCGGAAGAGATGAGTTTTCAAGAGCTTCTTGAAGTTAGAGAGGGACGCCCCTGCTCTGATGGTGTGTGGTAGCTCGTTCCACCATCGTGGTGTCACAGATGCGAACAGCCGGGACTGAGATCGCTTTGTGTGAAGGGCTGGCAGAGCCAGGCGCCGTTCGTTGGAGGAGCGTAGAGGCCGAGAAGGAACGTAGGTTTGTATAATGGAGTTTAGGTAGATGGGTGCAGACCTGTTGGTCACCCTGTATGCAAGCATTAGTCAATAAAATGACTAATTTTTTGCAGAGATCAGATATTAATCTGAATTAATATCAGATTATGAAATTGATTTATTCTGTCTTACTGAAACCTGGCTGGGTGATGGAGAATATGTAAGCCTAAATGAATCCACCCCTCCCAGTCATATGAATACTCACATTCCTCAAGCACAGGCCGAGGAGGTGGAGTTAGCGGCTATCTTTGACTCTAGCCTAGTAATCAGCTCTAAACCTAAACTAAATTATAACTCATTTGAAAGCCTTGTCCTGAGTCTTTCACACCCAAGCTGGAAATCACTGCAACCAATTCTATTTGTTGTAGTGTACCGAAGCACCTGGGCCGTACTCTGAATTCTTATCTGAATTTGCAGAGTTTTTGTCAACTTTAGTCCTTAAAGCGGACAAAGTTATTATTGTAGGGGATTTTAATATTCATGTGGACGTTGAGAATGACAGCTTTAGTACTGCATTTATCTCTGTATTAGATTCAATTGGCTTCTCTCAGAGTGTTCATGAACCGACTCACTGTTTTAATCACACCCTCGACCTTGTTCTGGTATATGGTATCGAAATTGAACAATTAATAGTGTTCCCACAGAATCCCTCTTTATCTGACCACTGTTTGATAACTTTTGAGCTTGTACTGCTGAACTACCCTCCATTGGGCAAAAATTTCTATACAAGATGTCTGTCTGATAGTGCTATAGCTAAATTTAAGGATGCGATCCCATCGGCTCTAAGTTCACTATCAGGTATCAAATTAACAGAGGACTCTTACGCAATTTCAGTCCCTCCCAAGTCGATCATCTTGTTGATAGTGCTGCAGGCTCGCTGCGAACAACACTCGACTCTGTAGCCCCTCTACAAAAGAAAATACTAAAACAAAGACGGTTAGCTCCATGGTATAATACTGAAACTCGCAAATTAAAGAAAATATCACAGAAACTCGAGAGGAATTGGCGTTCCACCAAACTGGAAAATTCTCGTTTAATTTGGCAAGATAGTCTTAAAACTTATAGGAAGGCCCTCCGTAATGCCAAAACAGCGTACTACTCAGTCATTAATAGAGGAAAATAGGAACAACCCCAGGTTTCTTTTCAGCACTGTAGCCAGGCTGACAGAAAGTCACAGCTCTATTGAGCAAAGTATTCCCATAGCTCTCAGTAGTTATGACTTCATGAGCTTCTTTAATGATAAAATCCTAGCTATTAGAAACAAAATCCACCAAGACCTACCCTCAACTGGCAACCGACTTAAGTCTATACTCAGGAACTTTGGGAACAGCTGTAGAACCAGTTATATGTTTGGACTGCTTTGCTTCCCTCAATCTTTATCAACTAACTTCAATAATTTCTTCATCTAAACCATCTACCTGCCTCTTAGACCCCATCCCGACTAGGCTGCTAAAAGAAGTTTTGCCCTTGGTTGGCACTTCTCTGCTGGATGTGATCAATTTGTCTTTATCAACAGGCTACGTGCCACAGTACTTTAAAGTAGCTGTAATTAAACCTCTTCTGAAAAAGCCCAACCTGGATCCAGATGTTTTAGCCAACTATAGACCTATATCTAACCTTCCATTTATCTCTAAGGTCCTGGAGAAAGCAGTCGCCAAACAGCTGTGTGACTTTCTACATAGCAATAGTTTATTTGAGGATTTTCAGTCAGGATTTCGAGCTCATCATAGCACAGAGACAGCACTGGTGAAAATTACTAGTGATCTCCTGACTGCATCAGACAAAGGACTTGTCTCTGTATTGGTTTTATTAGATCTTAGTGCTGCATTTGATACCATTGACCATCAGATCCTATTACAGAGACTGGAACATTTCATTGGCATCAAAGGAACCGCTCTAAGCTGGTTTAAGTCCTATTTATCAGATCGATTTCAGTTTGTACATGTTAACGATGAGTCCTCCATGCATACCAAAGTTAGTCATGGAGTTCCACAAGGATCTGTGCTCGGACCAATCCTCTTCACTTTATATATGCTTCCCTTAGGCAATATTATCAGGAAACACTCCATAAACTTTCATTGTTATGCAGATGATACTCAGTTATATCTATCGATCAAGCCAGATGAAACCCATCAGTTAGCTAAGCTTCAAATGTGTCTTCAGGATGTTAAAACCTGGATGACCTGCAACTTTCTAATGTTAAACTCAGATAAAACGGAAGTTGTTGTTCTAGGCCCTAGGCACCTTCGTGACGCATTATCTAAAGATATAGTTTCCCTGGATGGCATCGCCCTGGCCTCCAGCACCACTGTGAGAAATCTTGGAGTTATCTTTGATCAGGACATGTCGTTTAATTCTCACATTAAGCAAATTTCAAGGACTGCTTTTTTTCACCTACGTAATATTGCAAAAATCAGGAACATCCTGTCTAAAAAATGATGCAGAAAAACTAGTCCATGCATTTGTTACTTCTAGACTGGATTACTGCAATTCCCTATTATCAGGCTCTTCTAAAAGTCCATTAAGACTCTTCAGCTGATCCAGAATGCTGCAGCACGTGTTCTGACAGGAACCAGTAAAGAGATCATATCTCTCCTGTCTTAGCTTCTCTGCATTGGCTTCCTGTAAAATCCAGAATAGATTTTAAAATCCTTCTTCTCACATACAAAGCACTTAATGGTCAGGCACCATCTTATCTTAAAGAGCTCATAGTACCTTACTACCCCACCAGAGCACTGCGCTCCCAGAATGCAGGATTACTTGTGGTTCCTAGAGTCTCCAAAAGTAGAATGGGAGCCAGAGCGTTCAGTTATCAGGCTCCTCTCCTGTGGAACCAGGTTCCAGTTTGGGTTCGGGAGGCAGACACCGCCTCTACATTTAAGAGTAGGCTTAAGACTTTCCTTTTGATAAAGCTTATAGTTAGGGCTGGCTCGGGTGAGTCCTGAACCATCCCTTAGTTATGCTGCTATAGGCTAGACTGCCGGGGATTTCCCATGATGCACTGAGCTCTCTCTCCTCTTCTCTCTTTCTCTCTGAGTGCAACCTCATCCCATTAATGCATGTTACTAACTCGATTTTTTCTCCCTCTCCGTGGTCGGTAAGCTTCCCCTCCTGTCCTCCCCTCCCCTCACTTCCCGCGGGTGTTGCTGGCTCTGGAGCTGTGGAGTCTGGACCTGTTGTTGGGAGTCTCCTGCTGCCCCCGTGTTCCTGCTCGACGCCCTCTGCTGCAGTTGCAACTGCTATTACTAGTCCTATTGCTATTATTACTGTTATAATTAATATCACTAAACATTACTACAAATATCTGTACCATTTTTCATTCAGTCTATAGCACCATTACCTTTATTGTCTGTACCTCTATGTGTATACTGTGTAGGTTGCCTCCCTCTGCTCTCTCTCTCCTGCTCTCTCTCTTGCTCTCTCTCTCTCTCTCCCCTCACCCCCAACCCGGTCGAGGCAGATGGCCACCCACCCTGAGCCATGGTTCTGCTCGAGGTTTCTGCCTCTTAAAAGGAAGTTTTTCCTTGCCTCTGTCAGCCTAGTGCTTGCTCTTGGTGGGAATTGTTGGGCTTCTGTAAATAACTTCAGAGTACGGTCTAGACCTGCTCTTTATGAAAAGCGCTGTGAGATAACTGTTGTTGTGATTTGGCGCTATATAAATAAAATTGAATTGAATTGAATTGAATTAGTGACTTGAATTTGATTCTGGAGGCCACGGGAAGCCAGTGGAGGTCACTGAGTAATGGAGTGACATGAGTCCTTCTGGGCAGATCAAAAACCAGATGCGCTGCTGCGTTCTGAACCATTTGTAAGGGTTTCACGGCACAAGCTGGAAGACCTGCTAGGAGGACATTGCAATAGTCGAGGCGAGAGATAACCATGGCCTGTACCAGAAGCTGGGTGGCATACTGAGTGAGGTAGGGCCTGATTTTCCTTATGTTGTATAAAGCAAAGTGGCATGACTTAGAGACAGCAGCGACATGGTCTGAAAAGGACAGTTGATCATCAATCAAGACACCCAAGTTTCTCACCACCTTGGTTTGAGTGATGGTTGAGGAGTCAATTTGTAGTTTGATGTTATGGTAAATGGATTGCTTGGCTGGAATGACCAAGAGTTCAGTCTTGGAGAGGTTTAGTTGAAGGTGGCAGGCCTTCATCCATGTAGATATGTCCGAGAGTCTGTAATCCACGCCGAGACAGTGGGATCGTCTGGCGGGAAGGATAGGTAGAGTTGCGTATCGTCTGCGTAGCAGTGGTAAGAGAAACCGTGTGAGCGAATGATCGGCCCCAGTGGGGTGGTGTACATTGAGATGAGAACCGAGGATTGGGCTGCAGCTTTCGCTGACCTTAGGGCTTCTGTTACAGACAGAAGAGCCGTTTCAGTAGAGTGGGCACTCTTAAAGCCAGACTGATATGGATCTAGGAGGTCATTCTGTGAGAGGAATTCTGAGACCTGTTTGAAAACCGCCCGTTCAAGAGTTTTGGATAAAAATGGTAGAAGAGACACTGGTCGATAGTTCTCAACTTGAGTAGGGTCAAGTGAGGACTTTTTGAGCAAGGGTGTAACCTGAGCCCTTTTGAAAGTGGTCGGGAAGGTTCCTGAAGCCAGAGAAGTGTTTATCACGTGAGTGATTGCCGGGACCACAGTAGGAGATATGGCTTGGAGGAGATTTGTGGGAATTGAGTCCAGTGGGCATGTAGTTGGACGGCTACGAGTCAAGAGTTCTGATACTTCACTCTCTGTGAGAGGAGTAAACGAGGAGAGTGAAGAACCACTGACCTGGGAGGGCAGAGGAAAAGATGTAGTAGGACTGCTACATTGGTTGAGTTTGAATGTTTCAGAGAATTGGCTAGTTATAGCCTCCACTTTGCCTGTGAAGAAGGCAGCAAAGGTATCAGCAGACAAGTTTGTGGGTGGTGGAGGGGAAGGGGGATTTAATAGAGCTTTAAAAGTGGAAAATAATTTCCTTGAGTCAGTGGCACTGCTAATTCTGTTATTATAGAACGCAGTTTTGGCAGCACTGATGCTTGTCGAGAAGGAGGATAGGAGTAATTGGTAGCCCTTAAGGTCAGTAGGGTCTTTGGTTTTTCGCCATTTTCTTTCAGCAGCACTGAGATCAGTACGTAGCCCCCGGATGGTATCAGTTAGCCACGCGTGGGACTGGTTTGGGCGAGCAGGCTTGGTGGATAGAGGACACAGGCTATCTAGGCACGAGCTTAGTGTAGAGCACAGAGATTGTGTGGCATCATTGACCTCAAGTGAGGAAAAAGTGCTGAGGGAAGGTAGAGCAGAAGCTACCACTGAGGCAAAGTGAGCGGCAGACAGGTTGCGGAGGTTGCGGCAGTGTGAGACCAACGATGTTGGACCAATGGGCTTTTCCTGTAGGGATACCGTGAACTGAATGAAATAGTGGTCTGACACATGTAGAGGTGTGACAGTTAAGCACTCTGTGGCACAATTTCGTACAAGAACAAGATCAAGCACCTTGCCAGCTTTGTGGGTCGGGGGGCTGAGAACCCGGGTTAGATCAAAGGACTGAATCAGAGACAGGAAGTCTGCTGAGTTCGAATTGTCTAAGTGAATGTTCATGTCGCCAGGGACAAGTAGGGGACAGTCATGGTCTGGTATGGAAGACAGCAGTGTGTCTAGCTCCTCCACAAAGTTACCCATTTGTCCTGGTGGACGGTATATATGACAATCACAGAGACCTTAACCGGAGCGGACACCAAGACAGCATGGTATTCGAAGGAGGCATATTGAATCGGGGGTAGCAGCTGTGTGAATTTCCATTTGTTGGAAATTAAGAGCCCTGTCCCACCCCCCCTCCCAGATGGTCGGGGGGTGTGGGTGAAAGAGTAACTAGTATCCTTTGGGCTCTGTAGGAACCTCACCTCACCGATATCACTGATGCTCAGGAGATGGGTACAAATGATCTTCTGAGCAGTTTTAATCACCCGCTGCAGAGCCCTCTGGTCCTGAGCCATGCACATCCCATGTTAGTGATGTTTCCAGTCAGGATGCTTTCTGTTGCTCCTCTTTAAAAGCTGACAAGAACTCGGCATGGGAAGTTTGCTTTCTTAAGCTTCCTCAAGAAATGCAGTCGTTTCTGAGCTTTCTTCACCAGCGTGGAGATGTGAAATGACCATGTCAGGTTCTCTGTGATGCTGATTCCCAGAAACCTGAAACTGTTCACCTGCTCCACCTCAGCTCCACTGATGTAGACAGGAGTGTGTGTCTTTTTCTCCTTTTTCCTGAAATCAACGATCAGCTCCTTGGTTTAGCTGACGTTAAGCAGTAAGTTTTTCTCTGTACACCACTCTACAAAATAAAAATTGACAACTCCACTCAAAAATGTGTTTCACTTGTTGTTACTCCCCTTGTCGTTTCACCTCCACTGTGAGGAATGATGTATTTGCATACTTCTTTTATACATACTAAATTTAATGCCCTACATCCAATCATTCGTTTAATTTACATCCAAAAACATTTCATTCATCATCAGCTCCACTACATATTTTGGTCAAAGTCAGACTTATGATCATGACAGGACTGAGGGAACCGTTTAGAGGAAACAGAATTCATCTTATAGCTCGGGATTTTGTTACCTGACAGGCGAAACTCAGGGCAGAAATTAATGGTCTCAGTGCGCATGCTCACGAGAGGCGGAACTTGTCAGTGTGGCAGGAATGGGTACAGTTCTGATGCAGTTGTACAGTATCTGACACAGGCATGGGCTGTCAGCATTAGCTGCGGTGTATTCGTTTACGTTGGGCCGGGCAGCACAGTCGTAACCTAGAAGTCGTTAGTAACGTCGCAGTAGTTTAGAAAATCCGGCAAAATGGTAAGTTACTGCTTCTCTTTGACTTAAAAAGGCAGTAGCTAGGCGCTAAGCTAATGCCAACGTCAAGCTAACAAGGTGTATGGTTTCAGGAAGTGTCCACCTGCGCTACCTGCCTTCTGTCAGCATAGCCTGCAAGCTAAAAGGCCGTATGACAGCATAAGGTGTGAAATAGTCCTGTCTATCTGACACGCTGTAGGGCTTTCACGTAGCATATGGCCCGTGTAACCGTTCATGTTCGCTGTGTCTTCATGCCATTCAATAATGTTCAAACTGAGCATGACAGGATATTCAGTAATGTTAATTACCATAACGTTGTTTCCACGTCGCAGGTAAAGAGTTTAGCCCATGGTTTTGGTCGGTGTCCACAATAGATGAACGTTATGGAGCTGCTCGTTTCTAACTGCCTGCGAATCTATAGCTTTAATATATATCAATTAATAGATTACTTGATTAGAATGCACAGTAACTGTTAATCAAAGTAAAAATAATGTATCATATTTCACCTTGAATATGTAGCCATATAGCCAGTGTATGTAAAAGGGCCAGTAATGGTCTTTAATTTCACCTGCTATACTGAAAGCAATTTTCTAAATGGGTGAAACAACACAGGTAACTTAATGTTGGGATATACAGCACATATGAGCATGTGTCTTTAAATGTCTGAATCTGGACAGCCAGAATTGAGCGGAGTGTAGAGCTCTCACACCACCAATCATCAGTCTGATCTAAAACACTGTTTGTCATTATTGCACTAAATGGTCAACGGTGCAGCTGTTGTAAATCACTATTTACAGTAAATAAAAGTGATATAATATCTTTAAAACTGTGAACTAAATCAGTAACTTTCTAAAACAGTCTAAAGTAACAATAAATAAAGAAGTTGACCTCTGACTGGTTTAAACTCTGGGAGGACATTAACAACAGGAGACTGAATTTGTTTGTCAGACATGAAGGAACAAGATACATTTGTTAATAGAGGAGGCCGTTTCTTTCAGAAATATTTTTGGGAAATTCTTTACATCCCAAAAGCAATCAATAAATCAAATTCTCATCACAAAAATTAAACTTAATCAAGTATCTGTCGCAGGACTGTAATAATGGAGGGCTGGCTGGCCTACCTGCCTGCACTCACTCTGCCTGTGCACTCCTTGCACATTTTGGGGGAGTGGTATTGGAGGAAGGCCTTGAGGGAGGGGGTGGGATTTTTTCTATGGCTGGGGTGATTCATCGACATTATCAATTATGAAAATACATCAGCGTATCTTAATGAAGTGTTGCACCTGGTTTAAGCAGGGATTCCCCTGGAGGAGAAGCTGCAGCTAAAACCTTGTCTTCCACAATCTAAAGTTTGGGAGACCGAGACCCAACTATGTGGTGCTTTGTGAGGTCTGTGAAAATGTAATGGCTTTACTGCAGCAAGTGAACACGTGAAGGAAAATCATCCTGAAGCACTTTGTCAAGACCACAACAGGACAGCACCGCATCCTGTTTCTGTTTTGTCCCCATACAAGCCATATTTATTAGGAGGATCAACAAGAGGAGCATGTTTCCATTAATAGTAACAGTTACAATTGATTTTCTAGATGTTTCCTCAAGGCCTCCATGTTAAAAGTAGTTTCTGCACCGCTGCTGTCATGGTAACCTAATACTACACTATGCGTCTTCTAATGTGTGGCTGTTTTATATTTCCTGTTTACTTTAACAAGTATGAGTGAGGAAACGGAAGTCAAGTTCTTCAGTAAATATACTGTCACGTAACGTTGGATTGTCTGTTTTATATAAGCACAGCTACAATTAACTTGGCAATTAGCCAAATGTTACATGCTAATTTGAAAGCTGTCCATCTGTGGTCTAAATGCTCCGTTTAGTTTGACACGTAGCTTAATGTTTGGCACAACTCAGTAAAGTGAGCTGCTATCTGAGACAAACCAGCTGCTCCTCTCTACCAGGTAATTTTACCTGCACAGCAGAGAGAGGAGGCGGAGCAGGAGGAAGGACTGAGTTTTTCATTCTTTCTAAATGTCAGTCAGTGTTGTGATGTCTGACATTGAGTTTATATAGTGACTAAGTTTGCTTCTCTAGAAACAACATTTAGTTGTATTTAAAATATTCAGTTCTAATCCTGTAATGAATTAAAAAAAACATGTAGCACACTTCATTATTCTTTAATTTCACCAGCTCTAATGAAAACTATTTTCTAAATTGGTGAAACAGCACAGGTAACTTAATGTTGGGATATAATGTTTGTCATTATTGCCATAAATGGTCAGTGGTGCAGCTGTTGTAAATCACTATTTACAGTAAATAAAAGTGATATAATATCTTTAAAACTGTGCACTACATCAATAACCTTCTAAAACGGTTTAAAGTAACAATATATAAAGAATTTGACCTTCTCTGACTGGTTTAAACCCTGGGAGGACCTTAACAACAGGAAACTGAATTTGTTTGTTAAGACATGAGGGCTAACTCTTATGTTGATTTATTGCAAGTCATATCGTCATCTCATTGTATAACAATGTTATTGCACATGGCAGATTTTTCTCATATCGTGCATTCCTACCTCACGCCCTCATTCGCTTCATTTCTCATTTAGTTCCGTTGGTTGCTTGCTGGGATGGCTGAACGTGCAAAGCACTAAAAGGCAAGGCTTAATTTAACTAAACCAAAGATAAGGAGGAAGTAATGACATTTACGTTCCAAGTTCATTTCTTTTGAAGGGTAACACAATGTCAGAGGACATCAATTAAAGGAAAAATGCAGTTACTTCGACTTTGTTCGAGTTTGAACACTGTCAAATCTGGCTGCCACTGGGTCTCGTCTTACTAAATAACCAACACCAAATAATAGAAAAATATTGATAGTGGTATCAATCAAGACTTTGATTGTTAACCAGTCTCAATAATGGTATCAGTATAAAATAAAAACTAGAATGGGCATTCACCATAGCAAATGCGTGTGAGAGCTGTTAGCTGTGACTGCTACCGATGCTGCAAAATTCTGCTACATCAGCAATTTTCGGTGTCGGCCTCTTAAAAGAAAGTTTTCCTTGCCTCTGTCGCCTACTGCTTGCTCATGGTGTGAACTGTTGGTTCTCTGTAAGTATTATAATAAAGAGTGCAGTCTAGACCTGCTCTATATGAAAGTTCAGTTCACCCTCCATTATAGAAGGACTACATTGGTGGAAAGTAACATAGCAGATTTACTCAAAAGTACTGTAGGCCTATAACTCAGTATATCTACCAACTTTATTCTACTCTACTACATCTCAGAGGCAAATAGTTACCTTTCACTCCACTAAGGAGGTAAAACGAGCTCCACCTTAAACATCTACAGCAGTGACAGGCAAAATACACATTAATGCAGCAGGAATATTAGGGTAAGTAGGGTTTTGAATGCAGGGCTTTTGCTTGCCCTGCAGTATTTTCACAGTGTGGTTGTAGTACTTTTACTGAAGTAGTCTAAATAAAGTGAATACTGCCTCTACTCTAAAAAAACTTCCCTACTGAAATAGCTGACCAGAACACATTGATTAGAGGGGGGGAACAATAAGTTTGCACTGGGAGTATGATTATAGACTTTTCATTATTTACAACAAAAAAAATATTTTACATAACTTGCATATCACAGTGAAATGCAAGATAGGGCTTAATGTAGCAGTAATATTCGGACAGAAACGTCAGATAATAATGAAAGACTGACAGGAAAATTTTACTGCATTATGAATCCTTTTCATACTTTAAGTAAATAGTAATAACATTTTTACTCAAGTAGGTTTTCAAATGCCTTAATGGTGTCTGAAACCCACTTTAAGATTTGTAAAACCTTTTTTCTGTTTGTGAAAATACCATAACGGGCAATTTAGGATATTTATGCGTTAGACCTGGTCCAGATCATAAACCAGTACGGCTAGAGCCCTCAAATATGGACTGCATTGTCCCATAGAGACTAAAGAGTCTTTTAAACACCCTCTCACACAGAATTTTCCCTTAACTTTGCCCTTACCATCCAATCCATGAGCAAAATGTTTAAGTAAACATCAGATTTGATGGGAATATAATGCACAACAATAGATGGGTTTCTGTGTAACGTCATCACCGAGATGAACGTGCAACACTCTGTCTTTGCAGCATATCAGTTTATATGGTATATTTAACTTATTACTTATTAAAGTAAATAGTGTTGTTACGTTACAATTACTTTCAACCCCCGCACCCCATCCTTAAAAGGGACGGGAAACCTGTTCAGCAGTGTATTTTAGAAATGAATCTACTTTACTGGTACAATAATTAACCTGAGGTGTCAACAACCAGCCGAACTGAAAACACTGCAGCCTCTCAGACCAGAGGATGCTGCATCTATAGGCTATGGATATAGGCTATTTAAAAATAATTTTTAAAAAAAGGTCCCTCCCGACATTTTAAGTGAGCTCGTATTCATAATAGCATCAATGAGTATGACTTTTACAGTAACATCACTAGTCCTATTGCTATTATTACTGTTATAATTAATATCACTAAACATTACTACAAATATCTGTACCATTTTTCATTCAGTCTATAGCACCATTACCTTTATTGTCTGTACCTCTATGTGTATACTGTGTAGGTTGCCTCCCTCTGCTCTCTCTCTCTCTTGCTCTCTCCCTCTCTCTCTCCCCCTCACCCCCAACCGGTCGAGGCAGATGGCCGCCCACCCTGAGCCATGGTTCTGCTCGAGGTTTCTGCCTCTTAAAAGGAAGTTTTTCCTTGCCTCTGTCAGCCTAGTGCTTGCTCTTGGTGGGAATTGTTGGGCTTCTGTAAATAACTTCAGAGTACGGTCTAGACCTGCTCTTTATGAAAAGCGCTGTGAGATAACTGTTGTTGTGATTTGGCGCTATATAAATAAAATTGAATTGAATTGAAATTGAATTAACATTTATTAACGTCACTGGCTGAAATAGGAAAAACAAAGCAAGTCTCTCCCGACTTTTTAAACTAATCACATATAACAGCATCAATGAGTATAGTTTTAACGAAAACTATTAAGTTTTTAATGTCTGAGATAAAAAAATATCAAGCAAGAGTCTCGACTTACGTTACTGTTTTGCACATGCATTTATAAGAGAAGTATTCAGTGCTCTTACAAAACACAGTCTGTTGATTAACACTACTCTTTCCTGCAGAGTGGATGCTTCACTGGTAGTAACGTTAGCTGCAGGAGTTTTTCTAAAGTTTCACTTTTCTTAGACGAAGCATCAATACAAAATTGTTTGCGGTTGAAAGCTTTTTGCTGGTCTCAACGTTTATGGAAGACCATGTTCTTTGCATCTCTGAGTGTGACACAGCTAGGCCTACTGACAGTAAGTTACTTACAGCGTGGAAAGAACGCCTCTCTCCCTCGTCATTTGCCTTTTGGCTAGAATCTGGCAACATTTTGTCCGGTGTCACTGACCTACAGCGAGGTCGCGCTTGTTCTACTAATATGCAAAATGAAACAAAAACAGATCCAAATCTGAAATGGCAGTTTATTATTAAGTCAACAAGAATTTACAAAAAGTGTAATGTTAAATACAGTGGTGATCGGATACCAAAGCGTATTTGCCCCCTGGCTGCGTGCGCACTGTGATGTTTGTATACAAGAAACCCGTCTATATGCTAAAATAGTTATTTGATGTGTGAGTATATTGAGACACACTGTTAAAGTTCAAAACAAATTTAATATCAAACTGGATAAGGCCATCAAATTCTTAAAGAGCTCCAGCACAGAGAAACAAACAAAAAACAGCAGTTTGGCTGGTCTGGATACGGGTTGGATGACTGGATGATTTTACAGACAGAGGAAAAAAAAGACATGAGCACATCGCTTTCGGAAACACTAGCAGGTTGTTTACCAGATAAAATCTGCGATACAACAGGCCACTCTATTGATGAATAAACAGTAAAAGTTCAATTGCGTTCTACCTGTTATACATAAGCGCCGTCTGATTTTAAAATATTTCCAGATGGCTCGCTGATGCTCAGCCAGTGTTCGTTAAAGAGACACTAATTTTTAAGATTAAACTGCTTCATGCAGTGTTTGTAATGTTTTAATGACTGGGTCTGTATGTTTTGAACAGGACACGACCTCTGTGTTAATTTGGCTCCCAGTAGAAACTTCCTGAACTATCGCCTGAACTTTTCATGAACTAAGTGTCAGTTCTTATTTTGAAAAGGGCTTATTGAGGGAACGTGACATCACATTAAAGCAATACCCGTGTGGATCGTAGTCACACACTCTGCGGAAAGATAATGCCAAAACCATCTGTAGACCTGTGCAGAGGGGATCTGTAAACTCCCTGTGATCTACACAGATTCAACACTTTTGTATGCTGAGCTTTGCACAGAATGTGTAAGAATGTCCTTTTACTGGGGTTTGAAAATACAATTTAGACGGTGTTTGCAAATTATGAGGAGGGCATTTATAGAAATTGAATGGGAAATACAGCTAAACCGTAGTGCCAATTCATTCAAATTCTGGTTTTCAATTACAAGTTACTGATTTCTATTGGGGGATCATGAGAAGTCTGTTTGGCGATCTTTTATGTATTTGTACATCTTGTTTACATTTGCGGATCATGAGGACTTTGTAGATTGTGTTTTGTTCTAAGTAACTATTTGTGACTTTTAGTCTGTCCATTTTCAATGATTTTGGCTTCGTTTGACCTCCAAATGCCTCGGTCAATGAAAACTCTCCATTTGTACAGTGTGTACTCATCAATGGTATAAGACTGCACAGCAAAAACTTGAAGTCAATCCGACTTTGTAGGAGGAGTTCATTAAGTGTGGTTTGTGTAAATCACCAAATATTTCAATTTAAATCAAAAATGGACAACTTCCTGTTGGTTGTTGGACCCACCTTGTGTGTGTGCAAAGTTTTCAAGAAAGTTAAGGCTGTCAAAAATGAAATGTATTTGCAGAAATATTTCTTCAGTTTAATTTTGCAGTCTACATGCCATGACTAGGATTTGAACCGTCTGCTTTAGGATCTGCAGGGCAAGCACTTAACCATTGCACAAGTGCGATACACTAGTTAAGAAATGATTTTAACTTTCTCTATTGCTCTGGTTTCATGGACATGAAATGCCTGCAATGTACCACAAGAGGGCATTCAATGACTAAACATTCCTGGCACACAGACCTCAGCGCTGCTCTTACCCAAAAATTCAGGCAGTTACGACCCAGTAAAGAAAGACTTTCCACAAGGTTAAGGAATGTGTTTATGGGAATTTTTGACCATTATTCTATAAGCGCTTGTGAGGTCAGGCACAGATGTTGGATGAGAAGGCCTGGCTCATTTCATTTCACAGGAACTAAGGGGCCAAGCCCAACCCCTGAAAAATAACCCCATGCCATAATCCCCCCTCCACTAAACTTTATACTTGGCACAATGCAGTCAGGCAAGTACCGTTCTCCTGGCAACCGCCAAACCAGACTCGTTCATCAGATTGCTTGACAGAGAAGCATGATTCAATGTTCCAGAGAACACGTCTCCACTAGTGTCCAGTGGTGGCGTGCTTTACACCACTGCATCAGATGCTTTGCATTGCACTTGGTGATGTAAGGCTTGGATTCAGCTGCTCAGCCATGGAAACCCATTTCATGAAACTCTCTACACACTATTCTTGAGCTAATCAGAAGGCCACACGACATATGGAGGTCTGTACCTATTGACTCAAAGTTGCTGACTTCTGCGCATTGTGCAGCATGCGCTGACCCAACTGTGTGATTTTAGTTGGCTTACCACTACCCAATCACTTCCACTTTGTTATAATACCACTAACAGTTGACCATGGAATATTTAGAAGTGAGGAAATTTCACAAATGGACTTATTACACAGGTGACAATCGCAGTACCACGATTGAATTCACTGAGCTCCTGAGAGAGACCCATTCTTTCACAAATGTTTGTGGAAGCAGTCTGCATAGGCACTTGATTTTATACACCTGTGGCCATGGAAGAGATTGGACTTGCAACTTTGAGATTTCATTTAACCAACATTATAACTATAACCAGTGCCGTTACGGCTCTGAATACAACGTGTCACATCTATAACATCACACAAAGAGGAGCTACAGGAAGCTGTTTTAGATTGTTGTTCAGCTCATGTTTATTGACATGTCTGCTCTGGTTTAATCATTTCAGACGCGCCAACTGCAGACAGGCGGCTTGCAGATATATTTAGAATACATCAGAAACTTAAGTTTAACGGCTCATTAACGTTAGCCCTCCTCCACTGATAAACACGGCTATATAGCTTTGTGACTAATTTAGCGATGAGCAGCATAAGCTGCTGTACCTGATTTTAGAGAAAATCAATCATGTCTATTTCAGTGCGCACACCCTTTCCACCTAATGAACAGTATGGCAGTATCTTTATACTGTATATAGATCAGATTGTTGAACCACATCATTGGCTTGATGTGATAGACTTCTTCTAGCACTGTCATGTGATGGATAATATAAAAAACAATCCAATGGTCATTGTTTGAAATTCCTTTATTGGACCAATTATGCTGATCACATATTGTCAGTGATTGGCAGAAACCGCAACGTTATTTGTTACTTGTTTTGATTAGTTTCCTTCCCTCTCTGTGTGTAGATGCGTTTCATGCTGTTGTTTAGCCGGCAAGGGAAGCTGCGGCTGCAGAAGTGGTACACAGCTACAGCTGAGCTCGACAAGAAGAAGATGGTCAGGGAGTTGATGCAGATAGTGCTCGCCCGCAAACCAAAGATGTGCAGCTTCCTAGAATGGAGGGACCTCAAGATTGTCTATAAAAGGTAAACATGCCATCCTACATCATAATGTTGTACTTGTGTCTACTGGACCGTCTGATATGTCTGATGTCTGATAGTCTCTTTGCATCAATTTCACCTTCTTTATGTCATAATTAGTTGAGTGTAAATATCACAGACACAGGCTTACAGAGAGACAACAGACAAGTGTTTCTTTTAAATTTTTGGCCAACTTATGAAATTAACGTTAGTAAGGTGTGACTGCTCAATTTGTCATTATCACAAACTAATGATACACTTATACAAGTATACAAATATTAGTGCCACTAGTGTTTATTTAACATGAAAAGGCTGACTGTCAGTTTCAGTGTAGAGCTCCAGGCTCTGCCTCTGAGACATGAACTCATTTTTACTATGGTTCAGTTATAGACAATAGTTCAAACAGTAAAATCCATCAAATAGCCTAGACAAAACGTATCATGGAATGACTGTATTCATCATTAAACCAATACAAAGGAAACAAAATAGTTCCTGACTTTGGCTACAGCTAATTATTTTATAATGAATTATTAATTAATCAAATGTTTTGTGATTAATTGTTTGTTTGCTGTTCAAAAACCATAGATGTTTGATTTAATATCATTTATGACAAAAAAGTAGCAGGCAGAAGATAAAGTTTAGTTGCTTCGTTTCCCGCCATCAGTTCGTACTGAAATCTGCTGTTATGATCATATTTGATGTCTGGACTGGTCCTCACTGCTGGTAAGTGCAAGTTTCATGTAGCGATTTTTATTAGATTTTACTGCTGATTCGATGCAGGGTTTAGATATTAGTGAGGTACAGATTTCTTTTAATAGAGTGTATTTATGGAAATTCATACCAAATTACACAATCCAAAATTATACACTACAGTCACACAAACTAATTATCTATACAGAAATACATATAAAGGGACCTGTTTGCAAAAAAAGTTTATATTAAAGCTAAATTTTGCTTGTGGCTGTGCGGCTGTGCGCATTGGACCTTTACATCATGGTTTTTCTCCCCACTGCTTGGCTCACTAAAATTGCATAAAATAAGAGGTACACATGCAAGCTATGATCAGGTAGTGCATACAGGGAAATCTTGGTATACTAATCTTCACAACATGCATTAGGCTCTCAAATGTTAAGCCCACTTCAACCGATCCTTTTAACTTTCCAGGTGGTTTCTTTATTGGTTTGTATTGCTGTATGCTGTACTTTCATGATTAGAGAGGCTGCTGTCAGTCATTTAAACGTTTTCATGTGCGCAGTTATGTCACAGCAAATACCTTGGGAGATTTAAGCAGCAAGACATAAAATTGTTGTTGTAAACTTGACAGGACAAAGGAAACTGCTAATTAACATTAGATTTTTTATTTAAATATGAAGTTATTGTACTGTGCCTCGTGCATAAAGCACAGTGTCTCTCTTAAAGCCTTTTCACACGGGAAGCTGTTTACGTGCCTTGTAATTCATTTTCAATGAGAGGCAAGAGTGAAGGAAGGGAGATGCAGGCATTGTGACAGGCGTAGTGACAAGCGGGCGTGTTCCCGTGAAACTGTTGCGGCTCGTCTCACACACACGCCCACCCCTGCCACAATTGAATTGACTTGAACTTTCTGTAGCCTACGCAACGCGCAGCACAAAAAGAAGATGGATGAGAGACTGATCCTCGCTGTCTGTGACTTCCCTGAAATATATAAGTGTTCACTGAACAGTTACCGGGACATTAACAGGAGGGCGTTTACATGTCTAGATTTATCAGCTATACGAATATGAATAATAAATAAAATACAGCCTATCGACTAACTTTACTTATAGTTTTACTTTAAGCTAGGCTATGAAGGAATACAGTGGCCAACAGAAGCCGTTGCCGTGGTTACAATCTTTTGCTCGCCTCCCATTTACTCGCAGACCACTTGTCTCTGTGTCTGTTCATATGAGAAGCGCAGAGCGACCCCGCGGGGCAAGGCGACTACATAGCAGGAGCGTCGCTCCCGTTTAAAAGACTATAATGGGGAGACGATTCACCCTGTTTGACTCGCACCGAAACTCACTAAAGGTATCACCCAAAACTCTGCCTGCAGATAGCAGTGGTTTCTATTCAAATGATTTTATTGACAGGCTATAGGCTACATATAATTACGGAGGTCCGGACCACAGTGACCTCATAGCTGGTTACAGCCCTGCTAAAGCCTTGTACTTTTTGTACTCATAAGATATGAAAGTAATCCTGCTCACCTCTTTGAGTTATGTTTTTATATTTTTTCTCTCAAGTCCGTTTCACAGCATTTGGGTTGCAGCTGAAAGAATAAGGCTAAAATTGTCATAGACACCACGAGAACACATTAATTTAATGCACAATGTCTGATGCACATGCAGAATACACTAATGAAATGACATGTGTGTACACAGTCGGCCCAGCAGCGTCGTGACAGTAAAACATTAACTGGTGTTTCCTTCCAGCCAGCATCTATTGGCAATAAACGAAAATGCAGCTTGACATTTAACTTAACTGGTATCTCATTGACATGGTGGTTGATTCCTACATACTTCATATTCATATACTACATATATTCATATACTACATTATTACTACTTTTACTAAAAATGTGTGTGTGTATTTCAGTCACCCCTGAGTTGATTATGCCAGATGTTATTATATTTTTATGGTGTTTTTTATGTATTCATGCAGGTATGCCAGCTTGTATTTCTGTTGTGCAATTGAAGAGCAGGACAATGAGTTGATCACACTGGAAGTCATCCACCGCTTCGTAGAGCTGTTGGATAAGTACTTTGGCAGTGTACGTCAGAAATCTCTGAATCTCTCGAGTTGTTTCTGATCTGTTTGCTCTCTCTGTACTTTGTCACAATGCTAAACTAAGGTTACAGACTTAAGTGAGAGTTAGTACTCCCCAAGAACATGTGAAGACATTACAGGCTGCATTGATGACTTGTTTTTGTTTGTGCAGGTATGTGAACTGGACATCATCTTTAACTTTGAGAAGGCCTACTTCATTCTAGATGAGTTCCTGATGGGAGGAGAGATCCAGGACACGTCTAAGAAGAGCGTTCTCAAAGCCATTGAACAAGCTGACCTACTGCAAGAGGTAACCTGAGGTCTCATTTATAAAAGTGTACATAGAAAAGACGATACGTACAAAATAAAGGAAGTGCGTACACACAAATATTCAGATTTATAAAACGGTGTGCACAACAATTTTTCTTTGTAAATCACAATAAACTTGAAACGTGGCCTTTGTGAGCGAGCTCCTAGTCCGACACTTTAAACGCCCATCAAAAACATGTTCTTCAGTCAGTGCCATAGACCAAACATATAGATCTAGAGTTGGTCCCTGGGCGGTGCACAGCGGCTGCCCACTGCTCCCTTGAGGGATCGGTTAAACACAGAGAATGAATTTTGCAACATGTATGTGACCTGTAAAGTATCTTCTTCTTCTAGTTGCCTATAAATGGTCAGTGGAATGCCCTCATTAATATTAATACGTACTGACTGCATGAAGAAAAGGATGGTAAATTTTGATAGAAAAGCTACAGAAATTGACACTAGTGAAGCTGAAGCATGTTGTTTGGTGGGTAAAACGCACACTTACATGCAATGATTGTGCATCCCTCCTGAGTAGCGATGGAGGTGGAGAGGGATACACAGGACGGGATGACCCAGGTACTAATTTGGATTCCCCCATATTTGCTCGTCTGACACTTTGAAAATGCATCAATTTAAATGGAATTTGTATTCACCCTATTTCTGAGAATAACTTGCACTGAATGCAAGTTTTACTTAATATGATTCCCGATTAAACTGTACAACATATTTGAGGTGTTCTTTTGGAGATATCTCCGTTTGTGATTGTTATCCTAAATCATGGTTATTTTTGTTGACGCTGCAAATGATCTTAAATTATGTTTTTTATTGCACACTTAAGGAAAATCAACCAAACGTGTGTTTGTTTATTCAGAAAGGCTTTAAGCCTGTAATGCTCAGAGGTAATAATTTGATTTATTTTACACAATAGTTGGCCTACTCATTCAAACCATTTCACTCACATTTCATGTGAGTCTTCGTTTCTCATTTCTCCAGTTTATGTGCATATGCATGCCTCAGAGTTTGCATGAACGACCGCACATTCTTCCGTCAAGTTTGCTTTTTATAGGTTGCAACCTTTGCTTGGGTAGTGGCGTACAGACGTTTCCAGCAAAATAGATTTCCATTAACAAGTGTTAAGTACTATTGCAAATGTGAACTGCTGTTAGACAATTACCAAGTAGAACTTGGGAACGCCCAGGAACCATTTTAGGAGTATTACAACTATCATTATTACAACAAGAAGCAGACACTTCTTAGAATTTTTTAAACAGTGAAAACAGAGTTTTTTTTATAGCTTCTTAATGAGTGGAAACACAAACAGGAATAGCCATAAAGGGCTTTTAGTTCCATTTTCTTCCTCTAGTTCCTGTAGCTCAATTGTTCTGTAACTATTTGGCAAAGTTTTGAAAGCAGAACCTATCTGATTAAAGAATATGTAAACAAGATTACTGGATTAATCCAAACATGCCTTCAGCTTTAAAAGGCATGGACGTTTTCAGTACTCAGAGTTTCCTATACTAGAGGTGTAATGGTACACAAAAATCTCGGTATGTACCTCAGTTTTGAGGTCAAGGTTCGGTTTATTTTCGGTACAGTAAGGGAAAAAAATGCAAACATTAATTTGCTGCTGGTTTATTATGAACTTTTGGTAACATCCAAATTACTGTACAAGTTTTATAAGTTACACATAATAAATAAATAAATTATATAAAATAAAAAAGAATAAAAAATAAAATACTGCTGCAAACTCCTAACAAGTTCTCCACTAAATAAAATATTCTCAAAACAATACCACATATAGCTAATAAAATATAATAAAAAATATATAATAATATGGATTACAGTGCAGCATTTTTCTTCTTTTTTAATTCTGTCTGTGAGCATTATCAATCCCAGCTAGAAGGCCTACTCAGATAAAAAAAAAAACTTTTCCGAAGTCTAAAGTCTATTTAAATGCCAAAAGGTGTTAGCACCATGGTTGGTTTTGTTTTTTTCCTTGTTGCGGGTGCGTTGTCATTCGTGTGATACCATTAGTGAGTTAGCAAGTTTGACATTTTGGCAGAAACATACCCAATCGCTACTGAGAAATGTCAGCTCACTGCATTCATCTTATCGACTTGTCCGTTGTTGTATTTCACTAGGAAACCGAAGTGTTCCCAAACAGAAGACCTTCACAGTAAGGGAGGGGTTTTAAGATCTGGCTTCTCTGCACTGGTGATGCTTAAGTCACTAGTTAGCGAGAGGCTGGACTAAAGCGGCTGCTTGTGTAGCGGCATTGCGCCGCAAGGCAGAGTTGGGTCCGCCACTTAATATGTCTCTGTGGAAACTCAGAATTTCCGTATGTTCCACACACAAAACAAGCCTAATATATGACGTTAAAGACTGTATTCGATGCACATCTGCACCGTTCCAAAAGTCCTGTACCGAAACAGTCCGGTACAAATACATGTGCCGTTACATTCCTATGATATACATACAGTATCTCACAAAAGTGAGTCCACCCCTCACATTTTTGTAAATATTTGATTATATCTTTTCATGTGACAACATGTGAAGAAATGACACTTTGCTACAATGTAAAGTAGTGAGTGTACAACTTGTATAACAGTGTAAATTTGCTGTCCCCTCAAAATAACACATCACCAAGCCATTAATGACTAAACCGCTGGCAACAAAAATGAGGACACCCCTAAGTGAAAATGTCCAAATTGTGCCCAATTAGCCATTTTCCCTCCACAGTGTCATGTGACTCGTTAGTGTTACAAGAGCGTTTAGGCGTAGTTAAACCAACTCAGCAACTGGTTCATTAATCCAGCGCCAGCTGCATGTGTAAAATACAGCAGCTGTGGATGAGAGGAGAGGTGACTGCTGGAAGTCAAGACATTGTATATAAGTTTATGTTGTGCTTGCTCAACAGTTGTTTGATAAATGGCTATTAAAACACATTCAGAGAGGATTTGAAAGGTTGTTTCTTTTTCCCAATTCTGATCATTTTGGCGCTGAGGTTTTCCTTTGGCGCTCTCTAAAACCTCTTTGGGGGGCGCCAAAAATTTCTCTAATATTTACATAAATGTGAGGGGTGTACTCACTTTTGTGATACTGTACATACATTTTAGTTTGGTCGATGCCCATCCCTAGGTGGTCATTTGGCCTACCTATAACACCTGGAACAAATTGAGAGCTGTGAGGTGTACCAGTTTTTGTACCAATGTTTATTTTCCTTTCCCCGTTTCTGCATGTTTCAGGGTTACATAATGTCATAATAAAACATGATTGAAATATTGATCAAGTGTTGTTGTGTAGATGTGATGAGGCAGATTTGGCTCAGAAGGTAGAGCAGGTCATCCACTAATCACAGTGTTACGGGTTCAATTCCCACCTCATCCTGTCCACATTTCAAACCGTCCTTGGGCAAGACACTGGACCCCAAATCTTTCCCAATAGTCGGCCAGCAGCATGAGTAATAACTCGCTGCCGTCGGTGTGTGTGCGCATGAATGGGTGAAAAGCCCATTTGGACCCTCCAGAAGAAAAGTTTGTATAAGAGGGTAGATCTATGAAGAATTTTGTGCTCTTAAACAGTAACGGTAACAGTAACTTTTTATAACAGCAGTCACTTTATTCACTCTATAACATCTCAGTGGAAACGCATCTAAAAATCAGTAAAATAAATCATATTCCTGACACCAAAATGTTGAGTGACAATCAGAAAGACGGAACAATAGAGACATCAGTGAGTGTCAGTCCTCCTCTGCTGCTTCTGTGATTCACCGCCTGCAGGTATCGCAGGTAGGGAGTGCGGGGGCTGGTGAAGAAGGGGTCTGCCATCTCAGCCAGCAGCTGAGTTTACAAGAATTTGTCAGATTTAACGAGTCTTGGCCAACGAAGTCAAACAGTTATGCTGCATACAGACAGCATTCGTTTTAGCTTGTTCATGACACTTGCTGTTAGCTTAACAAGCACGGTGTGGGTGAGTGTAAAAATATTTTCTGTTCATTATGAAATAAATTAAACAGGCCACCACAGTTCAGTTAATTATTGGGAAACACTGAGAGCGCCAAATAAAATTAGTTATTTACTATTATATGTTTTATTTGTTTTTGTGTTAAATAGTTGTAAGTGTAACTGAGTCCTTCATTCTAATGTTTTTGTGTTTCCCTTTACAGGAGGATGAGTCCCCCAGGAGCGTGTTGGAGGAAATGGGCTTGGCGTAGTATACGGCAGCATTATGAGAGACTGTAGATACTAAAGCAGAGGGCTGGATGATGGGACGGGACAGAATCTGGGATTGAACATGCTTGGACTGACGATGTTGGTTCTGTGTTATCTGTGGCTCTGGTGACTCTGTTTAACTGGGGAATAGACTCAGTTAAGAATGGAAGATTATTGCATTGACAGGCCCTTTATCCGTGTGCGTGTGTGTGTGATCTGAGTGTGGGGTAGAGGGATTGGGATAAATCTAAACTTGTGTCTGGCTGCAGGGGGGTCGTGTGTTCTAATTTTAAAAGAGTTGAGATGGAGTCCAGCTTTGCTTATCTGACAGTTAAGATAAAACCCACAATGCATACTGACATTAGTAGACTGATGCTTTGATGCAAAGGGCTGGATGAACAGTCTCACCTTGTCGTGAAGTTCTGTCAGGTACTGAAAGTAGATTGACAATAGGTAAGGGATTTTGGAAATTAGACAGAAAAACATAACTGGGCGTGTCTGATGTTAATCTATATTTTTTGTATTTTCAATATTTCTCATGAAAAGACCAAAACTAATAATGTGTTAGTCCATATATGAGTACTTTCTGATTTTCATACCCTGTCGCTTTCTATTTGCCCCAAGCCCATTGGTTTCTACTAATGACATGAATACTATAAACAGATCACAAAAACCTAGTTTCATTTAAAAGCTTCAGTAATTTCCTAAAACAGTTGGCCACTGTAGTTTTTAACAAACGTTACTTAAACAAGAGGGAGTAGTGCATTTGTTGGAGACTATTTTCAGTGGCAGAGTAATCCACATTTTCTGCTCTAGTGTTTTTTTCCAGCAGCAGGAAGGTGTATGAGTAAAAAATAAACTACAGTGTGTGTCCATGGTAATGAAAGAATGTCTCACAGTGCAACAGGCTTACTGATGGGTTTGTTTTTAATAGTTTTTGGAAAAGAATATGGAATAAAAAGATGCAGTATCAGGCTTTGATACACTAATTACTTGTTTGTAGGATATATTCAGCGTTGGTTTGGCTCTGCACATGGGATTTGGTGACAATCAGACAAACTTTACCATTAAAGTACAATTCTGTGTTTATACAATCCTGTATTCCTATTCATAGTTTTCACGTGACGTCCCGTTCCAAGGAAAACTCTCCGCAAAAAAGACATTATTTTCCGCTGCCTGCCAACCAATAAGCAAGTGATACACTGTTACTTTGAGTTGTTACTTTTTGTGTTGCCAAAATGCTGGATGGTTGTTATGCTTTCGAATTTACTAATTGATGAGGAGAAAAGCCTGGGCTGTGTTAGGTGAGGGATTCTCCGCAAGGCAAACGTAAACATTACCACAGTCTAGCGGCGGCAGGGACCTGGCGGTTTTTAACAGTAGAAACACAGCAGTAATGTTATATGGATCAGATATGCCCAACACTTGCAGTTTGTGTTCACATCTTTCTTTCTCTTAAGTTGAAAGGTGATCCCAAAAAAAAATTTGTCTTTTGCGACGTCTCTATGGGAGAGTCGCGTTGGTCTGTTGTTTTGCCCTCCAGGTGAAAACTATGAATTGGTTATGTACGTGACAACATAAAACAAGGAAGATAACACACACTGTGCAGTTGAAACACAAACAGAATGTTTGTTCCTCCACTGCTGTGTGTTATTATCCAGTCCCTCCAGGATTTCGCAGGGCTTTTTTGTTACTATTGGGGTCTAAAAAGCCTGATTTCACAATGTTTTAGGCCGTTTTGTGCTATGAAATTATGGGACTAAGTGAAAACTGCATGGTAGATATAGGTGTTTTTTTTACTTTAGAATTATAGTCCATCATTGACCAGTCCATCCAGGATTTTGCAGCCCTAACCATAACCCTGCAAATTCAAACCAGCTTACCTTGATTATTTCAGCACTTGCACTTGACTGGGATGCAACAGCTTGTGAGACAGTGATTTGTCTCATCTGATGTCCTCCATGTGTTTCTGCCACTCTGTGTGTCATTCAAAACGTCCTTTATGTTCGACCACAATACTGCACGTTTTGTAAAACATTTTATCCCCGCTTTGGAAAAGAATATTGATGCTGTTTTTCCACAGTCCTTTTTTTTTGTTGGCAAATGTGAGATGTCTGCTGCGATTTGTAAACAAGGAAGTGACAAGCAACACGTATGACAACATTTTGCGGAAAACAGCGATGATAAGTCAAATTTGCAGAGTAGTTGCAGTGATTGGTTAAAATTGCAAGTTGCACTGAATTCACAGGGATTTGTTGAATTTGCGTTAATGGTTGTTTAAATCCTGGAGGGACTGATTATCAATATCAGGACACACAAGAGGGCCATTCTCACACATATCCAGTCAGCAAAAGCTGTGCTCAAATTGTTCTTCATGTGTAAAGGGTTACTTCGGTTAATTACAACTTAATATTAATTTTGTAGTTGTGTCCATTTATAATAACATTATATACCGTAAAACTTATATACCGGTATTAATAGCCTGGGCTTTTATTTGCTAAAATCACTTAATTGACCCTGCCTATATATGGGGTAGGCGTCCATATGGGACAGGCCTTTAATTCCTCTCACTCAAAACTGAAATAGACTAGAATGAAACAGTTTATTTATTTCAAACAGAATTTTACATGTCTAAAAAGTATGAAATAATATCAAATACACGTCGTCAAATTCATTTGATCTATCTCCAACAGACACTTTTGAGATTTCCATCGCAGCCTAAAATAACTTTTTTACTTTACTTTTTTAGCAATTGGACTGATGTACCAGATGAAATGGAAATGTCAAGTCTGTCTCACTTTAATAAAGAGAACATTGATGGAAACTAGGGCTGTTGCTAACAATGATTTTAGTACTGGAAGCTTCTACAGATTATCGCATCGATTCATTGATCATTGTTTAACAAATACTTTTGTTTGGCAGCGCCCCCTGCATAAGCTCGAAGTGCAAAAGTAATAAATGTCCGTGTGTAACAGTCCGCTATATAGTTATATGGTTTAAACAAAGCATTGATGCAAATTATTTGCGTTAAATGTATCGATTTAATGAATGAATCATTTCAGCCCTAGTTAGAATCAACTGGAAGTACATCTTATGGTCCAATATGTATTTCAATAAAGTTGTATCTTAATCTTTGAATGTGTGGCTGTTAACGATGCTGGTGATCTAGATTGGATGTGTGAAGTGCCATCTCAGGCAGGATGAGCAACAGCATGAGTAATGAAAGTCAGTAATGTGGTAAGACCAGGATCATAGATGCTCCTCCTGTAATTGGTGCCTGCATTGCTCAAGTTAGTTAAGCTGTCATTTAATTTAAACAAAGTGCTTTTCTTAAAGGCTGGTACCCCGGCAACCCGTTTTGAATGTATTATTTAGTGGGTACATACCTCAGGTTTTTGTTTTTTCTGTCTCAGCTTGCCTTAGGTTTGACT
This sequence comes from Lepomis macrochirus, assembly GCA_024633595.2. Taxonomy (NCBI): domain Eukaryota; kingdom Metazoa; phylum Chordata; class Actinopteri; order Centrarchiformes; family Centrarchidae; genus Lepomis; species Lepomis macrochirus. The sequence continues at coordinate 738,214 of JALXJV020000002.1, read as the reverse complement.
CAGTTCAGATCGGCTTATACAAATCATTCAGTGTCATTGAGTGGGCAGGTGTAGTGAACGTTTCTGGCAAATGTTTGTGTAGTCCTACAAATGCACAAAAATCTTATTTTTATGCTTCCAAATAATGCTGAAGTTTGATACACTTCATTAAATCTGAATCCAGAATTGACTAAACTCATTAAATCTAATGAAAGTTAATAAATAATCCAAACCCAAATTGAAATGACTGGCAGCGTCTACTTGGCAAAAAACAAAAAAAATCTACTTGTTCCACGTACTGGAAGTCCTGATCCAGTGCTATTAAAGTAATAAACTGAAACTGTTGATCTGGGACATTCCAACTCCTGAAAGAGATGTGACTGTGTGATCAGCTACAGATTTTCATCATAGCAGACTCACCACTCTGTCGGCCTTGCTGATCTACAAAAGCACTTTGTCGACTTGTAGTCAGAGTGATGGAAATATTTTACTGAGTACAGACACCGGCTTTCAGAGAGCGCATCCAGACAGCCAAGCAAGTCAGTTAAATGTATTTGTGTACCAAGCTACAGTTGAAATAATCTGTTGTGGTCAATATTTTTCATTTTAACTGGTGAGACAAATATTCTAAAATTAGAAATAAAACAGTACCAGACAATACAGAGTTGACTATTGGTATTTAGTCTAATGTTAGTGTGTGCATTGGTGTGTTCTTATGCATGACATGTTCACTTCATGACAAACTTTAGACAGGGATGACAATGTTAGCATATGCTATAAACTTCTGTGCAATCACATGCAGGGTAAGCTCATAACTGATCATTTACCATATGCTGTAGAGTGAATCAGATTTTAGAAAACCAGAAAAACTATTCACAAAAATAAATTCATGCTTAAACATGTTCACTCATCTTGTCACATCAGGCAAGTCATATGGTACCTTGAATCAATTACTAATTTCACTCAGCTGAATCAGTCAAATATTTTAAACTATATACTTAAATACTTAAACTATATCATATTAATTCTAGATGTCTTGTTTCAGTAGGTATCACTTTTAGGGTTTTGTTCAATTTTACAATCCTATGTAATCCTAAAGAGGATAGAGGAATAGAGGAAAACCTCTATCTCATTTCTTATAGGAAATGTATGTGGTTGTTGGAAAATGAGTAAAGGAAAGATATAAAGTTGGAAGCTGGTGTCTACAGGAGAATTGTAGTTTTAGCTTGACTGTGGGCTTTGCTGTTTTGCTCAAAGAGTTGCTTTACTGCAACCATAATAAGATAAAAAAACATATTTATCTCCAAGTGAAACTTGTTCCGAGGATTAGAACAATTTTTCATGGACACGTGTGATTGTTTTTTCTTTTTTAATCAGAAGTCAGAAGTTTGGCTCTTGCCACATTTCGTTGGCTCATGACAAACTTACTGACCACATACCCATCAGGCAAGTTTCACTCAACTCAAAATACTGCAGAATCAGTTCAACCACAGCTCTTTTGACTGTAACACGCTAAATGTTAGTGTTCTAAGAGTAAGGTCTCACAGTGATCTAAATGTTTTCTATAATGTTAGGGATAGAATGATGTACTGTGCCTACATGTAGGGGAACAAATGAAAAAGAAAAGCACATGGGGAAGAGAGTCTGAAAATATGCTGAGGTACAATCTGCTGAAAACTGCAGCAAAACAAATCCATCAGTTTGCCACTGATGCCTGTGCAGTATGTGGAATAGCATTAGGGACAAATGATTTGAGTTCTGAGATTGCATCGAATATTCTGAGAAAAATTTTATATCTTGTCTTTTTTCAGACTGATAAACAAAATCTCAGAATTTTACCTCTGACCTCATAGTTTATATTTATTTTGTTCCTGTGGCCCTGAAGGCCTTACTAATGTTAATGTCAAACAAACTACTACCAACATGTTTCTAGCTGTTCTAATTGTCCACACTGGAAGGTGGGATGAAAGCCTGCTGTTGTTGCCTCCTCTATTCTGCATCCCTCTGCCTCCCGCCAAGTATTCGGGTTTCTGTTACGTAAATCTTTTTAGTCATGATGCAAAAATGGCTCACACTCAGTCTCTCTTTGTGGCGTTGTACCCACATGAAGTGATGATGGTAACATCAAACCCTGCCTACTTTCACTTCTTCGCACACCTTCCCAATTGCTGCGTGAGGATGCATGGATTGTCTGTTTCAGAGAGTAAAAAAATTGGAAATAGCCTCCTTATTTTGGTTTCACACACTTCAGTACAACTGACAATGCACCTACTCTTGCAGCCGAAGCTATTTATAATTAACCCTCATCTCTGCTGCCCCTTTTCTCCTTTAAATGGACCTTCTTAGAATAGTGTGTTGAATAATGTTTTTCTTCTCCATTGGGTAAGATTTATTTAAAACCCGGCCTTTTCAAGCTGGTCAATCGGCTCATCATATGCAACGACTTAATCAATTTAGTGATTGTCTTGTTCACAAATTAATTCATGTAAAAAAAACAACAAATGAAAGTTTTGATTTTAAATCTTTTGTTGAAATTTGTTTGTTCCCTTCGAGAAAGAGAAGACAAGGTGGTTGAGAGAGCTGTAAAGGGGCCCTAGTGTTGGAAAGCGGATGCTCGGGGAATCTTTATAGTGTACAGGCAAAGGCTAAAGGGACTCAATGTGTGAATGTAATTTTATAATGAAATAAAAGATTTTAAACTACATCAATCATCATGTTGCTGATATTTTGTAACTGTCTGTGCTTGTGTATGAGAAAGTGAAATTCCTCTTCCTATTGGTAAACATAGAGTATGTGCAAACAGCAGGTATTGCACTTAAAAATAGAGCTTGGAAAAGCATTATATCATCCAAAGTCATGATGTTCCAAAACTGCAGATCTTTCCAAAGAATTCCCAGTAAATGTTTTCATACTTTCATAATTGTATTATTTTTATACACTTATGTTGAGAACATAACCCAAATGTATGGGGCACCATAAGACTGTCTTCCCAAGAAAAATGACATTGTCAGTTATTTTTCAGTGTCTAAAATGGCCTGTCTTTATGTTTAAGTTGCATTAATATGTATGAATTATGTCTCATGTCTGTAAAGTACAAAGGAGGAAGTGGCGTAGCCACTAAAGCGTTTTGTGGAGGACACTGGGGTGAATGGACGCTCAACAAATAATGTGACTTTAACAAAAGCTACTTTAAGTTATTTATTAAATAAAACATTATTTTCTAGCTGTTGTCAGATATGTTTGCAGTAATAGTTGCATTGACGTAAGTGACTCAGGGGGCTTTCACACGTCAAAGTCCGAACCAAAGTTGATATTTTGATACATTTTAATACATTCGGTTAGTTTTCTTTTGGTTTCACTGCAATTCTGCACCGCACTAAAGGACTTTAGCCTGCATGACACACTTGCGTTCTGTCGTCATCATGTATGTGGGCTGCGTCTCCCTCTACTTGACATTAATTGGTTTATTAAACTGTTCAGCGGGCATCTTTGACAAGAATGAATGAATAAAAAATGAACATGTGCATATTTGCCACTATATTATAACTATAGCATTACAACCTGCAGCACCAACTATACTGAAGGCTGGTTCAAATTCGCAGTAAAACGTCCTCCTTGTGCGAAAATTATAATGTCGCCGACAGGACACGAGGAGAAGACAGCAAGCGATCTTTCTGCACCTCCGTTTCAAGAGAAGCCAAAGATGTATGTGACAGGGTGCTTCTATAGCGGCCTGTCTGAAAAGATCAGGCACGTGCACACATAGACATCAAAAGGGGCTTCAGCACCTGCTCTTTTTCTTCCTCAAGAGAAAGTGCCCTTTTTATACAGTATAATTATTCCTGTTTGGAACAGATTTACAGTCAAACAAATATATTTATTGGAGAAAAAAATCTAGATAGGCTAACAGGTCGGAAGATGAGACTGGAGTTCCGATGCTCTCTCTCTCTCTCTCTCTCTCTCTCTCTCTCTCTCTCCACTCCCTCACTCGCTCCGCATCTCACTGCTCAACCAGCGCAGCACACAGACAGACAGCGGCCCCTCCTGCTTCTCTCCCAGCAGTGTTTTTCTTGGCCTGTGTGGAGGTGAGTGGTGATGAACAAAAGACTAAACTACCAGTGCTTCGAGTTTACAGCTAATTAAACAAAAGACAAAATAGGCCCATGTCTTGCTAACACATGAGCACACTCATGAGCTGAGCTAATGTAAAAGTTAGCTGAAGTTTAGCTAAGGCAATATCTCATGGCCATACAGCCTAATGTTCTGATGGAGACTCTACAGGTGAACACAGTTACATTTGTGTCCAATAACATCACCACAATCAATTTTGGTAGAAGAAATGTACAGATGCAAACAGACAGAGGGTAGTAGGCTTAAAACTAACATCTAAAGGTGTATTCTTGAAGTTTTATTTCCATTAGAGTAAAAGAAGACATGGAAGCAAAATAGACCAAAATCTCAAAATTGACCAATATGAAAAAAGTTCCTTAAAGAGTAACTTCATGAATTTGATTGTAGTTTCCTCATCTAATAACCGTACCAATAACAACCAATAAAATCCATTCTATGAGTTTGCTGTATGCTGATCAGATCTGTAGATGATACAGACAGTCCTCCCTCAAATGTGAAACTAAGTTCATGTCTCAGTAATTGTAAATGGTAAATGTAATAAAATAGCAATAATAATAAAGTATTTGATCGATACATTAATGTATTCAGGAAAATCAGTATTCTGTTGCTTGGCTGTGTAAAGCTGAAGGTTATCTTTACTCATTTGGCATCTTGCTTGTGAAACAAAAAGTAAAAGTATTTAAATAATATTTATTTTAATTATACCTGCAGCCCAATGCTGAAGATTTATGTGAAGTGTTATGTATTCCAATAACACCAAAATAATTGAAACGATTTATTGCCTTGTGAAAAAGAAACAGATTATAAATGAAACTGTTATTTATTCTAAATATATACTTGAAACTAGTAGCATAGAAAACATGCACATTGTGGCGTAGTTTCCTTTGCTGTCACCTGCTCCTGTGATAAACCTAGTGAATACTAAAGAAGACTGTGGTCTCTGTGTGAACTGATTATTTTGTAGAAAAGTAAAAATGTTGTTGAGTTAATATATTTGTCTTGTTTAAAAAATGCCCTTTTTCACTTGAGCCCCTGCCCACCAAAATGTCTGTGCATGTCCCTGCCTGTAATACATTATTTTACTGTACTGTTTTCATGCATTTTGTTACATCTTGGGAGGGTTAACTCATCCGGACTAACATAACAACAGTATGTTAGTCCAGCAGTAAGCAGTAACAGTTGGCTTATCTGAGCTTCCAGCTGTAGGCTACGTTTTTATTGCCAGTTAATCAGCTGATTGTCTCAGACACATTTTTGTCCGCAAAGCCAAAGCCTGGAGAATAACTAACGATGAAATTACAATCCAGCTACATAGTTTTTCTACCAGAGTAGTAAAATGTGAAGTTTGGCTGTCTGATCTTCTATGTTGTAAGTTACATTACCGTTTTATTGCCAATTACACCCCATCCACACTACTACGTTTTTGTTATAAAACAGAGTTTTAATACTAATGCGACCTCTGTCCACACCAGCTTTTTTGCTGCGTATCAGAACTGATCTCTCGTCTATAGTAAAACAACTGAAAACACATCGAGTGGCCATTTACATATGCTGGGCATGAGCGTGCCAGTGTAAATGTGAAGCAAATGGTCTACTCCGCAGCTGCAGAAGACTTGGTGAAAGAATTAAGAACTACAGATGAAGAATCACACCAGATATTTATTTTGCACAGACCAACAATGACCTGGAACTGTCACTGAAAGTAACACAGGATCTAAAAGCAATTGTGGCGCCAGAAAATAGACTGGAAATCGATGCAAAGTAAATACAGCAACATGCACAGAAGGCTATAAGTGTTATTTGCACAGTTCAAAATATTTCAATAAAAATTAACAAAATTAAAACTCTGTCAGCATACTGTGTGTTTGCTTTGCATGACTTCAAACGCAATCAGAGAGCCAAACGTGTCTGCATCATCGTTTTTAACGTCTCTGTTTTTGCCCGTACTCACTAAAACGCTACCTGGAGTTTTAAAATGAAAAATGGGGTTGGCAGCGTTTTTTAGGATTTAGGTCTTCATTTTCACCATTTTAGTTTGGACAGGAGGTGCAAACATAGCAAAAGGTCCCCATTTTAAAACGAAAACGCAGTAGTGTGGATGGCCCCTTAATTGGTTGATTGTCTTACGAACGTAAGCGACACATTCCTGTGGAGAGCAAAGCCAAAACACACACTGAAGAATAACGTTAATGAAATTATAATCCAACTATATACTTGACAACACTGAGAGGGGAAACACATCACTTCTCTTGGTGATTCTAGCTAAATCAAACAACAGCGTTCATTTGCATCGTTGTCTCCGTCTTGCTTCATCATGTTTTTGCTTCGTTGACGACGAAGATCCACACGCTTTTGCTAAATAATGAGTGTAGCCCTCCATTATTATTATTATTATTATTATTATTATTATTATTATTATTATTATTATTATTATTTCTTCTGCTTCTTCTTTGTACGCATTCAAAGTAGTGATGAGTGTCTACCAGCATCTAGACTGCCAGAATTATACAAGCAGAAGAACTCCATTGTCAGTTTTCAGTTATTGTAGAAACATGCCGACACAACAAGCGAACCTCCATGGAAGGGGGACCCGCAGTTTTGTAGATAAAAATGGCTCATTCTAAGAAAATAAAAACGTAACGGCCATCATGTAAGGTCTTTATACAGCACTGAAAACATAGTTATAGATCGTATATTGCATTTCTGTCAATAGAGCCGCAGAAATATTACACACTGGGCCTTTAGTAAAGGCAGGGATCAAACTGAATGACCTTCTGAGTAAATATAATGTATTATGTACACACAATAATTGGGATTCATGTTGATAAATATGGGTGGGCAGCAGGTTGAGCATAAGCAAGTATTGTGACAACCATTTTAAATAATTTGGTGACAGGTAGGCCCACTCCATATGCCTTTTTGCAACCTGTTGTCCACCTTTAGATGGCCTGCATTAAAACAACATGGTAAGAACACACAGGGCAAAGAGCAAAGATGCGCTTTTTGAACATTGTAGTTTAAACCATGGCAGGCCACGTCAGCCATCGTGTAATTACATAGTAGTGTTGCAGTACTCGAGACCGGTCTTGGTCTTAAGACCGGTCTTAATGATAGTCTCGGTCTCATCTCAGTCTCGACTGCATTTGTACTTGGTTTTGTCTCGGTCTCGAACATTGAGGACTCAATTTCTTTTTTATTTATCATCTATTTTATTTCAAGACCAGTCAAGACCATAACTTTGGGAATGTCAATAAATTGCTTTTCCATTGTGTGATTTGTTAACATGCTAACTTTGATAAACATATTGCTTCAAATGCAACCAATAACCCTAATAAATGACTGTTTCTAGTCTTTTTGACCTCTCGAAGCACCTTTACACTACATCTACCTCCTGTGCCACAGTCGCCCATATGAAGTGGGTGACGATGGCGCAATGGGTAAGACTGTGGCTTTGGTGTGAGAGACCCGGGTTTAATCCCGCACAGTGACCAATCCACCAAATGTATCGCAATTGTAAGTCACTTTGGATAAAAGCGTCAGCTAAATGTAATGTATGTGTTTCAATGGGAATGTGGATCATTTAGATCAATTTGTGAAGTACCTATGATCTCATTCCACATTTTATTGCGTGCCATACAATGCCAGGAACTGGTCTTGGTCTTGACTCATCCTCCCTCTGTCTTGGTCTCAACTGATGTCAGCCCCTAAAAGTCTTGGTCTTGTCTCGGTCTCGATAAACTCTGGTCTTGGTCTTGACTTGGTCTCGGTTTGGGCGGTCTTGACTACAACACTATTATGTCTAGATAAGTGCAGTTGGATTTTCTTAGCCGTCATTGTCTTTTCCTAAATCCTTATGAATTCTCCTTCACATCTTTCCTTACCATCATAACCTCAAAAGTTGTTATTGTCATGTTTTTGACTTTTTACTGTTTTTATTTGTTAGTTTATATGGCAGAGGAAAAGGAAGCAAAACAGGAATGCAAGGAAGAAATCAGAGAGATTAGATTGAAAAGAGGAGAATCGAAAGAAGAGGATAATTGATATGTACATATATTGTGATATAAAATACAGAATAGTTTTATTATAATTTTTGTTTTTTCACCATGTTGTTCAAAAAACACACGTGTTTAAGTGAGATTATTTCTGTATGTGTCCTTCGTGTTAGAAAGAAACTAGAGTGCCTATGTTTACTAATCATTTTAGGGCGGGGGTGCAGAAAAATCTTATGAATGAAACTAAGTCTGGTGACGTCAATGGGGACCGCTTGACGCATGAATCACGTGGATCGGGAGAGCGACTATAAGAGAGCCGAAGCGCTGTTCTTGGTCCTGAAAACAGGCCAGCCAAGCAGCGGAATTCCCGGGAGAAGAGCAGGAAGACCTGCAACTCAGCAACAAAAAACAACAACAACAGTGACGACACTTAACATTAGACAACAAGAACAACTCTCACACAACACCCACGCAGTGCAGGCGGCGGGCTCTGTGCATGTCTGCAGGACTCCTGGCAGCTCTGAGTGTGACGTGACGAGGAGGGGAAGCTGGAGTCCCCCCGCTGCTCCAACAGAACTACAAGTAAGGGTCAACTTATTTGGCATTAATTCACCTTCTCTTGTGATAAAGGAAGTATGTTGTGGCAGTTTGATTATTAACACTGAGAAAAATTTTAAAAACAAACTAAAGCGACCATGCTGAAGCCCTGCTCCGTTTTTCACATCAGCAAAAATTGTCAAAAATGTAGGCTATTAAAGAGGAGATGGATGTTAGTTGGTTAGAGAAGGTTTGATACTTTAATCAGAAAATATTACTATAATACTAATACATATATACTAGATATATGAGCAATGACACATAATATATTTGAATGATTCAGTAACATATTTAAGTCATAAGACCTGCGCTGTGTTTAAATGAGACTTTGTGTTACTGCGGCACATGTGGGAGCTGTATTTTTTTTGACTAGCCATTTTTCTTTGTTTATGGTCAACACACTGTTGACCGTGCTATCCTCCTCCTCCACTTCTTCCACTTCTTCCTCCTCCCATCCATCATCATCATCATCATCATCATCATCATCATCATCATCATCATAACATTTATCGTCATCATCACCGTGACTGGCTTTGCCAAAAATAACCAGAATGAAGAATGAAGTGGAATTAAGCTGCTTCTGTTATCTTTTGCGTGCTTAAAGGCGTGGTGACGTTCAAAGTTAAAACTACAAGAGAGACACAGAGAATGACTGTCTTCTGTCGTGTCTAAAATGTCTGCATAACACTGACGTCCATGTTAGTGGGGGTTTAGAGGTGTACAGTTAGTGTGTAGGCTGCGGGGAGGTTACTCGTGTTTCCAGAAAGCTGGAGGTGGCTAAATGCTCTTGATTCTTGCCTCTCAGGAGCTGATTGTCAGTCCACTTTGTCTAAACTGTAGTGTCACTTGCTCATGCCAGTAGACTTTCTGCAGGTGAGAATAAGACAGATGCAACAAAGATGATTGGTTTGGTTTATGTATGGCGGGTGAGGTCAGTCACATTAAATACTGTTTATCTTAATCATTCGCTGCGTGTTTGCACATCTTGCATCACACATCCCCACGCAATCCAGCCACCCCCACTGCCTTCACTGCAGAATAGGCTATGCCCGGCTCAGCCAGGCAGTGGTCTGATATTGTGTATTAAAATTTCAACACGTTTCCATCATAAATAAACTTGTTTCAGAGATGTTCTTGAAAAAGTAGGCCTACATGTACCACTGCAATATCACTGCACTGTCAGTGTTATGTTACTGTTTTAATCAGGCAAAACAATCTCCCCTGGCAGATTGTTGTCACTTGTCGTGTTAATAAAGAAGATTTTTATCACGCTGTTGCATTGTTCTAACGTCAGACTGCGTGGCGGTGCGATGCAGCTCGGCCGTGGTTCCAAAATAAGAGCGAGTTGTTGTTAAGGCAATGTAAGCGTCCTGGAACCACGCACTGTTAGACCCAGGTGTGCACTTTACACACATCCTAGACCGGAGAATAGACATGTTTATGCGTGTTGCCTGTTTAAAAGAAGGAATAGCCGTACATGTACTGTTATGTTTAGATGCTATAATATTTTAGATCAACGCGTCAACGTCACTGCACTTGTTGCGCTTCGGAGCGCTGTGTTGAAGACTGCACCACTGAGGACAGCGGCGGGTCCCTCCCCTGCAAAGCAGCACCAGGAGCTGTCCTTTGTGATGAGCTGAAACGAGCAGGGTTACTCTACAGCAGACTACCATTACAGTTGCAGTGGTGTTTATTCCTGCACAAAGACACGAATGTTCATTTCTCCTTACCGGTCGACCAAGAGTCAGTTTGTCCAAAACCCCAAAAAAATTTTGAAAAATTTTCAAAAAAAGCCAAAGGTGTTGGATATTAAGCAACTGTACAATACTTACTGAATAAAAAGGGCAAATCTGATTTGAGTGCAAAAAAAATTTAACTAAACATTCAATGGCAGCTTTTAAGTTATTAGTTCTATACAAAATACATTTAATCAATTTTATCAGATAATCACTAAATGATAATAAAAATTTGTCCTGACTTATTGCTATTCTTACTGTTGCTGAATACAGGTCAGTAAAAGTCAAAATTTAAAGGCAAGAGGCCATTCAGTTATTAAAACTAAAGATGTGCTCATGTGTTTTTCTCTCTCCTCCAGGCATTTTTGATCTCCTTAGCTGCTCGCTGCAGGCCCTGTTCTGAGTGGCCATGGTTGGGTACAATGATTCCTCAAGTGGCCTTACTCTCCTGGTCCTCCTGACAGGGGCTACCTTCTTCCATCTGTCCACCCCCAACTCAATCAACACCCCTGACGATGTCAATAACCCACACGGAGATACTACTCCGGGGCTACCCGTGTCAGGAGACAGGCAAAGAAAGGAAGAGGAGAGACAATCAATGCAGAAAGAAGAGGCAGAGGAAGAAGAGGAGCTTTTTAAAGATGTGGATCTCAAAACACTTGCAGCAGTTTTACTGGAGGCACTGAATCGCTCACAAGTAGAGAGGAGGGGGGAGGGAGAGGAGCGTGATGGGAGGGAAGAAGAGCTGAGGCTGAGGGCTGAAACTGGGGAGGTTAAAAAAGAAGAGGCATACAGAGAAGTGAGCACAATGGAGGGAGGAGACCGAGTCAGAGATGGACGGCAGGAGTTAGACCTGCTGATGGCTGCACAAGGGAAGGAGCACGAAAGAGAGGAGGAAGAGGAGAGAAGGAAAGCTCAGGAAGAAGAGGAGAAGATGACAGAGAAGGTGACCAGTCGTACTACAAGCCAGACAGTCCAGGTCCAAACAGAGCAGCAGCCTGCCAGTCCAGATGGAAGAGGGGAGAACAGGCAGCCCCAGCAGGGACCAAACAGCCCTGAACAAGGCAGTAACGAGGAGGAGGAGCAGCTCAGCCCTGAGGAACTGAAGAACCTCGAGACCATGATGAAGGAGTTTCCTCGTTTGAACACAGCCACTAAGAGGGAGGGAGATTCAGAGCAAATCCAGAGAGAGAGCAGAGGCTACAGCAGCTACAATGACATCATACCAATCAACAAAGGCAGCGACCTCACCATGTCTAAGAAGAAACTGAAATGGCAAGAGGAGACACAGAAAGCCATGAATTTTCCCATATTTAAGGGAGGCAATTTTATGGATGACTTTGAAGACAGTAATTATGCTGGCAGTAATCCAGCCCAGTCCCAGCTTCCCGCAGAGCAGGAGGTGATTCAAGATAATGAACCAGATGAGGAGGAGGAAGATGAGGAGGTGTTGAGTCCCGAGGAGGAGGAAGCTCAGGTCAAAGCAGAGCAGGAAGAGATGAGGAGGCAGGCGGCTGAGGCACAGAGAGCCAAGATGGAGGAGGAGAAGTTGGCCGACATCGCCTCGGACATGCTGCTGCGCTACATGGTCAAACAGAATAATGGGCATAAGAAGTACAGCTCATCTCTGTCAAGCACTGCAGAGGACAAGAGGTCTGATGAAGAACAGGAAGTGACAGAGGAGGATGATATTGATCCCCAGACCATCGACAAGCTGATTGAGATCTCAAGCAAGCTCCATCTTCCTGCTGACGACGTAGTGGATATCATAAGCGATGTGGAGAAGAAGAAGAAGAAAGACGTGCCGCTTGAGAGGCCATCTCATTGGCAACGACCTCTAACTCCGCTGTCTCCTTCATTCTCATCTGCCAATGGTGTTTCAGTATCGCAAATATCAACCAACCAAAAAAACTCCCCTGTCTCAAAACAACCCTCTCCAGCTGCCAATCTCCTCAGAACATGGTTTCAGGAGAAATCGCCAACAAAATCACAGGATTTCTGGAGCAAACCTGCAAAGACTCTGCTAGCCAATCAAAATCTTTGGTCCAAACCTCAGAAGCCTCTGCCAGTCAAACAGGAACTCTGGCTCAAATCACCCAAATATGTTGGAACTGGCTACCCTTTTTACCCCTACAAATACCCATTACATTACCAGAGGAAGCCCTACCCAGACTACTACCCCATCTATTTTCCTCCTCCCTTCAAACCCAAACAACGTTACTATGTGCCCAAACCCAGTCTCACCCTCAACAACTTTCTGGGAAATTCTGCATTCACTTTCCCTCCCAAACGCCGTTACCACAACTGGGTCCAACCCCAGCTGAGAACGCCGCCTGCAGGTCTCCAGCAGAAGCCTTACTTCACCAGCTACCCCCTCCCACGGTATCCCTGGACATTTCAGCCGCTACCCATCCCCAAACCACGTGCCCCTCCCCATATGCCTGTGATCCCTCCTCAACAGAAGCAGTTTTATGACTCAGGTCCGGCATCTGCAGTGACGAGAAATGATTATTATGTGGCTGGAAAGCCACACAGCATCAACCGAGACGATCTGGAGAAATACATACAGCAGATACTAATGAAGAGACCGCAAATATTGGACTAAAAGGGGAATGAAAGGAGAGTGAGGATAGGGAAAATGGAAAAGAAGAGAGAGATGAGCAGGAAAGAGTGCATTTCTTTATGATTTAGTTTTCATATTATTTTGTTTCGTTTTACATATGTAACAATTATTTTCACCTGTTTTGACTGGCAGTGATTTGGACAAGGACATTATGAAGGACTGTTTTTCCAGTGTTAGTCTTGATAAAATGGAAAATGAAAGGGAAGATACACATCTACACTCCTCCTCTGTGAAGGAGGGGAAACAGGAGGAATGTGGTCTGTTGGAAAGCATGATGCCGCAGAGAATTCTATCATGCTAGAACTTTTCATCCAAACTCCCAGTATGACAACATTCTCCATTTGGACATTTTACAATGCAAACAAAGGAGGACGCTTAAACATGTTGTTACCTGAACCTTTAAAAAATCTTTTTCGGAGACAGAGAGTGAGAGTAGGAGGAATCGTAGGCTGTAATGGATGGCTGAAAAAAACATTTATGTGATTACCTCAGGCAGGGAAATTTGAAAATTTTTCATAATCATACTATTTCAGATATGACATACACTACATGACCAAAAGTATGTGGACATCAAACATTCCAGCTATATGTGATGGTTGAAAATACAATTCCCAAAGTTAAGGACATTAATGTGCTGCTAGCCTCTTCTTCTCCCATTCAGCCACACATTTCTTTACAGAGGTGACTTTGTGCACAGGGGCATTGTCATGTTTAAAAATGAAAGGGCCAAACACAAACTGTTGAGACAAAGTTGGAATCTGAAATTTTCGAAATATTGTATGCTTAAGGTATAAGAGTTCCTTTCATGAAAGGGGCCTAACCTAAACCAGGACAAATAACTCCAGACCACAAGGCGTCCAGATAGTTGGCCACGTAGTTAAACATCTGAGACACCTATCATCTCTATCATCTGATATAAAATCATGATTATATATAATCAGAGAATGTCCTTATGCCCAAACCACTTGCTATACTTTTCTCACCTTTAAAATATATACATTTTTATGCAAATGTACCATTTGTGTTATTTTGTACAAAAATGCAGCAAAGATTTTCAGCACAACAGTTCATTTCCATTATGTAAAATCAAACATGCATACACATCTTTATAATGAAATTGAATGCACCAAAAAGCATATTTCATAAAATGGCTGTGGAAGCCACAGTAATGGCTTGGATGACTCATCCTTTTGCATAACTTCAATTACCTTGTTGCTATGGTGCCAAACCCCTCTATACCTCTATATAGCACCATTTTACATTTGATGCCTTCAGAGGAAGATGCAGTGGTCGAGGCACATGGTTCTCTAGTTCACTTCAGCTCAATGAAGACCATTTAGTGTTATTTTAGTGTTCAACTTTTGTTTTTATTTTATTTTAATCAAATCATACAACATGTTTTTGTTGTTATCTAAATGTTGCACAACCATCGATCATACATGGTATACATTTGTAGGTGGGAAGTTGTTTGCAAACTCTGAGCAGAAATCTGCTGCCTCACATGTCACATGTGACACACCTCCCATTATGCTTTGTTTTCTCCTTTTGTCCCATTTGATATTATGGATGACATCACGGCTGTAATCACTAGTGTAATGGAAGCAGATGGGATAATGGATGGATAATTATTTTCTGGGACTGATCCCACTGGAGATGGAGCGGTTTGCTCACATTCAGGTGAATTTGAGTTTAATACACAATTTTAAAAACATGATGATGGAATATTTGACTGCTTGGATGACAGTGCTATAAAAATGACTAAAAGATTTTTTATCATGCAAAATAAGGATTGACTGCTGAGATCTCCTGAGATCTCCTTTCTTTTCTAAAATAGCTACCGATAATCAGTGACAAATAAACACTTCCTTTTCTCCCTTTTTCATTAGGTCATTAGGAAGCAGAGCAGATGCTGCTCTTTGGTTTGTATTGTTGACATTTGTGTCCGGCTGTTGCTAAAGGATGAGTCTTTGTTTCCAAGCCAAAACTGAATCATAGTATTGACAATGTCATAATAAAAAAAACAACATGAGGCTATTAGTCAAAAAAGAGAGTGAACTGAATGGAGTTTTTTTTTAATGTTTACTGATTTGTTGTTTTTGATGAGATTATGACAGAAGGGGAGAGAAAAAGAAATATGAAGCGACAGACCAGAAGTGAGGGTAGTGTCTGCACGTTTATGTATACTTGCATCAAAAAATTGACGTTAAAAGCATCAATTTAAAAAGTATTAAAAAAATGTAAAATGACAGAAACAATGACGTCAGTGTACCTTAAAATCATTGTTTGAGTCATGTATGCAGCGAGTATTGTCCATGATCTTTCTAGATGTACCTTGTTGTAACCATCGCAATAAACATGCGTTTGCTGGATGTAAATATGCACATGTCAATGACTACTTTTGCTACACATGAAAAAAAAAATAAAGTCAACTATTTTTATTACAAAAATGCTTCATTGTGGACAGAGAGAATTTTTATGTGAGCGTGAGAGGAGACACCAAATGCCCCTGGATAGCCATCTCACTAAACCTGGACATTTTTGTCGCTCAGGCGTATGGTGGGGTTGGGGAGAAAAAGTGTTTGGTTTAAGAAACTTATAAATACATATTTTCTCACTTAGTTCTAGTCTTCTTTCTCCAGGTCTTGAGATATCTGTCTTTGATATTTCTGCCTCCTCTTCTGTACAATGTGAGCTAAATGGAATTTAGCATGTGCTGCTAAGAGCTGCTAGATTGAAATTATTAACTGTCTCAATGATGGTCTGGTATATTCTGAAAACTATATTTTTATTCTCACAAATACATAATGATAAACAAATCAAATCTAGGGTTAAGAATGTTAATCCCCTGTGATCCCTAGGTAGTCCCTTAGGCTGATTACAGCACAGACAGTAATTTAAGGTGGGAGGAAACAGAGGACAGGATTTGGCTTGCTTTGATACGTCATACTGCTCCAGAGTGGGAGTGTTCAGCAGGGTGATTACATGTTAGAGGAGTCATTAGAGGAGATGCTGATTGTGGGCTGCAGAGATGTGCTAACACTACAGGCGAGTAATCACAAATGCATTTCTGTGAAGCACTGAAACTTATGGAGGTGTTATTTTTATTTATTTTATTTAACCAGCAATAAAAGGCAGAATCAGAAATAACACTATTGCCGACAGAAGACAAACACAACACAATTTAAAATGAGAACAAGAAAAACTTACAGACATGGTAAGAAATGGGACATGCATTAGTAAATGAAAACAGCCAACGCAGGGACTGGATCTGAGGCTAAGACACAAAGGGTTAAAATGAATTAGATTAAGGCGACACTGACATAGAATCAAATGAAAGGCTGCTGGTAAAAATGAATAAAAGAAAAGAAGTGGAAAACAGTGAAGACAGCGAGCATGCCAGATGACATGGTGAGAAAAAAGTAACACATGGCTGGGCAGAGGCAGGGAATGAGGGCTGAGATAAGAGAGGAGTGAAGTGGTTGAATGCTTGCAGCTCTGCCCATGGAGAGGTGCAGTGATTCATGATGTCACGTGAAGACGGGGTGACTCATCCACCAACATCATCATGCAGTAACTGCAGAACACCCAAACACACACACACAAAAGTGCACACATTAGACATATGTATGCTTGCAGACTCAAGCATACAAACTACAAGCTGATTAAACGTATTGATGAGAATGTAAATTCTCAAAAGTAAAAACGAAGCAGCATGCTCATTAAAACATGTAGAGCAATACATTTACATTCTAATAACAAACTGTTCAGGTTAGCCTACTCACAACAGGATTCAGGAGCAGACTCTGAGGATGAACGCAGGAGATTTATTAACAATTTACAAGGAAAATGCAAGGATGTGATCCTGTTGACATGGGCAAAAAAGATGGTCCTCAAACACTGGGTAAAGCAGGCGAGTTCCCTCTCACCAGAGTGGCAACTTGAGGCATATGCAAAACCACACAGGATGTCAGTCAGGTAACAACACAGCAAAACGAGGCTAAACTACATACAACACTGAGCTGGCCATAGCATGTGTAACATAAAAGTGAATGGACGATCTGGCAAAGAATGGTGCGAGGCGAACAGGAGGAAATTTAGTTGGTCCATGACATGTTGTGGCTGTAGCAAAATGGATGGCAGCGCTGGTGATGGTTGCTGCGAGAGAGAGAAAGCCGAATGAGCTATGTTAGCTGAAGCTGAAAGAAGAGAAGAAGAAAGAATGCTGGGATTGAGGGATGTATGTGCAGGGGTAGGGCGTGCAGCCTGCTGAGACATGGATGGGAGAAAAGGGGAAACAAACAGGAAAAATCAGGGGCCTGCCTCTAGACAGCGCCCCGTCGAAAGACCTTTTTCATATCCCAAACTTGTGCCTCCTCGATCCTCAACTCCTTGTAGCACATTTTAGTCCCTCCCACCCGAGATACCAGCTTGAGGAGAAGACACGAGGAATTGAGGAAACAGGCATTTACATGAGATAGCTGTCATTTTAAAGAGACGTCAATTAAATATGACGTCCCACAGTTGCTCTACATACAGTCTATGTGTACATCATCTGTTCACTGTTTGTCAGATGAGCAGACCAGCTTTTTGCACTAAACGCTACAGATCTTATCTTCACAATCCAGAAACATGTCATTGTAACACGTAGAAACATCTCGAGGTTCCAATAAACATTATCTGTATCTGTTGAAAACAGTCACAGATTACAGCAGTCTAATCATTCACTACACAGAAATACAGTAACTTCTTTTTTGCAGTGCATCTTTTGTCTGTAAACAGGAGATGATTTCAGCTCTTTGATGATGTGCTTCATTATCAGTCTCTGTAAGAAATGACACAGTAACATTTATCTCGTGTAGCCCCAATTAAAACTGTCATCACAGGACTCTGCTGTTGGAATTACATATGCATGTACAACATGGGCACCAGTATTATATTAAACACAAAACACACATACTGTATTTTTAATTAGTTATTTTTATTTCAGTTAACTAAAATGTTTTTTCACATTCAGTTTTAGTTTAGTTTTATAACCTACTAAAAAGTTTTAGTCTATGATCCCCTTGCTACCTAAATGGTACATTGGCTACTTTATTTTGAATGGTTTACTGGTTACTTTTGCTTCCAAAAAAGGAATAGATATGTGACTTCCGTTTTTGGTTTATAAAGAAAAACAAATTGACTGAAGTTTTCAGACCCTATTCATTCTTTGTTCAAAAAGAAATAACCATACAATTAATTGCCAAACAAGAAACCTAAACCAAAAAATGGGCCGTTTTCATTGGTTTTACATTTTGTGATTCTGACACCAAAAAAAAATGATTTCGTTTTTTGTTTTGAAACAAAAAAACAGATAAACTGTATTTTCATTTTTGAGTTACAAAGGAATTATGGATTATCTAACGATACAATATCCTTTTAATTTTTCCTGCTGTATTTGTGATGACGGGTTAGTCAGGTTGATGTTGTACAGTCAGTCAGGTGCTACTGAGTTAGTGTTAGGTGCTGTACTTACTAACATCGTCTGAAAGGCAACAGGGGACAGCCAGTGGTTTTGTCAGAAGTAAAGATATGTCACACCTCTCCCGCACTCCAACACCATCTTCAAACAGTCACCTTTCCCCACTGCCACGCTCTCACCTGAAGGACTACTACATGCCCCTTGCTGGACCCCCTGAAGTTTGCCTACAGGGCTAACAGGTCAGTGATTGATGCAGTCAACTTGGGACTGCATTACATCCTGCAACACCTCGACTCTCCAGGGACATATGAAAGGATCCTGTTCGCGGACTTCAGCTCGGCGTTCAACACCATCATCCCGGACATCCTCAGCACCAAACTCACCCAGCTCACTGTGCCAGCCTCCACCTGTCAGTGGATCACAGACTTCCTGACTGACAGGAGTCAGCAGGTGAGGCTGGGGAACATCACATTCACTATCAAGGATGTGACTATCAGCACTGGCACACCCCAGGGGTGTGTGCTCCCCACCCCCGCTCTTCTCCATCTAAACTGTGTATCAAATCCACCAACCCCATGTACATAACACCGCAAATAATACTTATTTGTTCCAGCATGTATGCTTGTATATGTACGTGCACCTGGATGTCACATCCATCTCCAACATGTAAGACTCACAATAAGGGTAAAAATTATTTACTCCTGCATGCTTTGCACTCTGCTCATTGCACTATTCTCTCAATCTGTCTCTTTTTGTATGTATATGTGTTCTCTATACTGTAGCCTGAGTGTGATTTTATTACTGTATTATTGTGTTATTGTATGAGTAAGCACATTGTGAGCATT
This sequence comes from Lepomis macrochirus, assembly GCA_024633595.2. Classification (NCBI taxonomy): domain Eukaryota; kingdom Metazoa; phylum Chordata; class Actinopteri; order Centrarchiformes; family Centrarchidae; genus Lepomis; species Lepomis macrochirus. The sequence goes on along the minus strand of JALXJV020000002.1, from coordinate 718,850 downwards.
GTACGAGTCAAATTCCTTGTATGTGTACATACACCTGCCAAATAAAGCTGATTGTGATTTTAATTCTGATATATGTCCACAAAATCCCATTCTCCAACCCTTGCTAGTTCACGGGATGCTAATGCTAAGTCTATGCATAGTATAGAGTACAGTGTGGAGACATTTCCTGTTCTGATATCAAATCTAGTTGGTCTGCCATCATTGAAACAAACTAATCTCCACCTGTCCATAAATTCCTCTGTAGTATTCCCGTTAGTAGCCTTTATTCACCCCAAAGAGGGTTGTGGAAGTACAAATCTCCCACCCAAATGACCGGGGTCCCTATTTGTTTCATAACCCTCTCCCAGTCATTTAAATTTATTTGTAAACAGGGATTGTAAAAGTTTACTATGTTAATCCATCTGTGCTGTCCCCATATTCTTACTATAACACATTCTAGTTTAGACTTGATCTCTTCTTTCTGGTACTGTATATCTGATCTTATAAATGTTGCACACCCTCTTCCAGATGTTCAGTTTCTATCATATCTGACACTTTCGTATCCAGGAATCACAAAATTAAAAACAGTTTAAGCCAAGTTTCCTGAATACATATCACCTCTAGAAAATCTTTAAATTCATCCACAAGTCTCTTAAGTTCCTGCCCATTAGCCACCAAACTATGTGCATTCCATTGTAAGATGTAAAACATCAGTAATTTAACAATCATCATTTACTTCTGTCTGTGTTTGTTCTGTCCTTTCCCCTCCCTCTTTCATATACTTCCAGTTTATATACTTGTGTAGGGACCCAGACATACCTCTACTAGGAATCTCTCTGCAGCATCCACCACCATTTTAATAATGTCAGATCTTCTGGACTGGTCTCTAGCTGCCCACAGAACATCTACCATGAATGCCTGGAATTACGGGGCTCCAACGATCTGCCTCGTTTCCTCCTTAACCGGAGGGAAATCAGACCAACCGCCACTTGCCTGGAAAGTTCCCTCGTTCCCCTGACTTTCTTCAAGGCCTCTGCATCACATTTTGCCTTCAACTTTCATTTTCTCAACTTCTACAACTCTAACATGATGCTCACACCCCCTAAATAAAGATACATGATTTCCACCACAGTTACAGCACTTAACTTTGTCAGCTTGACATTGAGTAAAGTCATGGCTTCCTCCACACTTTCCACACCTTTTATTTCCTTCACATGCTGCTGCTACATGACCATAGCGCTGACAGTTGTAACAGCGCAGTGGGGGTGAATGTATTGTCTCACTGGAAAGCTCATATGTCCTAGACTTACTCCTGTTGGCACATTATCTTGCTTGAATGTTAATAGCACAGCGGTGCCATATTCTTTGAATCTCTGTACTGCTTCAACTTCAGCTCTCTTTAAATTCTTCAACATTCAAGCACTCTCTGCTTCCTCAGGGCTTATGTTACTCCTTTAGCTTTTTTAACTTGACCATGTATGAAACATTCTATAGACCTGTTAAGCAGAACTTTGAGGGTATTCAACCTCTGAGGATCATTTCTGCTGAAGTATATTTCCATTCATCATAATTTTATCATTTATCTTTTCCCCTTTTTTTTTCAAATCCTCCGACAGTCTGAGAGGGTTTAAGGCCTTGTCACTCTTGTCTTTAAATTTAACTATCAGCTTAAATCCACCCTCCTCCTCAAACCTTGCCATTTTCCCTAATGCATTGTGAATGTCGCTCTCACTCCCAGTGTGTTAGTGTGTCAGAAAAGTAATTTGAAACGCCCTTCAAACCATACAACTCCTCCTTGTTCCGCTACATCCCGTCGTTACCAACGGATCCGCTGCACACGTCCTTGTTGTGCTGTTTGTTGAACAGCCATTCTCAGTGGGCCCTCCTTAACATTTAGTGGACACAATTAGAATGTATCTACAGCTTATTTTAAATGACTAAAACTTTTATCAACTCTTGTCAGATTTTCTTTGAGCAAATAACTAATAATATTAACTAATAATATTAACAGAAATTTTTAGTTGAATAAGACCAGTGGCAGCAAGAAAGTGACTTTTTTATTTTTTATTTTTTTACATTTTGTGGTTTTTGTAAGAATTCAAATGGGGGCTTCTTAACCCATATTACTCTAATAATAATTTTCTAAAGCAGGTGAAATCATCTCCAAAAAAAAAGAAACCGCCTGAAGCCCAGCACTGTGTAAAGGTTATTTTTAAATATAGGCTAAATGAAGTCACAAACCAAGTCATCATATCTCCCTTATTTCCACTTCCGTTTGACCCTGCCATTGTGTCATAAAGACAGACACTATATTAACAAGTTCATCATTTATGTAGTGGCATCACAAACATTCATTCATTTATTCAATTTAAATCTTCACAAACTAAAGCCATTGTGCCATTAGAACCACTCTGCCTGTTTTACAGTTATTGTCCACTTGATGGCACACTGGAGCAAATGAAGCTCCATGAATTGGATGGAAAGCTTCAATGCTTCATGAAGCTTCTTCTCGCCATCACTACATAGGCTACAACTCCGAGATGCAGCAGAGGATTCGAGGCAATGATAGTGAACCAAAAGATGTATTTTTTGTTGTTGTTTAAAACTATTCCAACGCAACATATGACGTGATTGCATTCTGCAACCCGGAAGCAGTTAGACCTCCAGCCTTCAAATTAAAGTCATACACTATTCTTGTGTTGTGTGTGTGTGTTGACGGTGTTGACAAGATGCTCTCTACTTTTTGTCTGCCAACAAATGATGGTAAATGATCACATTTACATTGTTTAATATTAAATAATAATGTTAATGAGTTTAAAATGAAATGTAAATGTAAAGATCATGTGCAATTTGTTGCATTTTTAAAGATTTTTTTCAATCAAAGTGCATAAACCTTATTTTGTACAGTCTATGGCACAAACAAATATTTAAAAAATCTTGTGAACCCATTTACATAAAAAAAGTCACAAACCAGGAAACCCCTGCCCTGAAAAGATAAAGGAGCTTAACATTTTAATTTTCCTTGTTTTTGAGAAGAAATAAGGTCAACATTGTTTCAGCCCTGAAACATCTGTGGACATCTGTGTTCCACAACAGCATCTGTGGAAATTTGGGACATCTTGCTTTTATTCTGAAAATACTGAACAGGTGCTTGTTTTACCGGATGGGCTCTTTCGGGAAGATTTGGGGCGAGTTCAGTCTCGAAACGTTTTGCTACGTTTTGTCGGCGGTGAAGTCGCCCAGTGTTTAAATTCACTTTAACGTGTAGAGGATGTGTATACTAACAGACACAGCTTTCTGAGTGAGTCTTTAACTTCGATGTAGTTGTTTTGTGAGCTCGGTTTGAATCAGTAACGAGTTGAGATGAAACCGCCGCCTCGGACACGAACTAAACCAGATCGCAACTTGAAACCTGAACCGGTACCGCAGCGTTCAGGCAAACTGGCCGGTAAGTGGCAGCGACCGGAGCAAAGGAAGCTCCTGGATGCCCTGAAAAGACTCAGCAAGACCGCGGGAGGTCTCGGAGACATCGACTATGCTTTTATAAGAAAATACGTGCCTACTCGGTCCGTTGCAGAGGTAAGTTTCAGTAACCGTTACATGTAGATGTAACGTTAACCTGGTCGGTCGGTCCGGCTCGGCAGCTCGGCTTGATGTGGACCAAAGACGAGTAAACGTCTGAATCGAAACAAGCACTAGTACTGCTGGTTTTGCTACACTTACTTCCAGTAAGTAAGTGAGTGCTTATGTTCACCTTGTGTAATCTACACTGTTCTCCTCCTCTGCAGAGGAGCAGAGGCTCGCTGGTTATATTGGGTACTTTCACACTATATTCAGTGTTGATGGGCTATTACTTATGACTTGTAACCAATCAGGCAGAATTACATTGGCAAACTGATTTTAAAATGACAGATTACTGGAAAAATGCTGAATATTGGCCATGATAATCTGCCAGGCCTATTATTATGTAAAGTAAATAAAATCATCAAAATTTAGGAAGCCAGAACCATTGAATGTCAATCACCATCATTTTAATCAGTTTGAAACTGCCATTTTGTTAGAACTTCAGTGAGAATATGTAATTGTGTGAAAATGTGTGGACTATATGTGTGAGTTATCCCTTTTTTCCATTAGATCCACTCTGTGGTGGAATCTCTGAAGGACAAAGTGATCTCATGTGCCAGCTTCAAGCTGAAGAAGAAGAGATGGGAGGAGAAGAAAGTTAGAAAGCCCATTGAGGTTTGGACACAGATGGCCTCTGCTGTAGCTGGAACCCTCGAAGAACCCATTTCTACTGCTTTCTCTCAGGTACTGCAGGCCAGATATGGATAAGTCGAGTTGTGTTAGATTGTTCCTATCATTTTGTGTCAGATGTTTGTTCTAGTACATTATAGAGTTATGGAAGTGGAATGATACAACTTTGGATAACACTAAATACCTTGCTCAATTTTTAAAAAAATCGAATCTATAAGCTGCACCAGGGCTCTACGCTAACCTTTTTCGCAAGGAGCACGTGTTCCTAAATAAAAAACACAAAGCACACAAAGAAATTTAGGAGCACAGCGAAAAATGTAACAGAGTTTAAAAAACTATTATACACATTTCTACTACTTGTTTGCTCCTTCTCCTTGTGTTAAACTATGGTGTGAAACCATTGGAGACCCTTTTATCTGTACACCTCTTCCTTGGCCTTAATGTTTTGTTAAGCTTTTTAAAATATTGAAACAGATCTTTTGAGACAACAGCTTGAAAACAGCTTTTAAAATACTTATCAGTCATCACAAAAAAACTTTACTGTGGTTGGTGCTTGTGTAGGGATTCACAATACACCAGCAGCACCCACACAACCCACGCGCCTAATGTAAACAAGACTACTGAACAGTATTACAATAACTTTTGTAAATCAGAACAAGGGGAAGGTGTTGCTCTCAGGAGGTGGCTGGAATGAGCACATAATGACATCCTGTGCAGTGAACATCTGCAGCTTTCCACTGCAGAGGCTCTTTCTACAACATGGAGGAGAAACCAGTTTTAATGAGTATAATATATAATGAAATGTATGGGGGTGATTGATATGTTATATGTATTGGGATGATTGTTATGTTATATGTATGATGCTTTGGCAATATTGTTCTGCAGTCATGCCAATAAAGCAAATTGAAATTGAAAATTGAAAATTGAGTATAATAGTGTAAACTCCCCATAGAACACACTGTGTGACCAGACACTGCATTTCAATCAGGAGTTGGTCACCGGGCCTAAATATTTCCAATGGTTTCTAGGGCTACCATCATTTTTAGCCAGGCCAGTTTTATTAGTTTGGTTTTTTAAATGATTCTGTTGAACCACAATTCAAAAGCAATGTCTGATTTTCAACAGTTAATTTTCAGTAAATGTTAAGTATTACTGCTTTTGTCACTTTCAAATTATTTTAGGGACAATTGTAGGTTTTTCTTTATTAAACGGAAGGGTACCCGACTTGCTTGCCAATCACAAGTGCCATACGCCTCCTGTTACGATCCTACTCACCAATTGGAGTGGGCACAGGGCGTGTACATTTTACAACAACAAACGAAACTAGAAGAAAACGGGATAATGCCATCAGCCGAACCTACAGAGGAGGTGGCTTGAATTACTCAACCTAATCTGAAAGCTCTCTGGTTTGGAGAAAAACTTGTTTTCCTGCTCTGAATTTCTCATTAGTACTACCTTGAATCTTTGATCTCTCTCCTCCCACCATGCTTCTCCCTGTATTTCTCAGATGCTGTTGGTGTCGTCCACAGAGCCTCGCACCCTGAGGAACGGTGATCCTCCCCAGGTCCAAAGACCACCCACAGACAAAGATGGGATGCCCATTGGTCGCACTGTCCCTTTGAGACCAATGCCTTGTTTGCCAGTCCAAGGTATGGGCCTCAACTTCCTCTGTTGTCAAATTTACAAGAATTCGGTTGACACTAAATATCAGATATTAGGGGCCTTATTACAGAAAGTTCCTAACTGGCAGATCATATCCTAACTGCTGGTAACCGTGTTAATAAGGGTTAGGAACTGATTGAGGAAAAACACAATTGCAGATTAACAGTTTCTAAGTCAATATTCCTTTCCTAACTTTAGATAAGAAAAGTGTATTACAGAAGCATCCTAACTTGGTAAAATCTTAAATAAACTCTCCTAACTTTAGGAGAACTGTTAAGCTGTCCTAATTTTTACTTTTGCTCTTGATTGCTTTTACAAAATCACTAAGATGTCAGCAGTCGGAACTGGAATTGATTCTACCGATGCCTTTGGTGACAAAACACTCATTAGTAGAAAGGCTGCAGCCGACGTAACGCTAGATAATGTCTCATTATGTAACATAATGTAAAGGCTTGATGTAACAAAAGGATCCTAATCCAAGTCGTTGATAGGAGGACATCGTTAAATTCAAGAAATACATGAAAAACATGATGATGTTAGCCCGCAGGCTTTAATATTATTATTAGCCTTTTTTCCCGTCATTATTAGCCTAACTTTCCCAAGATAAGTACCTTTCTGCCGGAGTCAGTGAGGGAGCACAAGAGGAGCCAATACCAGTTTTCCTCTGCTCTTTGGACACAACAGTTGCCTGTGTCTTCATATCACTTTGTGGGCTTATTTTCTTTTTAACAGCATCAACGCGGAATATGCAGCGGAGACTGTGTCCGCTATCTTAGCCCCCTCTCTGTCTCTTTAATCTCCCGAGTTAAGCGTCATGTGGATTTGGATTTCTCGACGGAGGTCACCAACACCTCTAAGTCATCTGACTTGAAGTTCAGTGATAGTTGTTGTTTCTGCTCAATTTTCAATTTTTCATTAAAAAAACTACCAAAAAACAGCGAAAAAGATGTATAGCTCGGCGAAATGAGTAAAGTGGCATCGGTTGCTAGGTAACAGACATAAGGTTGTAAACCAATGTTGGATCGAGTATTTAGGATTTCCTAACCTGAGATAAGATAGGATGAAGTAAGATAAGATAGGATTCCTAAAGTTATTTAGGATTTGTTTCTGTAATACCAAATTGAGAAAACTCCTATCTTCGACTCTTCCTACCTGAACTTAAGACTTAAGATAGGAACTTTCTGTGATATTGTCCCAGGAGTTTGCGTCATTTCTAACTGATGTAGTGGAGCCTCCTGCCTGACCATCTAGTCAGGTCAAGTTAATTTTATTTATATAGTCCAATTTCACAAATTTGCCTCAATGGGCTTCACAATCTGTACAGTATACACCCTGCTTTCACCCTCAATTTAAGGAAAAACTCCTTATCAGACATGGACAGACATGCAGTAGATTCCATGTATAGAAAAGTTAGTTAGCAGAATAGTTAACTGTTAGTCAGAATAGACCGGCATAGTAAAATGACTGTCTAGAAAATCAGGATGACAAAACTATAAAGTTTAGATTGTAAACTTGTATAAAGAATATGGATCTGGAAAGACGTAGAACAACACAGCCTCCTCTCCTGGAAAGAGGACAGGCTATGCAAACAGACACAAGACAAAGCTGGAGCACACCATACACATTAAAGAAACAGAGGAAACTCCATATAATCAGTCCATAAAAAATGTTTCTTGTTTCTTGCATATGTTGTTCTTTGTTTTGGTGTGAAATAACCCTTATTAACATTTTTTCAGGTTGGTAAAAAGGTTCGGTGGGCCTTGTGTTTTAAGCACAGTTGGAGAATGAAATATTTATGTCCTGCTATATAATTTTGCTCATCTCTCTGGACGGCAGAATGCTGTAAAGTTAGAATGTTTTCAAAAATAGACATGTCAATATATTTATCAATTAACAAAATGCAACAAACTGAGTGAGCTGAAGAAAAATCTAAATCAAATCAATATTTGGTGTGACCACTGTTTTCCTTCAAACCGCATCAGTTCTTCTAGGTACACTTGAACAAAGTCAGGCATTCTGACTAAACAGTTACACCAAACAGGTGCTAATGATCACCAATTCAATATGTAGGTTAAACACACATTAAGTGAAACAGAAACAGCTGTGTAGGAGGAATCCAGCTGGGTGAGGAAAAGCCAAACTCCGCTAACAAGGTGAGGCTGCTGAAGACAGTTTACTGTCAAAAGTCATACACCATGGCAAGACTGAGCACAGCAACAAGACCCAAGGTAGTTATACTGCATCAGCAAGCTCTCTCCCAGGTAGACACTTTCGAAGAAGCACAAACAACATGGTGAGTGGTACAAGAATTAGTGTCTACAGGCAACAGTGAAGCATGGTGCTTCAAGTTTGAGTTGAGAGTTGGGGATTACGTCGGAATGAAAGGTCTCCTCAATGTTGAGAGGTACAGGGATCAGGGAGGCATCTGATTGGCTCCAAATTTATTCTGCAGCATGACAATGAGCCCAAACACACAGCGAAAGTCATTAAGAACTATCTATAGCTATCTTCATCTTGATAATGACCCCACAGAGGTTCTATAGCTGGGACTCCCTGACAGTCAGTTAGAATTGAAGAACCCTCTTGGAGAGCCGAAACATCACACAAGTATCTTCAACCAAGACTTCAACCAAGTCCACTTGTCCTTGATTTTAACTGCCCTTGGATAATGGTGACCTGGATGTCGATCTTCAGACATAATTCGATTTGGACTAGTTTGAATTATGAGCATAAATATCCTCCATAGCCCCCTGACCCTGAGATCACACTCCATGCAGATGAATCTCCGTGCTCAGATGTATTGCTGCTTTGCTCCATATTCTTGTGATAAGAAGAGCATTTTACAGCTTTAACAATGTAATATTTCCCCCCCTTTAGGTAAGTCTCCTGGCACCAACAAAGCCTGTCCTTTCCTGATACTCAAGACTCCAACACCAACCATAGGCCCAGCCAAAAGACTCCCAGCACCATCCCAAGTGGTTAGAGTGCCAAACGGTGAAATCCCTCCACCCCAGCAACAGCTTTCTAACACAGCTGGAACCTCACCTGCTACCTCCTCCTGCCAGCCTGCTGCAGCAAAATTACTCACTGTGCCTTCTACATCCCCACAGCCTGCCTCACAGACCCTGACGCCAATGCCAAGACAAGCTACACCCAGTTGTAGCGCCGCAACGGTTTTAAAAGACGTTAGGAACGCTATAAATCAGCCCTCAGAGCAACACCTCACCCACACCACCACCTCTTCTTCAATGTCAACTTCATCCATCTCTGCCGCCAGTATATCTGAAGTCCCCAGTACTGCGCCATCCTTTGTTGCATCTTCCAGTTTAACCACCTCCAGCAGCTCCTCCACCCACTCCATGCCACCACTCTCCACAGCATTACACGCAAGGTTTGGTCGCACCAGCAAATATTCCACAAAAGACAGTCCTAGGATGTTTGGAGTCAAGTGTGTAGTGGACTTTGAGAGGATCTATCGCTACCTGAGCATCATCCACAAGCCGAATGAAGAGTGTAATCTTACCCCCATGGGTGAGTCATATTGACATCTTGGTGTCATCTTAACCGTCTGTGATCCAGATTAAGGCTTTTGTGTTTTGCCTTTTTTTAACATCCCCAGCACAAATCTCAGCTAATTATGTCTCAATAAAGACTTTGATACACTATTAGGGGGGGATATTAGCCCATAAAACAAAACAAAAAGAAAATACTGAAAACAGCACTACCATGATCTTGAAAGAAAAACTCTACATCAAAAGTTGCCATTTGAAGTGACGTAGTGTCCGTGTCCATTTTTGGCCAGGAATTGTTATTTTTCCTTGCCATGCCACTTGACATGACAGGCACGCATTCTCCCTGGTTCTGTAGGAGATCTTTGTGGAGAGGGAGACCTCTCTTTTCCTCTTTTCAACCTCTTTTCCTCCTCCTTCCACTCTGTTGGTGCCCCACCTCATCAGCATCCACACTATGAAAATAAATTAAAATACTTTTTAACTGGCTGATTATAAGAAGTCAAAGCCTTGTTTAAAACACACACACACACCTCTTCCCCAGTGGCCTAACCCTCCTCCCCACTATTAAAATACACCTCTGCTATAGGGTTTGTTCACCCACATAGAAGCAGACTTCTAAAGGGATTGAAATGGCTATAATAATAAAATATAATAATGAAATGTTTATTTATATAGCCATATACTGTAAAATAGTGTACAGTGGTATTTGGTTTATTTCCATCCCGGGCGGCGTTTCATTATTGACAGACCGCTTTTGCTGTCTGTGTTACTGGCAGATAGTGGTGCATTACTGAAATAATAGGCTTTACCTCAGGTCTGTGTCACTCTCCTCTCTGAAGTTTTTCTGCTCATTGCCATGTGTGGGGGGTAGGTGGGGGTTCGTGGTTATGCGTGTGGGGAGCTCAGCTTGTGTGACTCAGGCGTGGCTACACTACATTTTTATTTAGTTTAGTTTTAAAACAAAAATGCACATTAGTGGCCTACTACAGGCAAAGAACCAAACCAGATAATATTTTGCAAAGCAATTTTGGCGGTGAAAATACACTGGAAGTCATTGCAAATTAAAACACTGTCATTACATCTGTGATTTTACTTTGCATTGCTTATAAGACCCAGTGAGGAAGCCAGATGCATTTTTAAAGTCCTTTTGCCTGTCCGCACTAAAACGCTACCCCAGAGTTTTAAAACAAAAAAGGGATCAGCAGCGTTTTCAAACTTCTCCGTTTTAGGTCTTCGGACTTGCAGTTTTAGTCTGGACTGGAGGTGCAAACACAGCAAAAGATCTGTGTTTTAAAACGAAAACATAGTAGTGTGGATCTAGCTGCAGAGAGCACATCATGTATTCTGTTGTGCTGCTCAGTCCCTTTCAGTAGAGACAGAAAAACCTTTAAATAATTCCCACTGAAGCAGGTAAGGATTCCTGTCCACTCTGCTTTATCAGACCTAATTACCGACTGAAATGCCAATATTGGAACAATAAAAAACATTTCTCATTTATTGGACAAAACATCAGCCACTGAAATATTGTGCATCCCTAATGTATTTCTAACAGTCCATATTTCTGCAGTTGTTTCCCAACCACTGCATTAAAATAAATTAATTTCTGTAATATTTGTAATATCTTCCAGAGAGTGCCATTGTGTTGGACCTGTTGATGTCTCTCCCAGAGGAGCTTCCGTTGCTGGACTGCAACAAACTGCACAAACATCTGGTCCAGGTATGACTGGCTGCACAGTAAACAGATGAAATATTGAATTTTAAATATGAATTAAAACCTTTGGTGCATTGCTGAGCCATAAGTTCTACTGCCTTCATGGGGCAACAACTTGGTCTCTGGTCTGTCAAGTCAATGTAAAGATGTGTCTGTCTCAGTGTATGTGTTTTCTACATCAGTTGCTTAAAGTCAGAGGTCACTGACCAAAAAGGACAATTTAAAAGGTGAAGAAATGGGACATAGACTGGATGGATCAGCCAAGCTGAGTGGAGTTTAAATAGATGAGACAAGCTCAGTACTACTGTTGTTAGTCAGGACACACTGTAGTACAGTACAGTCCACCAGACCACATGTTTCACTTGCTAAATCACTTGCTTAAAACTTCAAGTAGCTGTTTTTGTGTGACACATGTAATTGTATCAGTACACACATGTGTTAAACACCATCTTTAAAACTTGCAGCTGACAGGTGAGCAACCTGTGCATACTGAAGTATGAATCCCAGAGCAGGAATGGAACATGCAATCTTTTACAAATGGGGTTATCCCTTCACACCTCTTGTATATTACACTGTATATTTTACTGGACAGGTAAATACTTACTTTAAGCATAAAGACCTTCCTTTGCCTAATTCCTGTGCCTAAGAAAACAACTGCCACCTGTATGAATGATTTTAGACCTGTAGCCTTGACTTCGGTGGTTATGAAGTGCTTTGAACTGCTTGTGAAATCATATATTAACAATTGCATTCGAGCTGTGGATGATGCTGTATCTTTGGTTTTACATACTGCACTTCAACATCTAGAGGGTAGAGATACGTATGTCAGGATGCTGTTTGTTGATTATAGTAGTGCCTTCAATACCATCAGACCTTCCATTTTAATATCTAAGCTGTTAGACCTGGGCCTCTGTAATTCCATCTGCAGGTGGATACAGGATTTTCTAACAGGCCGTCCCCAGACAGTTAGAGTAGGCACCACATACTCAGCCTCTATAGTGTTAAATACTGGAGCACCTCAAGGTTGCTGTCTTAGTCCTCTATTATATAGTCTGTATACCCATGACTGTATTGCAAAACATCCCACAAACAGAATTGTAAAATTTGCAGATGATACTACTGTGGTAGGACTTATTGACAGGAATAATGAAACTGCCTATAGGGATGAAGTGAGTAATTTGATCATGTGGTGCCAAAGGAATAATCTGTCCCTTAATGTGGGGAAAACTAAGGAGGTCATCATAGATTTTAGAAGAAATAAACCCACACATGCAGCTGTCTACATAAATAACTCTGCAGTCGAAATTGTTAATACTTTTAAGTTTTTAGGCATCCATATTTCAGACTCCCTTCTATGGTCTGTTCATATCACTTCTACCATTAAGAAGGCACATCAGAGGCTTTATTTCTTGAGGTGTCTCAAGAAATATGGTATGTCACTTCATATTTTAAAATTTTTTTACTGCTGTACAATTGAGAGTATATTGACGGGTAATATTACAGTGTGGTTTGGCAGGGCTACTTCATGTGAATTGAATCTACTGACAAAGGTGGTTAAAACTGCATCCAAAATTATTGGGGTTCCACTAGAATCGCTCCAAAACATTTATTGGAAACGCAGCACAAAGAAGGCACTAGGCATTATACAGGATGTTAGTCATCCGGCACACAATCTCTTCTCCCAACTTCCATCAGGAGACGTTTGCGGAGCATCCCAACGTGCTCATCACGTTTTAGGGACAGTTTTTACCCACAGGTTGTAAGGCTACTGAACGATAGTACAAGAGGAAGGAGGGTTGAGGTTTGAGCAGATGTTTAAATTTTAATTTTATTTTAATTATTTATGGACTGGTGCTGAGAGAGTGCTAAGGCACTCTGTATTTCATTGCTGTGGTATTCTGTACTAATATGCATATGACAATAAACTTGAACTTGAACTTGAACTCTGTGAGCTTCATGTCCGCAGCTCAGACTTGCAATAGAATGTACAAGCCCACACGAAAAGTCAGATTGTACAAATTTTGAGGTGGGGTCACCTCAAAAGAGTGACCTGTACAGAAATAATCACTCCAGCAGAGGGCAGCATGAGTCCATAAGTAGGTTTTTATTAAACAAGGAATATATTTTCACTACTGTTTAGTGATATGTATCAAATTTCACACACCCAATCTGGCGCTCTAGTGGATCCATAAAGCAAACAAAAAATGTGTCCAGTTAATTTTGTGAAAATATGTTACAGCATCTGTGCATTCACACCAAGTGCATTCCACTCAGTAAGTAGTTATAGTAATACCTGCCTACTGAGTAAAGCTTTTATCACCAGCACTTGAGCTGAGTCCAGCATTTTCTAGAAGCTCCATGTATCACTACAGACCTGGTACACACAGAACTTTTAAAAGTATTGGTAAAAAAAGTGTTTGGTAATTTTCTTGCAGAATTAGGTTTGAATTAACCTCAACAACCCTTTTTCTGTGTCTTCAGCTGTACCAATGTCTCTCATCCCCTGCTGACTCCAAGATTGCAAGAGAAATGTTTAAAGACCTGAGGGGTAGATTCTGTGCTCAGTCTGAGGCACCGAGCTGTCGAGACAGCACCAGAACCAGCGGTCAGCAGAATACAGCTGGGACTGCTGACAGCAGTGGAGAGAAGAAACTGCAGTCAGATGAAGCTGAGAGCCAATCATCAGGGAACAATAACACATCCAGCCCATCAGGAGATGCAGATGTGATGCTGCCCCCCCTCAACCCTTTTATGGTGCCACTGAAACTGTTGATGCGTAGATAGATCAGGGTTCAAAATTTAGAATGTAATAATTTATTCAGCATGCCCTATATGTCTATTCTATAATAATACATTATTTTTGTACTCATTGTAGAGTTGAGCCCCAAATTATTTGGTCTTTATTTAAGTTATTGAGCTGGGTACAGAACCTTAGTATCTACCAGAATCTCAACCATGGAAAGTTGGCATGAAATGTCAGGTCAGATTCATTGTGTTGTTGACTTATTTTTTGATTAGATAGTTTCTTCTTTATATCAGAATTTAGTCAATTTTACCTTTTTTGTTTCTTGTTCATCTGCTTTTGTTAAGATAACATTAAACTGATGCATAAACTGGCCTTTATAAAATCTTTGTGTGGATATAAATTCTCCTAAAATGCTCTGGGGCCAATGTTAGACCTTACACTGGTGCAGTGGGCCCTGGGTTCCTCTTGGTGCAGGACAATGCCCGGCGTCATCTGGCCAGGATGTGTAGGCAGTTCCTGGATGCAGGATGATGAAGGTATTGATGCCATTGACTGGCAGACCTGAATCTAATTGAGAAAATCTGGGATAAAGGTACATATGAGGCAGCCAAGCAGCACCACAGACTGTTCAGGGGTTCACTAATGCTCTGATCCAGGTCCAGGAGGAGCTCTACCAGGACACCATCCGTCATCTCATCAGGAGCATGCCCAGACGTCAGGAGCTAATTACCTGGGCAGACGTTTTCTGATTAGGTGATCATGAAAGGCCTTTTCCTCTTCTCTCTCTTGTGTGGGACCTCGGACTTGCGTATGTTGCTGCTGCTGCCAACATCTCTGCTACAAGTTCTGTTTTTGTGGCGGTCTGGAGGCTTCATGTGATCCCCTCAGTGCCTTGTGTTAAGCAGTGTTGTTTTGCTCATAATCCTATGGGTGGCGTCACAGGCATATTTGCCTTTCAGCTGCCATAGGATGATGCGCTACATAAATATATAGACTTAAGACAACTGCTATCACCTGTGAACAAATTATACAATGTACAGTAAAACATTAAGGCTGAATTGGACCAGGGAGGTCTAGTTGGGGCTGTCTTCCTTGATTTAAAGAAAACTTGTGATACAGTTTATCATTAGGTTTTTATTACAAAGCTATCAAAGTTAAAATTTTCACCCAATGTAACCAAATGGATAAAATCATACCTTGCAGATAGAAACAATGTGTTCGCATAGATCATAAAACCTCACAGATGATTGATTAATATGTTGGAGTACCTCAGTGTTCAACTTTGGGTCCTTCTCCTCAGGTTTAGTTTGTATATTAATAACTTACCTGAACACTTTCCACCTGCATTAACATGTCAGATGTATGCTGATGACATGGCCATATATTTACATGCAAAAACCAAGACTCAAGCTGCAAAGGAACTATCAGTTTCAGTGGTCAATATCTAAAATTGTAAATACAACACTTTTTTTGCTCCCATTCATTATGAGCTGGACTCAAAGATATAAGACTTACAAAAGGCCTATTTCTCTCAAATATTGTTCACAAATGTGTCAAAAGAGGTGTTTTGTGAATTTAATGTTCATTTCTCTACCATAAGTCTCCCAAGGCATTTCAGAGAATTTGACTGTACATCCAACCAGCCTCAACCACAGACCACATGTAACCACACCCACCCAGGACCTCCACATCCAGCATCTTCACCTCCAAGATCGTCTGAGGCCAGCTGCTGGAACAACTGGTTTACATAACCAAAGAATTTCTGCACAAACTTTCAGGAACCGTCTCAGTGAAGCTCATCTTGTCCTCATCGGGTCTTGACCTGATTGCAGTTCATTGTCATAACCGACTTGAGTGGGCAAATGCTCACATTCAGTGGAGAGGTGTTCTCTTCACAGATGAATCCCAGTTTTCACTGTAAAGGGCAGATGGCAGACAGTGTGTATGGCATCATATGGGTGAGCGGTTTGCTGATGTCAACGCTGTGGATCGAGTGGTCCATGGTGGTGGTGGGGTTATGGTATGGGCAGGCGTGTGTTATGGAGAACGAACACAGGTGCATGTTATTGATGTCATCTTAAATGAACAGAGATACCGTGACAAAATCCTGAGGCCCATTGCGACCATCACTTCATGTTGCAGCATGATAATGCACGGCCTCAATGCAAGGATCTGTACACAATTTCGTGAAGCTGAAAACATCCCAGTTCTTGCATGGCCAGCATACTGACCAGACATGTCAGAATTGAGTATGTTTGGGATGCTCCTGATCAGCATACGTATATGAGAGCATGTTCCAGGTCCTGCCAATGTCCAGCAACTTCACACAGCCATTGAAGTGGAGTGGACCAACATTCCATAGGCCACAATCAACAACCTGATGAACTCTATGCAAAGAAGATGTGTTGCACTGCGGTAGGCAAATGGTTGTTACACCAGATACTGACTGGTTTCCGGACCCCACGGACCCCTCCAATACAGTGAAACTGCACATTTTCGAGTGGCCTTTTATTGTGACCAGCCTAAGGCACACCTATGCAATACCCATTCTGTCTGAAAAGCATCTTGATATGCCACAGCTGTGAGGTGGATGGATTATCTCTGCAAAGGAGAAGTGATCACTAACAGATTTTGACAATTTGAAAGAAAAGGCCATAAGTCTTTGAGTTCAACTCAAAATGGGGGCAAAAATGAAAGTGATGCATTTGTAATTTTGTTCAGTGTAGTTAAGAAACTCATGTTTACACCTCAATATTAGCAAAACTGAATGTTTGTTCTTCTCAAAATCTGCATATAGAGATTTAGACCCAGAGTTTGTAGTAGGAAGAAGACAGTCAGTAGTCTTGTGCATGAGTTTAAATATTTATTATAGACACACAACTTGTATTCAGATCACATCAAGTTAAAAACGTTCTTAAACAGAATCAAATTTAATTTTGCAAATTTCAGACACATTGGGAATTATTAAACTACAGAGGCCTCAAAGTTGTACATCAGTGCCATGATCCTCTCACACATGAACTACTGTCTGACCAGCTGGACACAGACAGGTAGGACCATATTACAGCTAGAAACAATTTATGAACAGGCTTCAAAAACACTGGATAAAAAGTCAAATTCATTTTGTTGATGAGAAATTTTAAATAAATATGTTTTGTTCTAAACAAGGAAAATTTCTATTTCAATTTCAATTTTCAATTTTATTTATATAGATCACAACAACAGTTATCTCACAGCGCTTTTCATAAAGAGCAGGTCTAGACCATACTCAAGCCCAACAATTCCCACCAAGAGCAAGCACTAGGCGACACAGGCAAGGAAAAACTTCCTTTTAAGAGGCAGAAACCTCGAGCAGCACCCTGGCTCAGGGTGGGCGGCCATCTGCCTCGACCGGTTGGGGGTGAGGGGGAGAGAGAGAGAGCAAGAGAAAGAGAGAGAGAGAGAGCAAGAGAGAGAGAGAGCAAGAGAGAGAGAGCAGAGGGAGGCAACCTACACAGTATACACATAGAGGTACAGACAGTTAAGGTAATGGTGCTATAGACTGAATGAAAAATGGTACAGATATGTATAGTAATGTTAATGATATAATAATAATAACAGTAATAATAGCAATAGAACTTGTAACAGCAGTTGCAACTGTAGCAGAGGGCGTCGAGCAGGAACACGGGGGCAGCAGGAGACTCCCAACAACAGATCCAGACTCCACAGCTCCAGGGCCAGCAACACCCGCAGGAAGCGACAGGAAGAGGAAGCATACGACCACGGGAAAGGGAAGAAGTCGAGTTAGTAACATGCATTAATGGGATGAGGTTGCACTCAGAGAGAAAGAGAGAAGAGGAGAGAGGAGCTCAGTGCATCATGGGAAATCCCCTGTCAGTCTAGCCTATAGCAGCATAATTAAGGGATGGTTCAGGACTCACCCGAGCCAGCCCTAACTATAAGCTTTATCAAACAGGAAAGTCTTAAGCCTACTCTTAAATGTAGAGACGGTGTCTGCCTCCCGAACCCAAACTGGAACCTGGTTCCACAGGAGAGGAGCCTGATAGCTGAACGCTCTGGCTCCCATTCTACTTTTGGAGACTTTAGGAACCACAAGTAACCCTGCATTCTGGGAGCGCAGTGCTCTGGTGGGGTAGTAAGGTACTATGAGCTCTTTAAGATAAGATGGTGCCTGACCATTAAGAGCTTTGTATGTGAGAAGAAGGATTTTAAATTCTATTCTGGATTTTACAGGAAGCCAATGCAGAGAAGCTAAGACAGGAGAGATATGATCTCTTTACTGGTTCCTGTCAGAACACGTGCTGCAGCATTCTGGATCAGTTGAAGAGTCTTAATGGACTTTTTCGAAGAGCCTGATAATAAGGAATTGCAGTAATCCAGTCTAGAAGTAACAAATGCATGGACTAGTTTTTCTGCATCATTTTTAGACAGGATGTTCCTGATTTTTGCAATATTACGTAGGTGAAAAAAGGCGGTCCTTGAAATTTGCTTAATGTGAGAGTTAAACGACATGTCCTGGTCAAAGATAACTCCAAGATTTCTCACAGTGGTGCTGGAGGCCAGGGCGATGCCATCCAGGGAAACTATATCTTTAGATAATGCATCACGGAGGTGCTTAGGCCCTAGAACAATAACTTCAGTTTTATCTGACTTTAACATTAGAAAATTGCAGGTCATCCAGGTTTTAACATCCTGAAGACACATTTGAAGCTTAGCTAACTGATGAGTTTCATCTGGCTTGATCGATAGATATAACTGAGTATCATCTGCATAACAATGAAAGTTTATGGAGTGTTTCCTGATAATATTGCCTAAAGGAAGCATATATAAAGTGAAGTGAAGAGAATTGGTCCGAGCACAGATCCTTGTGGAACTCCATGACTAACTTTGGTATGCATTGAGGACTCATCGTTAACATGTACAAACTGAAATCGATCTGATAAATAGGACTTAAACCAGCTTAGAGCAGTTCCTTTAATGCCAATGAAATGTTCCATTCTCTGTAATAGGATCTGATGGTCAATGGTATCAAATGCAGCACGAAGATCTAGTAAAACCAATACAGAGACAAGTCCTTTGTCTGATGCAGTTAGGAGGTCATTAGTAATTTTCACCAGTGCTGTCTCTGTGCTATGATGAGCTCGAAATCCCAACTGAAAATCCTCAAATAAACTATTGCTATGTAGAAAGTCACACAGCTGTTTGGCGACTGCTTTCTCCAGGACCTTAGAGATAAATCGAAGGTTACACATAGGTCTATAGTTGGTTAAAACGTCTGGATCCAGTTTGGGCTTTTTCAGAAGAGGTTTAATTACAGCTACTTTAAAGTACTGTGGCACGTAGCCTGTTGATAAAGACAAATTAATCACATCCAGCAGAGAAGTGCCGACCAAGGGCAAAACTTCTTTAAGCAGCCTAGTCGGGATGGGGTCTAAGAGGCAGGTAGATGGTTTAGATGAAGAAATTATTGAAGTTAGTTGATAAAGATTGAGGGAAGCAAAGCAGTCTAAACATATAATTGGTTTTACAGCGGTTTCTAAAGTTCCTGAGTATAGAGTTAAGTCGGTGCCAGTTGAGGGCAGGTCTTGGTGGATTTTGTTTCTAATAGCTAGAATTGTATCATTAAAGAAGCTCATGAATTCGTAACTACTGAGAGCTATGGGAATACTTTGCTCAATAGAGCTGTGACTTTCTGTCAGCCTGGCTACAGTGCTGAAAAGAAACCTGGGGTTGTTCCTATTTTCCTCTATTAATGACGAGTAGTACGCTGCTTTGGCATTACGGAGGGCCTTCCTATAAGTTCTAAGACTATCTTGCCAAATTAAACGAGAATTTTCCAGTTTGGTGGAACGCCAATTCCTCTCGAGTTTCTGCGATATTTGCTTTAATTTGCGAGTTTCAGTATTATACCATGGAGCTAACCGTCTTTGTTTTAGTATTTTCTTTTGTAGAGGGGCTACAGAGTCAAGTGTTGTTCGCAGCGAGCCTGCAGCACTATCAACAAGATGATCGACTTGGGAGGGACTGAAATTCGCATAAGAGTCCTCTGTTACTTTGTGACCTGATAGTGAATTTAGAGCCGATGGGATCGCATCCTTAAATTTAGCTATAGCACAGACAGACATCTTGTATAGAAATTTTTGCCCAATGGAGGATAGTTCAGCATTACAAACTCAAAAGTTATCAAACAGTGGTCAGATAAAGAGGGATTCTGTGGGAACACTATTAAATGTTCAATTTCAATACCATATACCAGAACAAGGTCGAGGGTGTGATTAAAACAGTGAGTCGGTTCATGAACACTCTGAGAGAAGCCAATTGAATCTAATAGAGAGATAAACGCAGTACTAAAGCTGTCATTCTCAATATCCACATGAATATTAAAATAGCATCAAATTTGCAAATATCTTGTATATAAAATGTTTCTTGGTTCCAGTGAATAAATAAGGTTTACAATGAAAAAATACACATAATATTAAAAAGAAACAAAGAAAGAAACTCAACAGCAGTATTAAAACAACAAGAAAAAGCATGGTAAACAATATAGAGGACCAACTGAGTGAGTAAGTAGCTAAAAATATCACTGCCCGTAACAGAAACTGTCATAATTATGTTACCATTCATGGTAACGTTATGTCGTACGCTAAAAGTGGGCAGTGGACGTGAATATGTCACTCAGGAAATGTATAATTACAACCACTAATCAACATAATATCTATTATTATCTCCTTGTATATCTCTATATAGATACAGAGATTTAGAAAAAGTAACTATGTTTAAAAGTGGTAGAGACATAAGGGCTCAGATTAGGTGTGTGACGATACACTTGACTTGATGATGCACAATTCTGTGTACATGAGAACAAGACAAGAAAAATATTTTAACACTATTCTAAAGTAATATTCAATACTCATAATATCTGAGTGGGGAGTCTGGGGGTCCTCCCATTTGACCATTAATCACTTAGTTTCCTGACTTCTATAGAAATATTCTGCACCAATCTATGGTGGAAATGTCTTTATTTATATAAAAGGAAACTAAATTCAGCTGGCAGGTGACGTTTCAAAATATAAAAATTTAAAGCAGTAATCAAAAACTTGTTCTTTTAGTTTAAGTTACTCTACTACAAGGCACATTTGTTTTTTCTATGTTAACATTGCATTGTATGTTTTTCTTATTGTGCAAATAAACCGTTCCTAAAGCATTTTCAGTTTTAAGATTTTTCATTGCAAGCAAAATTCCTAACAAATGCTACATATCTATATATGTGTGTATATGTGTGTGTGTGTGTGTGTGTGTGTGTGTGTGTGTGTGTGTGTGTGTGTGTAATACATTTCTTGAGTGACATAATGTCCACTGCTTACTTTTAAGGTACGATATAATACGTAATAATTATGACAGTTTCAGTTAAGAACAGTGATATTTTTAGCAGCTGACACATTCAGTCGGTCCACTATGGTCTGTCACACTTTTATCCACTGTTTTATTACTGTGCCCATGTTACTTTTTATTTAAATTTTTTATTGTTTACATGTTATGTGCTTTTATTCTACTTAAACCTCCTCGCTGTTGCTCGCTGTGTGTAAAGTATGCTACACGTGTCTTCTTCTCCACTTATGAAGCCTAATAACCGCAAACTATGTGCTACCATATTGTCAAAAACTGAAAAAAAACACTTAGGTTTGTGATCAGCTAAGGCACCAGGATGAACTAAGCCTGGCTGTTAGCCTGGTCTGGAGCAGGCTAGCTGCACAGAATAAATCAGCATTGTAACTTATGTTCTACTGTTTTTGTGAAACCAAGTCACGGCATAATTCAACCAGGAGAACTGGAAAATACTGTCTTATAGTATATATAGTTATACCAACAGAACTAATGGACATTTCATCTCCCAACTTCTTTCCCAAAGTCTGTAAAACTGTGGCTGCAGGTTAATCAAATACGGTGTCAGAATTTGCAGTTGTGCTCCCTCTGTCATTGTTTTTTACCAATTGTTTGTTGCTAATGTATTTTATGTGTGATCATATTTGTGCTTGTGTGATTTTGCCTGTGCTTATATGGTCTGTGTTTTATCAATGCTCTTGTGTTCTCTTTTTTGCTTAAGGGTCTTTGTATGTTTTAATGTTTTCTGTTATGCTGTTAACTTGCCAGTGACTGCAGTCGAAAATTAGCCTGTATGGTTACATCTGGTTCATGTACATATTTGACTTAAGTCGTCATGTTGGTTGATGTGCTCTGTCCCTTTTTAACTAAATAAACAAACAATAAAGATTGAACTTTGAACTAGGGTGGGTCCATCACGATGTATCAACGGAGACATTGTCGAATGCCAATTTGATAGTCCAACCCGTACTTTAAACTATTGTGTTCATCGAGATCTGATGTGTCATTTAAGTGTTCCCTCATTTTGAGCAGTGTGTGTGTGTGTGTGTGTGTGTGTGTGTGTGTGTGTGTGTGTGTGTGTGTGTGTGTGTGTGTGTGTGTGAGAGTGTGAATTCCCACCATGCCTTTTCCTCACCATTAAGTAGTGTTCATGTTATTTCAGGGTTGTCTGTTTAAAAATAGCTTTATTGCTGTGGAAGTCAAAGGAGATAGACAGCTGTAGTAATTATTTGCTCGGTTTATGACTGGAGAGTGGAAAATGTAAGCTATCTCAGAGGGAGGTTGTGACAGCCTTTAGTATCTGATAAGAGAAGTAACAGTAGGAGAGTTTTTTTTACTTCTATACACTAACCCTCTCTGCTATAAATCTTGACCCAGCAGTGAGGAAGTGGGTTGTGTCGTTGATTCCATATGATGTATTAAGCATCTGCTCTGCATACATTCTCTTGTTCTCTCTCTGAACTCTGATAAGGTGTGTCACATCTGAAAGCATTGTAAATTCCAGATAAAAACCTTTGATCACTGAGAACGAGTGCAACATTTTTTTCTCTCTCTCAAAACCTTCATTTAATTTACAATATAAGTAACAGAGTTAGGCATCACAGCAGAAAGAGTAAGAGGGAGTATAAGAACACCTTCCTTCATAAATCATAAAAACCACAGCATTATAACGGAAAGTGCTACATTCATGTGAAAATAACAACATAGAAATTCTGAAAGTAAACCATAGTATAACAAGGTGAATTTATTTTTAAAATGATTTAAAGTTGATTTAAATTACAGAAAATAATAAAGGTAAAGACAAATAAAGGGTAATAAATTAAGTAATAAAGTAATGGCATAATACTGAAGGCAGTATCAGCATTATACTTCTATACATAGTTCCTGTAACATATTAATCATATAAGCATTTATTATCATTTATAAGTTCTATTCTAAATCATTCGAATGATGGCAGAGATCTTGAGAACTTGGTCTTAAGGATGTGCTACTTACCTGATAAGTAGGTTAACCATCTTACAGATTTTCAAATTTTTGTTTTCACAGTGTAGTATCACATCCAATCACAAAATTGTCTCATCTTCATCTTTACAGAATTTACATTTCTGATAAATATCCATAAATTTAGACACCAGTTGGTTTGTTGTTTTGTAATGCATTTCTTTCAGTTTGTTGGTAACAACAAATTTATTTGGGAGAAGCTATGTTGGTTCCCGGTGAATATTAGAGAACTTAGAGTTCCACACAAATGTCCCCCGGGGAGTAATTTTTCTTTTGCTATAAAGAAAATTCCTTATATGTCTGTTGATAAATTTATTACTAATTATATCTATTCCATAAACAAAGTAGGTAGGTTTGAATTCCTGTACTTCCTGTCCTTCAAAATGGCATTTCATCAATTGACCCTTCCCTAAGCCACGCCCCCTTAGTTACTGTTGCAAGTCTGACAAACTGTTGGACTTGACAGAATTTTAGCATGGTGCTGCCACTGTTTATTTCTGCACTCCCTGGAGAAATATTGTCTAATTTTTGGAAAAAACGATCTCGGAGAAGAAGTTTTGCATTTGCATTGTGCCTTTGAAGGTTGTATTCAGGGTGTCAAACAGACACAAACTAACATGAAAAAAATATTGCTAGAAGTTGAAGCCTACTGATCAAAGAGTAAAAGTGAACCACCGTATTACCTGACCACTGAGAAAGAGGACAACGATATTAAGGATCAATATTTTTCCTGTACAGCTTGGTAGGTCTCTATTTACTATTACAATTATTAAAAAGCAGAACAGTAGGTCTTTATAACGTTACATTCAGTATTAAGTTAGCTAGCGTTAGCTAACTAACATTACAATAGGAACATTCCACAGCTGCATTATTCTGGATTTGTTTTAGATTTTGGAAAGAGAATAAATCATACTTCTTCTTTCAACCTCTATGGGTAGTGATTGTAATTATTACAAGTGACCCAGGAATTGCTTTGACCATATCTTAGGAAAAAATTAAAAACGCTAGAAAACAACTCCTTTTGCATTAGAGTGAATAGAGTGCAGCCATGAAAGTTAGAGTGAGGCCTATACTGCGCTGTGATTGGCTAGCCGCGGTTTCAGGGCGTGGCTTAGCAAAGGGTCAATTGGAGAATTTCTTTGGGGATAGCATTTGATACAGTTTGATCAGCTTAGATTTAACAAATTCTTCATAACTGAGAAAGTTGGCTTCATCATTTAGTAGGTCTGCTAGAAAAATATATTATTCCAAATAATAGTTTTGTGGTGAGAAAAATTGTGGATAAAACATAATTTTGCTGCTGTGAGAAAGTTTACATCCATAAAGTCAATTATCTCCATGCCACCTTCACTTCAGGGGCCTGCTAGAATCTCTTTTTTTAACCAGTTGAGCACCGACGTATGGAAAAATCATATCTGAAACTACTATTGCATCACCCTATTCATGCTACACACCTCTACCAACCATCTAAATATATCAAAACATAAATATTATATCAAAACATAAATCGCCCTGTAATCACTGTACATGGCCGACAGAGAGACAGAGAGTCACAGCTCTATTGAGCAAAGTATTCCCATAGCTCTCAGTAGTTACGAATTCATGAGCTTCTTTAATGATACAATTCTAGCTATTAGAAACAAAATCCACCAAGACCTGCCCTCAACTGGCACCGACTTAACTCTATACTCAGGAACTTTAGAAACCGCTGTAAAACCAATTATATGTTTAGACTGCTTTGCTTCCCTCAATCTTTATCAACTAACTTCAATAATTTCTTCATCTAAACCATCTACCTGCCTCTTAGACCCCATCCCGACTAGGCTGCTTAAAGAAGTTTTGCCCTTGGTCGGCACTTCTCTGCTGGATGTGATTAATTTGTCTTTATCAACAGGCTACGTGCCACAGTACTTTAAAGTAGCTGTAATTAAACCTCTTCTGAAAAAGCCCAACCTGGATCCAGACGTTTTAGCCAACTATAGACCTATATCTAACCTTCCATTTATCTCTAAGGTCCTGGAGAAAGCAGTCGCCAAACAGCTGTGTGACTTTCTACATAGCAATAGTTTATTTGAGGATTTTCAGTCAGGATTTAGAGCTCACCATAGCACAGAGACAGCACTGGTGAAAATTACTAATGACCTCCTAACTGCATCAGACAAAGGACTTGTCTCTGTATTGGTTTTACTAGATCTTAGTGCTGCATTTGATACCATTGACCATCAGATCCTATTACAGAGACTGGAACATTTCATAGGCATTAAAGTAACCGCTCTAAGCTGGTTTAAGTCCTATTTATCAGATTGATTTCATTTTGTACATGTTAACCATGAGTCCTTAATGCATGCCAAAGTTAGTCATGGAGTTCCACAAGGATCTGTGCTCGGACCAATCCTCTTCACTTTATATATGCTTCCTTTAGGCAATATTATTAGGAAACACTCTATAAACTTTCATTGTTATGCAGATGATACTCAGTTATATCTATCGATCAAGCCAGATGAAACTCATCAGTTAGCTAAGCTTCAAATGTGTCTTCAGGATGTTAAAACCTGGATGACCTGCAATTTTCTAATGTTAAAGTCAGATAAAACTGAAGTTATTGTTCTAGGGCCTAAGGACCTCCGTGACGCATTATCTAAAGATATAGTTTCCCTGGATGGCATCGCCCTGGCCTCCAGCACCACTGTGAGAAATCTTGGAGTTATCTTTGACCGGGACATGTCGTTCAACTCTCACATTAAGCAAATTTCAAGGACCGCCTTTTTTCACCTACGTAATATTGCAAAAATCAGGAATATCCTGTCTAAAAATGATGCAGAAAAACTAGTCCATGCATTTGTTACTTCTAGACTGGATTACTGCAATTCCTTATTATTAGGCTCTTCGAAAAAAGTCCATTAAGACTCTTCAACTGATCCAGAATACTGCAGCACGTGTTCTGACAGGAACCAGTAAAAGAGATCATATCTCTCCTGTCTTAGCTTCTCTGCATTGGCTTCCTGTAAAATCCAGAATAGAATTTAAAATCCAGCAGAGCACTGCGCTCCCAGAATGCAGGATTACTTGTGGTTCCTAGAGTCTCCAAAAGTAGAATGGGAGCCAGAGCATTCAGCTATCAGGCTCCTCTCCTGTGGAACCAGGTTCCAGTTTGGGTTCGGGAGGCAGACACCGTCTCTACATTTAAGAGTAGGCTTAAGACTTTCCTTTTTGATAAAGCTTATAGTTATAGCTGGCTCAGGTGATTCCTGAACCATCCCTTAATTATGCTGCTATAGGCCTAGTCTGCCGGGGGATTTCCCATGATGCACTGAGCTCCTCTCTCCTCTTCTCTCTCTCCCTCTGTGTGCAACCTCATCCCATTAACGCATGTTACTAACTTGACTTCTTCCCTTTCCCGTGGTCGTGTGCTTCCTCCTCCTGTTGCTTCCTGCGGCTGTTGCTGGCTCTGGAGCTGTGGAGTCTGTTGTTGGGAGTCTCCTGCTGCCCCCGTGTTCCTGCTCGACGCCCTCTGCTACAGTTGCAACTGCTGTTACAAGTTCTATTGCTATTATTACTGTTATTATTATTATATCATTAACATTACTATACATATCTGTACCATTTTTCATTCAGTCTATAGCACCATTACCTTAACTGTCTGTACCTCTATGTGTATACTGTGTAGGTTGCCTCCCTCTGCTCTCTCTCTCTTGCTCTCTCTCTCTCTTGCTCTCTCTCTCTCTCTTTCTCTTGCTCTCTCTCTCTCCCCCTCACCCCCAACCGGTCGAGGCAGATGGCCGCCCACCCTGAGCCAGGGTGCTGCTCGAGGTTTCTGCCTCTTAAAAGGAAGTTTTTCCTTGCCTGTGTCGCCTAGTGCTTGCTCTTGGTGGGAATTGTTGGGCTTGAGTATGGTCTAGACCTGCTCTTTATGAAAAGCGCTGTGAGATAACTGTTGTTGTGATTTGGCGCGCTATATAAATAAAATTGAATTGAATTGAAAATGGCCGCAGTTATTGCCATCCAGGGCAACTTCACACATTACAAAAGCACTTACATAAATTGACAAACTCATTCTCACACAGGCTTAATGCAGCATCACACCATAATGATGCAATACACATGTAACAGTATATAAATTCAACAAAAAAAATGTATTATCTGGTCACACAATCACAAACACAATAGACATTAGCCTAAGTTACTTCACAGATAGCATAACTTCAGCAGTGTTGCCAACTTTGTCACTATGAAATAAGGGACAAAAGGTGGCCTTCAGTGTTTTTCTGCGACCTTTAAGAGGATTTATGGACATAAGTTGGCAGTTTTACATTGGAAATTTCATCCGCGGGAAGATTAACGTTACTCACATTGAGAGAAACACTGTGCATCTGCAATCTTTCAGATTATTAAATCAACATTTAGGCAAAAATCCCTAAACACTAAGTAATGTTAGCAGCTTTGATATCAGTTCCTTTTTTTTTTTCATTTGGCATTTTTCTTTTCTTCAACTTTGGTTATTGTAAAATTGGCCTTCAATTTAATTCCAAGTGGCGTCTAACCTGTTTGCATTATACTGTGCTTTGCTGCAGCATCCAGCTCATTCACAAGTGGCGCCAGTCTGATTTGGGGACTGCCTGCTTCTCACCCTTTCCTGCCGCCGGTGTAAAGTAAGTAACGTTAATACATTATTAGATTTAGCTGACTAAATTAGTATTTTGTCAAATACTGACAATGGTCCACGTTTATTGATTTTAATAAATGAATATTTTTTCTTTGATGTAAGAAAGGAAATAACCACAGGGCTCTAAAATATAAGCATTTTAAGTGCATGCGTGAGTGAGCATAATTCTTTATTGTGAAAATCTGTTTCGGTGCACTGTGCGACTTTGAGTTTTGAAAGCCATGATAGCCCTGTCAATGTCCTTATAAGCTCTAAACATCTCTGGCTCAGTGTAACGTTACAAAACATTCAGATAGCGCCGTCCCCCTTTTAGCCGACCATGTTGCTGTTTTAACTGAGTAAGATCAAGTCATATCAGTTTTTGCTAACAAATGATTTAATTTGACCAACTCAGTGGACTGAGTGTTAATGTAGCTCCAACAACTCCAACAGAATGAGGCTTTCTCTATTTTTTCTTTTTCTCTACTATTCTTTGTGGGGTTCATCAATAGTGATAACTGATCAGCATATTTTATGAACTTTAAGAATCGTTAACTTATTATTACACTTCGTAAAAGTGGGCTACCGTTTCTTGAAATTCAGCAAAAACGTGGCGTTAACCACGTTCAAACAACGTGAACAGCAAAGTGTCTGACACGGACCTTAATAAGTGAATGCATAATTCGGCAACATGGATGTTGTAGGCTAACGTTACCTGCCGAGATTTGCATCCACCTCTTTTGTCAGTATAAATGAGCGTTACCTCCCGTGAGGTGAATGCAATTCACGGCAGGCAGGCAGAATTCAGCACAACACCTGCACTGCAAAAAGGTCACTAGACCTTCTAGGAGCAAGTCCTGCTCACGCAGTCTACCAGAGTTAGATTGTGTCTGACATGACGCCGCTGTTTTTATTCCCCTATCCATGCAGTCGGCGAAAGTCAGCCAGTTATCTCAAACACACCTGTTGACTACCACTTATAGCATGCTAACTTCGACAGCTGTTATCCAAAGTTAACATAACATAGGGGGAGAGAGAGAGCGAGCGAGTGAGAGGATGTGCGGAGCGAATCTGCGCTGTGCAGCGCTGCTATCAAAAACGATTTTAAAATGGGTGACCAAATTTACTTTGACGGCTGTTAATCTACCTGGGCCTATGTGTGGGAAACAGTGTATAATATATATTTTGTTAGTATTTTATTTATTTTCTACTGAAACTGTGGATCAGCTGATGGTTTTAGTAGAGGATGTCTCATTCTATTGAAGTTGTTGGACTATATACATACATGAATACATACATATTTCTTTTGCCTAGGTTTAGGCTGATTTAAAAATTGGTTACCAAGGTCTTGGGAATAAAAAAATCTAATTAACACAGTATTTACACCTGGTTACATGATAAAAAATGATATTTTTTGTACTTTTTCATTTTCATTTTAGATTTTCTTCCTGGAAGCCAGAGGGGCCACAACAGGAAACGTGGTACATCCTTGCCCACATGTTCCATGATGATGTTGGGAAGAGGATAAATTGGAAAGGGATCACTATGCAACACTCTATGCCAGATGGCATTAGAGATGTTGCTCCTGTGTAAGTAATTGTAATATATATTTAAAACAATCTGAAGTCACACAGCAGTCTTAGGAAGTGTTCAGTGGCATTAGCACTACTTTTAAAAAACACAACCATGCTTATTAATCCACGCAGAGGATTGGGAGTCAACGCAGGGGGTTTCAGAAAACATTGCAGGGTCTGTTGGCTAAAAAATTGACAACACAGCACAGCATCTGGCAAAGCACTGAATTGCCAAGATACACATTACTACTACTAATACACATTTCTGTTAGACTTGACTGTTAAATTGTGATTTTTGTTGTCATGCAAGATAAAATAATTTTTGATGCACTACTTTCCAGAGTTGTTATATAGTTTCTCATAATATTATAAACAGTTATACAGTATTTTGACATCTTACAAGCGTATAAAACGTATAGATCTTTCACTCCAACCAGCCTTCCTGGGTGATATTTCATGGTCTAATCGGCACAGGACACGCCTCCACCAAGTTTTTTGAACATGATGCTGTTTCCGGTCTGAACACTGTCTTAATCTCCAGAAAATGCCATGTTTGTTTAATGTTACAAAAGCTGAAGTGCTTTCCTGATGTCTCTGCTGGTTCCAGGTTGTGGCCAATATATAGTTAATTACATAACTTGTTATTATTTGTTTTTTTCGTTTAGATTAAACTACTGTGAATAACACATAAAGTGTTGATTAGTGATCTTTAGAAATACAGTGAAGTGGGTTTTATTACATGTGGACAGAGCCAGGCTGTTTCCACCGTCTTACCCCCCCACCAGCTTTGAGCCATGTCCTGCCCCTACTCTGCCTCTGATTGGCTAATCCTAAACCTCAGCCATCCTACCCAACGGAGACAACGAGTACCAGCCAATCGCAGGGAGTGCTGTGCAAAACTGGTGATGAAGAAATATTAGGTGCTTTCGAGAGGACTGCAGCCGACTTTCGCCGACTAGATCAAGTCGAGTCTGACACATTCTACCTGTGTGAGCTGAGATCAATGACTGATCTCGCGCCATTTGCAAAGGATAATACCAGAAGATCAGACAAAAGTGGTTCCAACTTTAAGCAGCCGGAGAAAAGCAACTACAGCTGCAGGCGCCGAGTCCGGCGGCTGTAGTTGCTTTTCTCCATCTCCCGCGAGGTTTAAATGTCATGTGACATGGTGCCGTTTTGCAGAAAATTTCTAACCATCATGCCTTATTTTATGTCCAGCATGTATCTCGTTACGTCAGCGCTGCGCAGCGCTGCATGAAGTCAAACGCACCTAATGCATTTCCACCTGTTTCAAGTCTTTACACTGTTCCAACCTTAGCTCGGCTCCTTGCATGCTTATAACTTTTTTAAGGTGGGTCTCTGCGTTGTGCTGGACTCATTTGTACAGCGGTGTTCATGTGAGAGAGAGACGAGCGAGAGAGAGAGAGAGAGGATGTGCCGTGTGACGGCGCTCTGCAATCAAATGCTATTTTAAATAGGCCTAGTAAAAAAAAACAATGTGCGGTGTTCAGCGTGTATCCTTTTGTAAAAACTGTTAATTCCAATTGGAGTTCATGAAATTTTGTATGAAAATCTCCTTTTGTGATTACAGATGCTGTGAGAAAGAGTCATCTCTCCAGTGCTGCTACAGATGATATCCTATAGAAAATATGGTGTTTCAACCTGGCAGCAGAGAGAAGAAGCTCGAGGTGTGCCGCTATCAGCATCGTTATGGAAGATCAGCCCACTGTTAATTCACCTTAAAAAAGTATTTTGGTATGTAGGGTTTCTACCTGTCTTGAAACATGTTAAAGTTATAATCCTTGAGGTTTTCATTAAATAAAAAACATTTTTGATAATGTTTATGGTTGCATTTCATTTGTCCAGTAATACATATTCAATGTATTTACAATCTGTAAAGACGTTTTTTTAACTGATAGAGAATTTTGTTTTTACTGGCAGTCCACCTTTGGATAAAAACTGTGTAACAGTGAAACGCATTTAGTTATTTTATCTGACAGTAGCATCGCTGATAACTGATGGCTCTCTCTCGTAGCAGAGCAGTATTAAGTTGCTAATACAAAGTCTGTTTTCCTATTTTCTGCTTCTTCACGGTAAAAGCATTTAACTAATGAACCGCAGGGTGGCTTAAAGGTTATAAAAGTATTTTAGCTTTTATACAGAACAGTATGATGATGATGATTGATGTTGGTCAGCTAGATTTTATATATTTCTGTAGCCAGTTTTGGCCAGATGAGCCACTTTATGAGCGGATCCAAATCGGATCCGGGCGGATGAGCCAATTAATTAACGGATCGGATCCGGGCGAATGAGCCTTTATGAACGGGTCTGGATCGGATCCGGGCGGATAAGCCACTTTGGAACGGGTCGGATCGGATCGGGCGGATAACCACTTTGGAGCGGGTCGGATCGGATCCGGCCGGATAAGCCACTTCCTGAACGGGTCTGGATCGGATCCGGCCGGATGTACCTCTTTGTGAGCAGGTCCGGATCGGATCCGGGTAGGGTATGGGCCAGATCTGTTCCGGATCCGAAATCCTTATCCGTTTCGGATCCGTTCCGCTGTGCAAGTGGACTCCGATACGGACCCGTTTTGCGGATCCGTTCCGGACCCTGGGATACCTCCGGTGCGGATCCGGTGCGGAGTCAGTTTGCTATCTGGGTAAATACCGCACAATGCGTTTTTTAATCAACCGGCGTATCAATAACTAACCTGGCTAGTTTAAACAAACAGCTGGCCGAGCGAGGTTGTAACTGGAGCTGCATCCATGTTAGCACGTCACGTTTGATGTGGTAATTTCACAGTAGGTAGACACACAGGTTCGAAGACTTGTTCGCGCCCCCTACAGTGCAATTCGGCGCTAGAATATCAAGGTGAAAGTCATCATAGCTTGCGTAGTATAGACCCAGCTCCCAACCCAACTTTGAGAATAGATTAACGGCGAGATATATATATATATATATATATATATATATATATATATATATATATATATATATATATATATATATATATATAATATCCTTAAACCACTGGCCTACCTGATACCTTTATTTGTCTAATACAAACACTTTCCACTGTAGGTTAGAAAAGGTTATCCCCTTCACGTTCACATGACTAAAACTAAAAAGAACATAGCTGCTTGTGATGTATTATTTCCAGTTCATGCTTTTACAGGCAGTTCATCAGAACTTACCATTTACCATACCATTTGCAGTTTCATCACTATCTTCAAAAAACTTGCATCGCACTTCATCAGACACAGAAAAACACGTTTCTTCGTTGGGAGGCAGACTGGGATTCTCACTGCTGAATCATTAGCAGTAAGCATGTAGGCTGAGTGACTGTGAAAGTATCAGAAATCTTTCTCTTGTCATAATAATAATAATAATTATTATTATTATTATTAAAATTGTTATCAACAGCATAACCTTAGCTGGTAATTCAATTCAATTCAATTTGATTTATATAGCGCCAAATCACAACAACAGTTATCTCAAGCGCTTTTCATAAAGAGCAGGTCTAGACCATACTCTGAAGTTATTTACAGAAGCCCAACAATTCCCACCAAGAGCAAGCACTAGGCGACACAGGCAAGGAAAAACTTCCTTTAAGAGGCAGAAACCTCGAGCAGAACCATGGCTCAGGGTGGGTGGCCATCTGCCTCAACCGGTTGGGGGTGAGGGAGAGAGAGAGAGAGGGCGAGAGAGAGAAGGACAGAGAGAGAGGGGGAGGCAGCCTACACAGTATCCACATAGAGGTACAGACAGTAAAGGTAATGTTGCTATAGACTGAATGAAAAATGGTACAGATATTTATAGTTGTGTTAATGATAATAATTGTACTGTTAATGATAATAATAACAGTAATAATAGCAATAGGACTAGTAACAGTAGTTGTAATTGTAGAGTAGACAGTGCTTCCAAGCTAACACTGGCTAGCATGACATCTTCCTGCTTTTTTCAAAAAGCTACTGATTAGCTGGACATTTTTTATTGCAGCTGCTTCCTTCTCTTTCTTATCCATTTTCTTCTTTCTCTTGGCAGCTCCGCCGGACTTTCGTTTGCTACCATTTCCATTTCACAAACACTAACAGTAAACTCGCAGATACAAGCTATCTGACCATGGAAATACAAATTAATTCTACTGTTTTAATCTCAACTTCTTCTTACAAAAACTGATCGTGAATTAGTATGGTGTAAGTCACCAGCTCTATGCCCACCCACCTTTATCAGTACCCAATCTCCACATGGCCTGCTTCCAAACAATACCTGGCCAGTCCGGGTCAACGTCTACAGGCCATCTCATAGACGCTACACAGACATCTTATGACTTGTCTGCTCAAGACAAAGAGGTAGAGCCAACTTCCAGCCCTTTTTTAAATCAATATTTAAATGTTTTGTAAGCTTTATTTTATTTGGAATGTGGTTCTATGGACAGAAATAGTGTTTTGAAGAAAACTCCCAATAAAGGAGAACATATAAACAGTATATGGCCAAAATGTGGTCATTCACCTAGTATATTTTTGAAAAATTGCGTAATAACTGTTGTATATCAGCTTTTTTTAAAAAGCAAAAGCACTTTTCTATCAACAAAAGATCAAATTGTGAGATTACAAGCAGTCTAGCTAAATACCTCAGTTGGCTGAGTGTCAGTCTCTGGAGCAGTATTTCTCTGGGTTCGTATCCCACCCAACAGTGATAATTGCTTTTTAGCTTTAAACACCTGTATGGTGTTTGAACTCAATGTTAACAAACAAACTAAAGATGATTCCTAACTAAAAATACCAAGGGTGCTTAAGTCTCTTAATTGCATCCATGTTTCCATTACTTGTGTCTTTTCCTTGTGTCTTAGTCCCACCCTCCGGGGAAGCAAGCACGCCAACCAAAGCGAGAAGAGAAGAAACGAGGAAATATGTTTTCCTTTAATGCGTCATGTGAAGCGACGTCTGTTTCTGATCACGGCGGCGGCGGTCTAAACACAGGAATGACCAGCCTTACATGTGACTGAATAGAAATGACGATAGTGTTTCTTCAGACTCTATGACTCTCTCTGACTTTAATTGTCTCCATAATAAAAGTTGATGGGAGAAATGAAAGAAAGAAGGATCTTTCTAATAAATGAATAAAGTTGTGTGTGGGGGGTTTGTTGTTCAGACCTACAGTGAACACAGGACTAGACAGTTAATCATAAAACAAATCAAATATAACACTTTGCAAACTTGAGTTTAATGTTATCTGTCATGGCCATCCAATAAGGGAGCATGTCAGTCAGTAAAAGACTTACGTGAAGGATGCACTGGTTTATCTTCGCTCATTGCTCCTCAGTGATCGTTCCTCAATCCTCCATCCTCCATCCTCGGAGCGCAAATAAGAGCTTTGGGACGGCCTGTAAGATGGCAGAGTGGAACAACAAGCAAGGATCAAGGCGCGAGGAAACAACAAATAAGAGACTTGAGAAGCACCGTAAGATGACAATTTAAAAGTCTTTTTTTAATGCAAACACAATAAAAATGTTTCTATAAACAAAAGACCAAACTGTGAAGTTTGTAGGTTCTTTTTCCTTTTTTTTCTCGACTCACTGTTAATTGATCAGAGCTGCATGCTGTTTGAACTTAATGCTGCCAACAAAATGTTTTATTCGTACTGACTTGTAGTGGTTGTTTTTAAATTTGTATATTGTTGGTCTTTCTAAAAGCAAACATTGTTTACACGGAATACATTTTTTCATGAGCTTAGTCACTTTATTTTGAAACATTTTCACTTTTCTTCAAAATAATCAGTTCACAGAGACCAAGGTCTTCTTTAGTTTTCACTAGGTTTATTACAGGAGCAGACAACAGCAAAGGAAACTATGCCACAATGTGCATGTTTTCTATGCTACTAGCATATATTTAGAATAAATGACTGCACCATGGAGAGGGACATAGTTTCATAGTTTGGGCTGTATTGCTATGATTAAAATGAGTGTTACTTTGTGTTTAACAAGCATGATATCAAATGTCAAGAGTAAAGATAACCTTCAGCGTTCTTCTTCCCATGCTCATTGAGTGCAACTATATTTCAGACGATAGGTCAGAAATACCTACTCCTGATGCTGCCAAACAACACTCTCACCTTAAGCCTATTTCTCACCTCATCCCTGAACTTGACCACCATGCACAGATTCTTCTTCTCCTTGGCGGGGATGTCCATAAAGTAAGGGACCAGCGTAATGGGCCAAACAATGCACATTTTGCCCAAACACTTGACCTTGGCTGGGTTGTAGTTGGAGATGTGTGTTTGGGTGCAGCTCACAAGCCTAAAGGAGTCAGCGTATACCGAACTAATGTTTTGGAGAATGGTCGCCACTCTCATTTCATGCCATGTCCCAACCACCTCGTCTTGAAAGAGAAGCTCACAATAGGGAGAGGCACGAAGCCTCTCACCTCTGAGAACGTACGGTTCTCTCATTTTTGTGACAACCTAGTTCAGAATGCTAGAGAGCATTCACTGGGAAGTAACATCTTTGAAAGAACACAGGATGATAACAAGGTCAGCCCCATCCATTGAGGACAGACGATTCATTCAGTTGATGGACAAAGAGATGTTCATAGAGCGATGCTAATAGTTGGGTAGCTCCCTTCCCTTTCGCACACCAAGGCCACGCCTTCCCAATAACAGAGAACAAGCTCTAACACGCTTCACCAGTCTCTGCCGTAGTCTTGAAAGAAAGCCTGAAATGAAGAGCCATTTTCTGGCGTTCATGCAGAAAATCTTCGACCAAGACCATGCTGAAATCGCCCCACCACTCCACGATGGAGAAGAATGCTGGTACCTTCCCAGTTTTGGCGTGTATCACCCACGCAAGCCTGGCCAAATCCAAGTCGTGTTTGACTCCAGCGCTTCACATCTCGGCATCTCATTGAATGATGTGCTGTTGATATAATAGCAATAGGACTAGTAGCAGCAGTTGCAACTGTAGCAGAGGGCGTCGAGCAGGAACACGGGGTCAGCAGGAGACTCCCAACAACAGACTCCACAGCTCCAGAGCCAGCAACAGCCGCAGGAAGCAACAGGAGGAGGAAGCACACGACCACGGGAAAGGGAAGAAGTCAAGTTAGTAACATGCGTTAATGGGATGAGGTTGCACACAGAGGGAGAGAGAGAAGAGGAGAGAGGAGCTCAGTGCATCATGGGAAATCCCCCGGCAGACTAGGCCTATAGCAGCATAATTAAGGGATGGTTCAGGAATCACCTGAGCCAGCTATAACTATAAGCTTTATCAAAAAGGAAAGTCTTAAGCCTACTCTTAAATGTAGAGACGGTGTCTGCCTCCCGAACCCAAACTGGAACCTGGTTCCACAGGAGAGGAGCCTGATAGCTGAACGCTCTGGCTCCCATTCTACTTTGGAGACTTTAGGAACCACAAGTTATTCTGGGAGCGCAGTGCTCTGATGGGGTAGTAAGGTACTATGAGCTCTTTAAGATAAGATGGTGCCTGACCATTAAGAGCTTTGTATGTGAGAAGAAGGATTTTAAATTCTGTTCTGGATTTTACAGGAAGCCAGTGCAGAGAAGCTAAGACAGGAGAAATATGATCTCTTTTACTGGTTCCTGTCAGAACACGTGCTGCAGCATTCTGGATCAGCTGAAGAGTCTTAATGGACTTTTTCGAAGAGCCTGATAATAAGGAATTGCAGTAATCCAGCCTAGAAGTAACAAATGCATGGACTAGTTTTTCTGCATCATTTTTAGACAGGATGTTCCTGATTTTTGCAATAATACGTAGGTGAAAAAGGCGGTCCTTAAAAATTTGCTTAATGTTGGGCTGATGATACACAGAGCAACTCCAGGTTTTAACATCCTGAAGACACATTTGAAGCTTAGCTAACTGATGAGTTTCATCTGGCTTGATCAATAGATATAACTGAGTATCATATGCATAACAATGAAAGTTTATGGAGTGTTTCCTGATAATATTGCCTAAAGGAAGCATATATAAGGTGAAGAGGATTGGTCTGAGCTTCGAGCACAGATCCTTGTGGAACTCCATGACTAACTTTGGCATACATGGAGGACTCATCGTTAACATGTACAAACTGAAATCGATCTGATAAATAAGACTTGAACCAGCTTAGAGCGGTTCCTTTAATGCCAATGAAATGTTCCAGTCTCTGTAATAGGATCTGATGGTCAATGGTATCAAATGCAGCACTAAGATCTAGTAAAACCAATACAGAGACAAGTCCTTTGTCTGATGCAGTTAGGAGGTCATTAATAATTTTCACCAGTGCTGTCTCTGTGCTGAGCTCTAAATCTTGACTGAAAATCCTCAAATAAACTATTGCTATGTAGAAAGTCACACAGCTGTTTGGCGACTGCTTTCTCCAGGACCTTAGAGATAAATGGAAGGTTAGATATAGGTCTATAGTTGGCTAAAACGTCTGGATCCAGGTTGGGCTTTTTCAGAAGAGGTTTAATTACAGCTACTTTAAAGTACTGTGGCACGTAGCCTGTTGATAAAGATAAATTGATCACATCCAGTAGAGAAGTGCCAACCAAGGGCAAAACTTCTTTAAGCAGCCTAGTCGGGATGGGGTCTAAGAGGCATGTTGATGGTTTAGATGAAGAAATTATTGAAGTTAGTTGATAAAGACTGAGGGAAGCAAAGCAGTCTAAACATATAATTGGTTTTACAGCTGTTTCTAAAGTTCCTGAGTATAGTATAGTATAATGTGTCTTGCTCAAGGGCAACTGGGCAGTGCCTATGAGGTGAACTGGCATCTTGGTGCAGCTGGAGAAAAGCAACTGCAGCCGTTTTGCTTCCATTAGGTTTTAATGGCATGTGACATGGAGACATTTTGTAGCACTGGCGACACAGTTTCTAACCAGCATGCATCACGTTAAGTCAGCAGTGGGAAGTGCCACATGAAGTCAAACACACCCAATGGTGTGTGCATAACGTTGCTTCTGCTGCTCCCAAGAGGCAAAAAAAGCAGTTAATGCAGGTTTAAACAGCATTAATGCATTACTGTAGTACTTTCTCCAGTGACTAGTAGTGTAAGAGGTTACTATTTCCAAAACATTAATAATATTACAGTTTCTAATCCAAGTACTGGCCACTGTGTTACTGTATTACCAGAACTTTCGTCTCCAGAAGCCAAACTTTGGCTGCTTGCCAAAAAGCTAAAGGAAACTGGAGAACGAGGGGGAGAGGCATTTAGTATTGCCATTTTTGAGTCACAGTGTAAGATGTAAGCAACATTGCCGAAACTTTGTGTGACCAGCAAAAAGCTTTCAACCGAGAACAATTCATCAAACACATCAAATTATTGTAGCATCCGCTAAAGCATAATCACAATATGAAATCACTTCTGACATTAAGCAACGTTTTATGTTTTGTAAAAACACTGAAATCTGCTCTTATTAATGCATGTGCAGAAAAACAGTTAGTTAGTTAGTTAGTTAGTTAGTTAGTTAGTTAGTTATTTAGTTAGTTTGTAAATCATAATTTTTAAATACATAGACCATACTGTACAGCATCATCTGGTCTGAAAGGCTTCAATGTTTTCAGTTTGGCTGATTCTTGGCTCCTAAGGTTAATTATTGTTCCAGTAAAGTGGATTCATTTCGGAAATGAGTTGCTGAACAGGTTGCATGTCACTATTTAGAAAGTTATATAGTAACGTAATGAGTAATTTAACTAGCTACTTTTTATACCCAGTAATAAGTAAAGTAATATTATCACTTTTTCAGGAGTAATAAGTAAAAAGTAACTCATCTCAATTCCGGAGTAACTTGCCACAGTTGCTTACTAAATACACAAAAAAGTTAAGATATGAAGTGTTACAAAGTGATTGCCTTTGCTTTTTCCATAGGCAGTGACTACTACCATCTTCCACAGTAACTAACAGTGCACATAGCATGTAAAAGAATGTAGGGGAGAACCATTTGGAAAGGTGTGTTATGTGTAATAAACTTGTGTCATGATCAGGTGATTTTTTTATCACACTCGTTCGTCTTATCTACTTCAGTCCTGCCATCCCTGACGTTTCTCTACACCTTGACACTGGGTGGATATGTTTAGAAAGAGCTAATCCAGTGAAGTCATTCACTTTATAGAGTGTACGTGGGGCACCATTTCGCCATTTCACATGTAGCCATTTTGCATTTTCAACATTTGGATTTAAGCATTTTGTGTCATACATCATTGACGGACACCAATGTAATCTGATCATGGCGTTTTCTTCACATTTCCTGATTATCTCTGCTCTACTCATCTGCTTATGTTCTAGTAATGGTAAGATTCATGAGACATATTTTTTATATCAACTCATGTCTTCACTGTATGTTTATTATGTCTATGTCAAAATGTGTGTAAATATACACATAGGACTTTCCGATAGGACTTTCCGATTAATGGTTGTTTCAGTCATTCATATATTGATGGGTAAAGCACTTTTTTGTCAGTTTTACTCAAATCCAGTTACTTTAAAGGCAAATTAGAGTTCTGACACACTAACCATTCTTATGGTTTCTTGATCTCTTCAGTATTGTGATTGTCTATTAATTACGTTTGTATGTAAATGTTTTTTCAAACAAGTCTGGACGGAAAATAATTAATGCTTGGATAGTGCTCACTAGTAATGGATTTTCTGGTCCAAAAGGTGTTTTTATAATATATACGAGTTAAATGGAGATGGAGACTTTCTAAAGTCCTTTTTGTTTTTAACTACCTAATTTGTCTTTCTATGCATACATTTATAACACGATACAATGCGTCCATAAGACATTATAAGAGTTGTTATAATCACTCAAAAACATGCATTAGGCGCTATAGAAAAGTTCATAATGTATTATGACCTTTTGATTTAATGTTTTATATCTTATACTAAAACCAGTTTATATCAAAACTGCGCCAAGAATCTCCAACCATGTTTCATAACACATTATAACATCATAACAAATTTTATTTATGTTTCTTCACTTTATGAACAGTCAGTATGAATTTTGAACATTTTGCAGTTTAGCACAAAAACACAACATAATTATATCAAGGACACTCATTCTCAGAGTGGCGACAGATCGCTCAAGAGAAGACCTGTTGCCGACCTTATAACATCAAGTAAGAAGAGGCTCAGATGTTATCACAGATGAATGGCGAGCCTGTGGACAGGCCCTAACAGAAGCAGTAGACAATTAAAGACAACCACTTCACAAAATGTAGCCTATTAAGGAAACAAGCCTACCTTGTTTCCTTTATGGAACAGTAATTATTTATTGCCTAGTTTTACTTCACTATGGTACTTACTTTAGGTAAGGTACAAGGTATAAGGCAGAATTTTTTGTCAAATTAAAACAGGTTGTAAAGTGAAATTGAGTTTGTGACTCCCTTCTGCTTACATCGCAGACAGTATTTTATTATTTACAGTTTATTTTTGGCAGCAACAGCGCACAATTAAAGTAAAATTAGCTAGCAGGTAATCTGCATCTGCTGTCCCTGGGCAGTTGGACAAAAAAAAGAAAGACACAAAATAACCACTGACAATAAATACACTACACACAATAGCACAATACATTCTGGCCATCAATGTGAAATTGATAAAAATAATTTGATACATACAATAAATAAAAATACAAAAAATACAATGCAATCATTAGTGGTGACACATTTGTGCTGACTTCAACCAAAGCTTGAGGGTGGCTTTAAAATTTTCTAGTTTTCAAATATTAGAGTTTCTAATATTTGTGATAGAATTCCATTTACCCACTAATTTAACAGAGAAAGTACACTGA
This sequence comes from Lepomis macrochirus, assembly GCA_024633595.2. Lineage (NCBI taxonomy): Eukaryota > Metazoa > Chordata > Actinopteri > Centrarchiformes > Centrarchidae > Lepomis > Lepomis macrochirus. The sequence goes on along the minus strand of JALXJV020000002.1, from coordinate 677,608 downwards.
CCAAAGGTTGTCATTCTAAATTGTGGTACCAGCCAGTGGTGTAGTCTAGTTTTTTATAGTGAGTATACTGTGTTTTTTGTAGTGAGTATATTTTTCCCTCCAATCCTCATATTCATCCGTCCCCAAGTGATCCATCCCAGAATGAAGTCCCATAAGCAGCACTACACTCACTACATGTGCATGTAATAAAGAGCATTGTAAAAGGACCCCTTAGGCTATGTAAATGTAAATGCTCCGTATTTGTATAGCACCTTTCTAGTCTTTGCGACCACTCATAGTGCTTTAACGCTACATCGCCTTCACCATTCACACATATTCATAAATTGGGCCTAAGTGCTCAAATAGAAACTAACATTCGCACACATTCATAAACTGGTGGAACAGCCACAAGGGGTAATTCATGGTACAATGTCTTGGACACTTTGACGTGCAGCCTGGAGGAGCAGGAGACTGAACCCTTGACCTTCAAATGAACCCTAACCCTAACACTCTCAACCTACAGGTTCTACAGATACGGTGATGTCTATCAGATACGGTCTGTCAGATACGGTAACGACCTCTGAGCCTGCTGATGGAACCACAGTACCAGAAACAACTGATCAGACCAACATGTTGACATCACAGCCTGCAGAGAGCACTTTTCCATCTGAAACTACAACTTCTACAGATACAGTAACGTCTGAACCTACTCATACCACCTCAGTATCTGAATCCACAGGTCCCACTGATTCAATTACATCTGGACTGGTTTTCACAACGTCTGCCCCTGAACCAACCAATCCAACTGACATAACAACTGCTGAGCCTACTGATAGGACCACAGTACCTGAACCAACTGATCAGACCATCGCATTAACATCACAGTCTGCAGAGACCACATTGCACCCTGAACCTACAGATTCTACAGATACAGTAATGTCTTTTTCCACCTCAGTATCAGAATCCACAGGTCCCACTGATTCAATTACATCTGGACTGGTTGTGACAACGTCTGCCTCTGAATCAACCAATCCCACTGATATAACAACCGCTGAGCCTGCTGATGGAACCACAGTAACAGAACCAACAGATCAGACCAACACGTTGACATCACAGCCTGCAGAGACCACTTTGACATCCGAAACTACAGCTTCTACACCTACAGTAACGTCTGAACCTACTCGTACCACCTCAGTATCAGAATCTACAAGTCCCACTGATTCAGTTACATCTGGGCTGGTTGTGACAACGTCTGCCCCTGAACCAACCAATCCAACTGACATAACATCCACTGAGCCTGTTGATGGAACCACAGTACCTGAACCAACTGGACAGACCATCACATTAACATCACAGTCTGCAGAGACCACATTGCACTCTGAGCCTACCGATTCTAAAGATACAGTAACGTCTCATACCACCTCAGAGTCTGAATCCACAGGTTCCACTGATTCAGTTACATCTGGACTGGTTTTAACAACGTCTGCCCCTGAACCAACCAATCCAACTGACATAACATCAGCTGAGCCTGTTGATAGAACCACAGTACCTGAAACAACTGGACATACCAACACGTTGACATCACAGCCTGCAGAGAGCACTTTGCCATCTGAAACTACAGATTCTACAGATACAGTAACGTCTCGTACCACCTCAGTATCTGAATCCACAGGTTCCACTGATTCAGTTACATCTGGACTGGTTGTGATAACGTCTGCCTCTGAATCAACCAATCCCACTGATATAACAACCGCTGAGCCTACTGATGGAACCACAGTACCTGAACCAACTGATCAGACCAACACGTTGACATCACAGCCTGCAGAGAGCACTTTGCCATCTGAAACTACACCTTCTACAGAAACAGTAACGTCTGAACCTATTCGTACCACTTCAGTATCAGAATCCACAGGTCCCACTGATTCAATTACATCTGGACTGGTTGTGACAACGTCTGCACCTGAATCAACCAATCCCACTGATATAACATCCGCTGAGCCTGCTGATGGAACCACAGTACCAGAACCAACTGATCAGACCAACACGTTGACATCACAGTCTGCAGAGACCACATTGCGCCCTGAACTTACAGATTCTACAGAAACAGTAATGTCTCGTACCACCTCAGTATCTGAATCCACAGGTCCCAGTGATTCAATTACATCTGGACTGGTTGTGACAACGTCTGCCCCTGAATCAACCAATCCAACTGATATAACAACCGCTAAGCCTGCTGATAGAACCACAGTACCTGAACCAACTGGACAGACCATCACATTAACATCACAGTCTTCAGAGACCACATTGGACCCTGAACCTACAGATTCTACAGATAAAATAACGTCTCATACCACCTCAGTGTCTGAATCCACAGGTCCCACTGATTCAATTACATCTGGACTGGTTGTGACAACGTCTGCCCCTGAATCAACCAATCCAACTGATATAACAACCGCTGAGCCTGCTGATGGAACCACAGTACCAGAACCAACTGATCAGACCAACACATTGACATCACAGCCTGCAGAGAGCACTTTGCCATCTGAAACTACACCTTCTACAGAAACAGTAACGTCTGAACCTATTCGTACCACTTCAGTATCAGAATCCACAGGTCCCACTGATTCAATTACATCTGGACTGGTTGTGACAACGTCTGCCCCTGAATCAACCAATCCCACTGATATAACAACCGCTGAGCCTGCTGATGGAACCACAGTAACTGAACCAACTGATCAGACCATCACATTGACATCACAGCCTGCAGAGACCACTTTGCCATCTGAAACTACAACTTCTACACATACAGTAACGTCTGAACCTACTCGTACCACCTCAGTATCAGAATCCACAGGTCCCACTGATTCAATTACATCTGGACTGGTTGTGACAACGTCTGCCCCTGAATCAACCAATCCCACTGATATAACAACCGCTGAGCCTGCTGATGGAACCACAGTACCAGAACCAACTGATCAGACCAACACGTTGACATCACAGCCTGCAGAGAGCACTTTGCCATCTGAATCTACAGATTCTACAGATACAGTAACGTCTCGTACCACCTCAGTATCAGAATCCACAGGTCCCACTGATTCATTTACATCTGGACTGGTTGTGACAACGTCTGCCCCTGAATCAACCAATCCCACTGATATAACAACCGCTGAGCCTGCTGATAAAACTACAGTACCTGAACCAACTGGACAGACCATCTCATTAACATCCCAGTCTGCAGAGACCACATTGCACTCTGAGCCTACCGATTCTACAGATACAGTAACATCTCGTACCACCTCAGTATCTGAATCCACAGGTCCCACTGATTCAATTACATCTGGACTGGTTGTGACAACGTCTGCCCCTGAATCAACCAATCCAACTGATATAACAACCGCTGAGCCTGCTGATGGAACCACAGTACCAGAACCAACTGATCAGACCAACACAATGACATCACAGCCTGCAGAGAGCACTTTGCCATCTGAAACTGCAACTTCTACACATACAGTAACGTCTGAACCTACTCGTACCACCTCAGTATCAGAATCCACAGGGCCCACTGATTCAATTACATCTGGACTGGTTGTGACAACGTCTGCCCCTGTATCAACCAATCCCACTGATATAACAACCGCTGAGCCTGCTGATGGAACCACAGTACCAGAACCAACTGATCAGACCAACACATTGACATCACAGCCTGCAGAGAGCACTTTTCCATCTGAAACTACAGCTTCTACAGATACAGTAACGTCTGAACCTATTCATACCACCTCAGTATCTGAATCCACAGGTCCCACTGATTCAATTACATCTGGACTGGTTGTGACAACATCTGCCCCAGAGCCAACCAAACCAAGTGACATAACATCCGCTGAGCCTGCTGATAGAACCACAGTACCAGAACCAACTGGACAGACCAACACATTGACATCACAGCCTGCAGAGAGCACTTTGCCATCTGAGCCTACCGATTCTACAGATACAGTAACATCTCGTACCACCTCAGTATCAGAATCCACAGGTCCCACTGATTCATTTACATCTGGACTGGTTGTGACAACGTCTGCCCCTGAATCAACCAATCCCAGCTGATATAACATCCGCTGAGCCTGCTGATAGAACCACAGTACCAGAACCAACTGGACAGACCAACACATTGACATCACAGCCTGCAGAGACCACTTTGCCATCTGAATCTACAGATTCTACAGATACAGTAACGTCTCGTACCACCTCAGTATCAGAATCCACAGGTCCCACTGATTCAATTACATCTGGACTGGTTGTGACAACGTCTGCCCCTGAATCAACCAATCCAACTGATATAACATCCGCTGAGCCTGCTGATGGAACCACAGTACCAGAACCAACTGATCAGACCATCACATTGACATCACAGCCTGCAGAGACCACTTTGCCATCTGAAACTACAGCTTCTACAGATACAGTAACGTCTGAACCTACTCATACCACCTCAGTATCAGAATCCACAGGTCCCACTGATTCAATTACATCTGGACTGGTTGTGACAACGTCTGCCCCTGAATCAACCAATCCCACTGATATAACAACCGCTGAGCCTGCTGATGGAACCACAGTACCAGAACCAACTGATCAGACCAACACGTTGACATCACAGTCTGCAGAGACCACATTGCACTCTGAGCCTACCGATTCTACAGATACCGTAACATCTCGTACCACCTCAGTATCTGAATCCACAGGTTCCACTGATTCAATTACATCTGGACTGGTTGTGACAACATCTGCCCTGAACCAACCAGTCCAACTGACATAACATCTGCTGAGCCTGCTGAGAGAACCACAGTACCAGAACCAACTGATCAGACCATCACATTGACATCACAGCCTGCAGAGAGCACTTTGCCATCTGAATCTACAGACTTCCACAGATACAGTAACGTCTGAACCTACTGTACCACCTCAGTATCAGAATCCACAGGTCCCACTGATTCATTTACATCTGGACTGGTTGTGACAACGTCTGCCTCTGAATCAACCAATCCCACTGATATAACAACCGCTGAGCCTGCTGATAGAACTACAGTACCTGAACCAACTGGATCAGACCATCTCATTAACATCACAGTCTGCAGAGACCACATTGCCACTCTGAGCCTACCGACTTCTACAGATACAGTAACGCTGAACCTACTCATACCACCTCAGTATCTGAATCCACAGGTTCCACTGATTCAATTACATCTGGACTGGTTGTGACAACATCTGCCCCTGAACCAACCAGTCCAACTGACATAACATCCACTGAGCCTGCTGAGGGAACCACAGTACCAGAACCAACTGATCAGACCATCACATTGACATCACAGCCTGCAGAGACCACTTTGCCATCTGAAACTACAGCTTCTACAGATACAGTAACGTCTGAACCTACTCGTACCACCTCAGTATCAGAATCCACAGGTCCCACTGATTCAATTACATCTGGACTGGTTGTGACAACGTTTGCTCCTGAATTAACCAATCCCACTGATATAACAACCGCTGAGCCTGCTGATAAAACCACAGTACCAGAACCAACTGATCAGACCAACACGTTGACATCACAGTCTGCAGAGACCACATTGCACTCTGAGCCTACCGATTCTACAGATACAGTAACATCTCGTACCACCTCAGTATCTGAATCCACAGGTTCCACTGATTCAATTACATCTGGACTGGTTGTGACAACATCTGCCCCTGAACCAACCAGTCCAACTGACATAACATCTGCTGAGCCTGCTGAGAGAACCACAGTACCAGAACCAACTGATCAGACCATCACATTGACATCACAGCCTGCAGAGACCACTTTGCCATCTGAAACTACAGCTTCTACAGATACAGTAACGTCTGAACCTACTCGTACCACCTCAGTATCAGAATCCACAGGTCCCACTGATTCAATTACATCTGGACTGGTTGTGACAACGTTTGCTCCTGAATTAACCAATCCCACTGATATAACAACCGCTGACCCTGCTGATAAAACCACAGTACCAGAACCAACAGGTCAGACCGTCACATTTACATCACAGTCTGCAGAGACCACATTGCACCCTGAACTTACAGATTCTACAGAAACAGTAATGTCTCGTACCACCTCAGTATCTGAATCCACAGGTCCCACTGATTCAATTACATCTGGACTGGTTGTGACAACGTCTGCCCCTGAATCAACCAATCCCACTGATATAACAACTGCTGAGCCTACTGATGGAACCACAGTACCAGAACCAACTGATCAGACCAACACGTTGACATCACAGCCTGTAGAGAGCACTTTGCCATCTGAAACTACAGCTTCTACAGATACAGTAACGTCTGAACCTATTCGTACCACCTCAGTATCAGAATCCACAGGTCCCACTGATTCAATTACATCTGGACTTGTTGTGACAACATCTGCCACTGAATCAACCAATCCCACTGATATAACATCCGCTGAGCCTGACGAGACAACCACGTTACCTGAAGTAACTGCTCAGACTGATATGTTAACATCACCGCCTTCGGAGACCATATTAACATCTCAACCTACAGGTCCAACAGACACTGTAACCTCTGTCCCTGCTGATAGAACCACAGTACCAGAACCAACTGTTTCAGTAACATCTCAGTATGCTAAGACCACATCATCAGCTGAAGCAACTTTTTCAACAAACCCACCATCTACTCAACCAACTAGACCAACATCCTCACCTGCAACAGAATCCCCAACCAGAACACCAAACACAACACCAACAGACCTACCTACTGGACCATCCTCTACTTTAATAACCATACAATCAACCAAACCACTAACCACAGTACCAACAACACCACCTGCCACTCCAACAACATTCACAACAGCACAGCCCTTGAAGTGCTACAATGGGGGATATTTTAATGGATTCAACTGCACATGTCTTGGTGGATTCAGTGGACCACAATGCCAAATTATGGAAACTGTTGAGCCAGGTACTGTCAAATCCTTGCAATTGTTGTATGACTAAAAGTTACTGATCACAATTTTTTTTTAGCTGTTGTCCTCAATTTTTCATTTATGGTGTCTAATTCATTTAATTCTCTTTTGCAGCTGCAATCAACAGGTCAATTGTGATTAATATGGTAATTGATCAGATCTTTAAAGAAAAATATGAAGACAAAACATCAACTGAATACAAAGAGTTTGTTGGAAACTTCACAAAACAGGTAAACTAATTTGAGTTATAGTGTTTTGTAATAGTGTAGGTACTGGACTAAGGAGAAAGGATCCTGACATTACTGAAAATAAATACATAAATAAATAAATGTTCAATAAATAATTAAACATCCTATTAAATACACAAAAATACAGTAAATAAATAAATGTAGGCATTAATTAAATTATACAAAAAGGCATACATGGATCTCTTTGAATTAGCCGTTTGAGCCGTTTGTGAGAACCACATGGTCAGCTAGCCACAGCTAAATCTGGATTACACTTTGAGCCTTTACGGTAAATGCACCAACACACTTGTTGTTCTGCTAGTACCAGCTGTTCTGTTTCAACAAAACCTACATTCAAACTTAAATTTCAACCATGGTGTTGTGTCAGGCTTAACCAGAGGGGAGTAAGTATGAATAATACATACAATTTGTTAAGCATAGGCTAATTTATGCAGTGTAAAATGCAATAGGCTTAAGCTAGTAATAGTGACTAGCAAGGAACCTAATCTTGACCTAATCTTATGTGTGGTAGTGGAGTCAATTTAAAGTTAACTTTACTGTACCAGTTAAAATTATTTAATAATACTAAAATTATTTCTTTTATCCTGCGTACAGGGTCGCAGGGGGGCTGGAGCCTATCCCAGCTGGCATAGGGCTAAGGCGGGGTGATGGACTGGCGACCTGTCCAGGGTGTACCCCGCCTTTCGCCCTATGCCAGCTGGGATAGGCTCCAGCCCCCCCGCGACCCTGTACACAGGATAAGTGGTTGACGATGGATGGATGGATGGATGGATGGATGGATGGATGGATGGATGGATGGATAATTTCTTTTATAGCTTAAATCACAGAAGACAGGAGGAGGTAACATGCTATCTTTTTCAGAGGACAAAAAGAAGAAGAATAGTAAGGAGAGCAATAAAGAAAATTAACCAAAAACAATTAAATGGATTCCCCTTATTAGATGCTGCAGTACAGGATGGATGAATAACAAGTTTATTTAGAATAATAACAAGTTGAGAAACAACTTGTTATTATTCTAAATAATGCAATGAAGACTTACAAATGCATAATAAATCCCTGAAGTGTGCCATTCTGAAGGTGGGACAAAAACATCTGTATTTATTATTATTATTATTATTATTATTATTATTATTATTATTATTATTATTATTATTATTACTTATTATGAAATTATATTATTTTGGTAGCACATCAAAACTGAGATAAACACCATAATAAATTAAAAGCTCCCACAGGATGTCATTGTTTATTGTTAGCTGTTCAGTTCTGTTTACCAGCACTGAAACCTGTAGGAACCCCACATTTTAGGTTTGATACTTACTGCAAACCAAGACTTGGTAATCGAACAGTAGTATTTGTTAAAATGTAAATAATTTTATTAATCCCACATCATCAGCCCCAGTGCCACTGCTCTTTATTCTGGATTTGCTGTACCTAAAAAATGTATATGACAGCTGAATCAGATGATTGTGAGTCAGTTTAAAGTAGTTGCCTTTACATCCATGGGCCTCTTTCAGGTGAACAGATAAAGTAAACAGATAAACAGATTTTGTATTAACTCAGTTAAGACTTGATCACCTCTCTTCAGATACGACTGTCATGCTACAACACTTTGTAAAGAGAGCTTGCTCTGCTCTGTTTAACTGTATTTACATAAAGGGTCAAATTTGTGTGCACTCCAAATTTAGCTGCTGCTAGCCACAATGTGTTTCCCACAAACAATGGCTCACTTTACCACAGTTACTGTGTCCATGCATGCCGCAAATTGAAAACAGTCTGTCAGAGCGTCCGCATGAAAAAGTAAGAAGACATGGCTGGTAGAGTTGCTAAACGCTCGCCTTCACTGATCGCCTCAATGAAGAAAGCCATCTATAAGGAGCAAAGCTTCTTAACCTGAACTTGAGATGGAAAAAGGGGAGACATAAATAATACAACTGAGGAAATAAATCGGTTAGAAAATGCAAAGGAAGAAAAAAACAGACAAAAATACTAAAACACACAAATAAATAAATACATTTTAAAATTAAGTAATTAATAAATAAAGTTCAACATTATAAAGTACAATAAATAAGGTAATAATTACAAAGGTTAAATAAAGAACCTTATTAAAAAAGATATATACATTCATCTCTCATATTTTTTAATGCATTTATTTATTAAACATTTATTTATTACATTTTTGTGCATTTAATAGGATGTTTATTTATTTGTTGGCCATTTATTCATTTCCTTATTTATTTTCTGTAATTCCAAGATACAGCAATATCTATGCCATCTTTTAAGTGTGGCAGTATGTTGTAACATTGGGGACTTTACAAAACAAGTTGTGTAGTGACTGCAGAAAAAGCACAAGAGGAAATCTGCATTTATCAAATGCAGTGGCCTGAACAAGCAATCATATTTTAAATTATTGCAAACAAACTGTTTTAATTTTAGATTTTTGGCAACTGACCAAGATAAGCAAATCTTAGTAAACTTTTTTTGATGAACTTTCTGTGTTGTTGACTCTGTGCTGGGGCTGAGCGACTTGGCTCAATGTCAAGTTGCGAATGTTTTGGTGGACGTTGCAATATGATTGATAATATTGGTTGGCCATGTTTTGATCTTGGTGGCATTTCAATGAACCTGGAAACCAAGGAAACACATTGACATTTAAAATGACAATTGTTTCTCCATTCTATAGGAATTCTACTTTTTAATTATTTATGTTATGTTGTTGCTTTTTCAGATGGAAACATATTACCGGGGAAAGAACTTAGCAAACTTTAAAGAAGTGGTGGTAACTAGTGTCAGGTAATACTTTCAGAAACAAAACTATTATCAATGTATTTTGCTATGCACTGAGGGCAACTGTGGCTCAGGGGGGCTGTCGCTTATTAGAAGGTTGGTGGTTCAATCTCCGGCTCCTCCAGTCAAAGTGTCAAAGTGTCTTTGGACAAAATACTGAAACCCAAATTGCTGTCTGTGCTATTGGTGTGTGAATGTGTATGAATGAGTTAATTTTCGTGAGTTGGCACCTTAGCCTCTGCTTATCAGTGTATGAATGTATGTGAATACTGTAACGCTTTGAGTGGTCAAAAAGACTAGAAAGGCTCTATATACAAATGCAGACCATTTACAATTGTAAACACATATAGTCATCCGTACAGACAGAAAGTTTTTTTTTGTGCAAAATGTTTCTGTTATAATATAACAGTGTTTAATTGCCAACTGCTTTTTAATGAATGTTTCTCTCTTGTTCTTTTCTCTTAGCCGTGGCGGCCCTTTAGTCAGATTCTCAGATAACACTGTGGAAGAGGTAAATCAATTAAAACACTTTTGCCAACAAGACAATGAATCCCAGATGAATTATTTTTAGCAATTAATTGTTATTTCTTTATTTTCAGATGAGATTATCAGCCATGATTATCTACAGTATCACACCAAGAGCAGAAGGGTAATTATAGCACAGACACCTTTACTTATTTTACCACAAGTTTAGACCAGAGTCGGAAGTGCCCACTTGCTTTCAGCGCCCATGTTAACAATTATTAAAAAAAGACCTTTGGCCTGGCTAATATGAAAAGTCCATTTCAGTACCTTCTTTGCACAAGTAGATTTCACAGAAATGTGTGGTTTTGGTACAATAAACCCTGCTTATACAACCTGCTATGGTGCTTATATGGTGGCTGAGAGAGCTTCATGCAATGCAAATAGGCAAAATACAAGCAAATTGAGAAACGCTGTTAATAATAAACATAAAGTACATAAAGTTGTTGTCACAATAGAGAAAAAGCTAAATCAGTTTCCCAATCTCTTAATCTTAATATTGCTAGAAAGCAGCTACTACAACTTAATTCTAACAATAAAATAAAGGTTTCATAAATCTGAAACTTTGTTTTAAAGGGTCTCTGGCTTCTCTGGGATAATCTATAAGATCTACAAAATAAGGAGATGTCAGACTTACCCTACATTTAAGACTCAGGTCAAACAATGGCTCAGCTGACTCATATGTAAGCGTGTCTCTAAGAGGATGTTTGTTTCTGTATAAGTGTACTACTTATACATGTGAGTATGTGTGTGTATACAAATAGTTATAAATAAATTGTCTGGCTTCTATATACATTGACCCTCCATGACTCTGCACTTCAGTAAAGCCCCTTGTTGTGGGATCATACAGTGAGACTGTCAAACTGCTGTGTGGTCCCGCACGGGGTACCACACTGAATAAGCACTTTAATACACTGCATTAGATTTGATTGCATGGAATGGCACTTTAATGCTTAAATAGCATTTTACTGCATAATCAGCACTTTAATAACGTAACATGGTGTAGCGTAACACCTTGCACTCTTTGGAAGATTACTGTAACTTTATGGTTTACTTAGCTGGAACCAGTTCATGAACTGCATGCCGTAACATAATTACTGTTTTGTATACTGTGGTGTAGTTTACAATTTCTTTTATTATTTTTAACTAAAATGTCTGTTTTGTATTGCCTTTTACTGAGCAGGGACTACAGATGAAAAATAGCCTTCTGGTTAAATCTGGCATACTTACATGTGATTTTCATTAATGTGCACTGTCCTATTTTTATAAAAGTATAGGTTTTTGATCTGGACCTGGTCCAATGTGATCTAGAAGTGAAAAAAGCAGTGGAATCTGCCTTCTTTGCATTTTCACAAGAGTAAAGGCTTCACAAAGTTGATGTGGGTTTGTGTAAAGGCCTTACCTAAAATGTCTAACATACTTTCACAATAGTAAATAGGTTCCAATTCTTGTATTGAATCTCAAACGTCAAATCTCAAAGGTTGTTTTGTTGCTTGCTGGAATCCCGTTTTTTGTTGGGTTGCTGAGATTTCAACTGAGTTTAAAGTTCAAACTCATTGGGGGCTGACCTGGGTATTGTGTTGAGCACTGAATGCTCACAACACACTGTTGTGAGCTTCAAATTCTTGTGTGCTTTCTGTACTTTGTTGTCTGCAAGGGGAGCAGAATTTAGTATGGACATTCAATTCAATTCAATTTTATTTATATAGCGCCAAATCACAACAACAGTTATCTCACAGCGCTTTTCATAAAGAGCAGGTCTAGACCATACTCTGAAGTTATTTACAGAAGCCCAACAATTCCCACCAAGAGCAAGCACTAGGCGACACAGGCAAGGAAAAACTTCCTTTTAAGAGGCAGAAACCTCGAACAGAACCATGGCTCAGGGTGGTCGGCCATCTGCCTCGACCGGTTGGGGGTGAGGGGGAGAGAGAGAGAGAGAGAGAGAGAGAGAGAGAGCAGACCTACACAGTATACACATAGAGGTACAGACAGTAAAGGTAATGGTGCTATAGACTGAATGAAAAATGGTACAGATATTTATAGTAATGTTAATGATAATAATAATAAATAGTAATAATAGCAATAGGACTAGTAATAGCAGTTGCAACTGTAGCAGAGGGCGTCGAGCAGGAACACGGGGGCAGCAGGAGACTCCCAACCACAGATCCAGACTCCACAGCTCCAGAGCCAGCAACACCCGCAGGAAGCGACAGGAGGGGGAAGCACACGACCACGGGAGAGGGAGAAAAAATCGAGTTAGTAACATGCATTAATGGGATGAGAAGAGGAGAGAGGAGCTCAGTGCATCATGGGAAATCCCCCGGCAGTCTAGCCTATAGCAGCATAATTAGGGGATGGTTCAGGACTCACCCGAGCCAGCCCTAACTATAAGCTTTATCAAAAAGGAAAGTTTTAAGCCTACTCTTAAATGTAGAGACGGTGTCTGCCTCCCGAACCCAAACTGGAACCTGGTTCCACAGGAGAGGAGCCTGATAGCTGAATGCTCTGGCTCCCATTCTACTTTTGGAGACTCTAGGAACCACAAGTAACCCTGCATTCTGGGAGTGCAGTGCTCTGGTGGGGTAGTAAGGTACTATGAGCTCTTTAAGATAAGATGGTGCCTGACCATTAAGAGCTTTGTATGTGAGAAGAAGGATTTTAAAATCAATTCTGGATTTTACAGGAAGCCAATGCAGAGAAGCTAAGACAGGAGAGATGTGATCTCTTTTACTGGTTCCTGTCAGAACACGTGCTGCAGCATTCTGGATCAGCTGAAGAGTCTTAATGGACTTTTTCAAAGAGCCTGATAATGAGGAATTACAGTAATCCAGTCTAGAAGTAACAAATGCATGGACTAGTTTTTCTGCATCATTTTTAGACAGGATGTTCCTGATTTTTGCAATATTACATGTAGGTGAAAAAAGGCGGTCCTTGAAATTTGCTTAATGTGAGAGTTAAGCGACATGTCCTGGTCAAAGATAACTCCAAGATTTCTCACAGTGGTGCTGGAGGCCAGGGCGATCCATCCAGGGAATCTATATCTTTAGATAATGCGTCCACGGAGGTGCTTAGGGCCTAGAACAATAACTTCAGTTTTATCTGAGTTTAACATTAGAAAATTGCAGGTCATCCAGGTTTTCACATCCTGAAGACACATTTGAAGCTTAGCTAACTGATGAGTTTCATCTGGCTTGATCGATAGATATAACTGAGTATCATCTGCATAACATTGAAAGTTTATGGAGTGTTTCCTGATAATATTACCTAGGGGTGGGAATCTCTGGGTACCTCACGATTCGATTCAATTACGATTCAGAGGGCTGCGATTCGATTATAAAACGATTATCGATGCATCTTGATGCATCATATTTTTTCTATACAGGATCTCTGGATAATTACTAAGCATTTCATTTGCACATTAAAATCCAAAAGAAAATGGCTAATTAGCTTAAAAGGACTAGTTTACATCCCTAGTTTACTTTATTAACCTCAGCTCCATGGTCCATTTCATTAACAACCAGTTGTCAGACTTATGAAAACTGAAATATAATTATCAGCATGTACAGTATGTGTACACAGGACAGAGCTGTACACAGTTTAGTCTCAGCTTGTACCTGATGTTCTCAACCCTTGACTAGTAGGTTAGTTAGTAATGACATACAGCTGATAATTAATATTACTTCATTACTAATTTTGCTAATGTTACATTAATAAATAAATCTTTTTAGCAACTTTTACGGACACCCAAGGACGCTTTACACATAGTTACAGTGACAGAACAACAAATAGTCATTCAGGACTGAATGCCTGGGTGAAGAGCTGGGTTTTAGTAGATCTTTGAAAGTGTCCAGACAGGGAGCGTTTCTGTGGGGATGAGTTCCAGAGGGCGGTGACGCTGAAGGCTGCAGAGTCTGGTGTGGGGACAGACTGAGCCCTTGTACGGGGAGATGTTAGCTCACGCTAACAGCCTTCACTTTTCCAGCCGTTGGGGAAACTACAGACTTTTATTAACGGTCACACAGCGACCTACGCTGCACGTTTACTACCTGACTGAAACTTACTGCTAATATTTTTCACCGCTAACTTTCACCGTCACGTTCTGCTGCTCGCTCTCTCTCACTCACTCGGCCTCACACACAGCTGCAGAGCGTCACCATGCTCGCAGTGTGCGAGTTAAAATAATTACTAGCGCATTGATATTAATGATTGTGTGACATTTTGGGGTGGTTATTCATTCCACAGCGGTGGCGAATGTAGGGGAACACTGGTCTCTCTGTTGTGTGCGCTCCTCAGGCGGTCCGGCGCTGCTCTTCCGCGAGTTCCGCCTTTTGCGTTCCGTCAACATTACGTTATCCTTTGTCTGATGCAGTTAGGAGGTCATTAGTAATTTTCACCAGTGCTGTCTCTGTGCTATGATGAGCTTGAAATCCTGACTGAAAATCCTCATATAAACTATTGCTATGTAGAAAGTCACACAGCTGTTTGGCGACTGCTTTCTCCAGGACCTTAGAGATAAATGGAAGGTTAGATATAGGTCTATAGTTGGCTAAAACGTCTGGATCCAGGTTGGGCTTTTTCAGAAGAGGTTTAATTACAGCTACTTTAAAGTACTGTGGCACGTAGCCTGTTGATAAAGACAAATTAATCACATCCAGCAGAGAAGTGCCAACCAAGGGCAAAACTTCTTTAAGCAGCCTAGTTGGGATGGGGTCTAGGAGGCAGGTAGATGGTTTAGATGAAGAAATTATTGAAGTAAGTTGATAAAGATTGAGGGAAGCAAAGCAGTCTAAACATATAATTGGTTTTACAGCGGTTTCTAAAGTTTCTGAGTATTGAGTTAAGTCGGTGCCAGTTGAGGGCAGGTCTTGGTGGATTTTGTTTCTAATAGCTAGAATTTTATCATTAAAGAAGCTCATGAAGTCGTAACTACTGAGAGCTATGGGAATACTTTGCTCAATAGAGCTGTGACTTTCTGTCAGCCTGGCTACAGTGCTGAAAAGAAACCTGGGGTTGTTCCTATTTTCCTCTATTAATGACGAGTAGTACACTGCTTTGGCATTTCGGAGGGCCTTCCTATAAATTTTAAGACTATCTTGCCAAATTAAATGAGAATTTTCCAGTTTGGTGGAACGCCAATTCCTCTCGAGTTTCTGTGATATTTGCTTTAATTTGCGAGTTTCAGTATTATACCATGGAGCTAACCGTCTTTGTTTTAGTATTTTCTTTTGTAGAGGGGCTACAGAGTCAAGTGTTGTTCGCAGCGAGCCTGCAGCACTATCAACAAGATGATCGACTTGGGAGGGACTGAAATTCGCGTAAGAGTCCTCTGTTAATTTGATACCGGATAGTGAATTTAGAGCCGATGGGATCACATCCTTAAATTTAGCTATAGCACTATCAGACAGACATCTTGTATAGAAATTTTTGCCCAATGGAGGATAGTTCAGCATTACAAGCTCAAAAGTTAGCAAACAGTGGTCAGATAAAGAGGGATTCTGTGGGAACGCTATTAAATGTTCGATTTCAATACCATATACCAGAACAAGGTCGAGGGTGTGATTAAAACAGTGAGTCGGTTCATGAACACTCTGAGAGAAGCCAATTGAATCTAATAGAGAAATAAACGCAGTACTAAAGCTGTCATTCTCTACATCCACATGAATATTAAAATCCCCTACAATAATAACTTTGTCCGTTTTAAGGACTAAAGTTGACAAAAACTCTGCAAATTCAGATAAGAATTCAGAGTACGGACCAGGTGCTCGATACACTACAACAAATAGAATTGGTTGCAGTGATTTCCAGCTTGGGTGTGAGAGACTAAGAACAAGGCTTTCAAATGAGTTATAATTAAGTTTAGGTTTAGAGCTGATTACTAGGCTAGAGTCAAAGATAGCTGCAACTCCACCTCCTCGGCCTGTGCTTCGAGGAATGTGAGTATTCATGTGACTGGGAGGGGTGGATTCATTTAGGCTTACATATTCTCCATCACCCAGCCAGGTTTCAGTAAAACAGACTAAATCAATTTCATAATCTAATATTAGTTCATTTACTAGTACACCTTTAGAAGAGAGAGATCTGATGTTTAAGAGTCCACATTTTACTCTCCTATTCGTTTGCACTATTGCTCCTGTGGTTTTAATTTTTATGAGGTTTTTATGCACAGTTCCTCTTCTGTTTACCTTTGATTTAAATAATTTTAAATCAAATCACGGGACAGACACCGTCACTATAGGGTTTTCATTAAGTAACTCCTGGAATGGAGGAGCAGAGAAGTGTGTTAAACTGCGACTCTGCGTAGGGTTTTGGGTGGGTAACTGCTGAATTAGAAGGGCAGAGAAGTGTGTTAGACTGCGACCCTGCCTCCTGGTCTCAACTCTGGGTTGTCATGGATTTGGTCCGCTAATAAAGTTGGCCAGATTTCGAGAAATGAGAGCTGCTCCTTCCCAAGTGGGATGGATGCCGTCTCTCCGAATCAGACCAGGTCTTCCCCCAGAAAGTCTGCCAATGATCTACAAAGCCCACATCGTTTGCTGGACACCACCTCGATAACCAGCGGCGGAATGACGACATGCGGCTATACATGTCATCACTGATCAGATTGGGCAGGGGTCCAGAGAAAACTACGGTGTCCGACATTGTTTTTGCGTATGAACACACCGACTCAACATTAATCTTAGTGAACCCCGATTGGCGTAACCGGGGAGTCATTACCGCCGACGTGAATAACAATCTTACTGTATTTACGTTTATCCTTAGCCAGCAGTTTCAAATGTCCCTACCTTTCTCCCACTGGGAGAAGTTGTTACATTAAATATCTGATCATGATTTATCTGAATTAATTGACATGAGAAAAAAAAATAGGAAAGGCCAAGATGGAAATAAATGGAATAAGGCACTTGTCTTCCAGCAGTGTCAAATCTGATTTGGGTACATTTGGTTAAGCCATTGTTCCTCGCTTTGAGATTCATGCTGAAATAGGCTTTTACTGACAATAATAATGATAGAAATAATAGTACATAACTTCACCGACATTGCGTATTTTGAATTACAATACAATGACTTAAACTGCACTGACATGTCGTATGAATTTCTTTCTGCCTTAGTGTTAGAGTCACACACGACGTGATTTTGATTATTCCAAACAATGCAAGCTCTGAACTACTATATATGGACGATTTCAAAACCATCCATGATGCTGTTCTTGACCTTGTTAACTGCACAGAAGGTAAGTGTACATAATCATATTGTGTACAGCACGCACTGTTCACAAAGCATGAGACAAGAACCAGATTAATTTAAATACAATCGCTTCATAAGCAACAAACATTATGTTGGCTTAAACCATTTTCATATTTTCTCTAATTAAAAACATGTTTTGTATACCACAAAAAAAGAGACTGTGGTATACATAGTGAAAGTAATCTTTTGTCTTCTGAATTTTCAGATTGTCCTTACAATGTCATATCTCCGCCCATAGTGAACACAACAGAGACAGATTTGGAATGTAAGTATTAGTGCTCTGTGTGTATGCATTCATGAAATTCATTCTTGATTTTTAACATACTCATCACCAATACCTATTCCAGTCCCTACATATTCTTTCACATGACTGCTGTTTATTTCTTTCACATAACTGAGGTTAGTATGATCTGTGATGAATTTTGCACATGGTCCAATTTGCTTTGAGACTTCTTCATATTTTCCTGCTTAAATGACAAAGAGAAGCTAATACAGGAGAAATATAATCTCTTTTCCTGGTTCTTATCAGTACACGTGCCGCAGCATTCTGGATCACCTGGAGTGTCTTAAGGGGCCTATTCTAGCAGCCTGATAATAAAAAATTGCAGTAATTCAGCCTAGAAGTAACAAATGCGTGTCCTGATTTTTGAATTATTACATAAGTGAAAAAAGGCAGACCTTGAAGTTTGTTTTATGTAAGAGTTAAACAACATGTCCTGATCAAAGATAACTCAGAGATCCCTCACGGTGGTGCTGGAGGCCAGGGCGATGCCATCCAGAGTAATTATATCTTTAGATAATGCGTCTCAGATGTGTTTAGGCGCAAGCACACTAAGTTCAGTTTTATTTTTTAGTTTAATATCAGAAAATTGCAGGTCATCCAGGTTTTTACACCCTGAAGAAAGCTTGAGGTTTAGCTAACTGATTAGTTTCATCTGGCTTGATCGATATAATTAGAGTATCATCTGCATAACAATGAAAGTTTATGGAGTATTTCCTGATAATATTATCAATAGGAAGCATATATAAGTGAACAGGATTGTTTCAAGCACAGAACCATAGTAACTAACTTTGGTGTGCATGGAGTATTCAGCCTTAACATGTTCAAACTGAGATCAATCTCATAAATAGGACTTAAACCAGCTTAGAGAGGCTCCTTTAATGCCAATTAAATGTTTCATTCTCTGTAACAAGATATGATGGTCAATGGTGTTGATTGCAGCGCTAAGATCTAACAAGACAAGTATAGCGACAAGTCCTTTGTCTGATTCAGTTAGAAGGTCATTAGTAATTTTCACCAGTGCTGTCTCTATGATGAACTCTAAATCCTGACTGAAAATCCTAAAATAAACTATTGCTTTGTAAAAAGTCACACAACTGACTGGCGACTGCTTTCTCAAGGATCTTAGAGCTAAAGGAAAGGAGAAAGGGAGAAATAGTTTGACATTTGCGCTGGAGGGGGGCAAACATTTTTTAACTGGCATCAGGAATCATTTCCAACTATGCTTGGCATGTTAGACATACTCAGTATACATCCAGTAACATAAGACAATACCGCCAATCTTGCCATAATGCCAAACAACGCAGCAACGCAACACAGTAAAACAAATTGCAATATAATGGCTTAACTATCACACAAAGGCTTGCATGGCATTTGTGTTTTACACATGAGTGTACACCACTGAAGCCTAACCATGAAGTTAAGTCTATTTAAAGTAAAATATCATGTTGTTTAAATTACAGACTACAATTAGGCTTTCATTTTACTTTCTTTTTGAAAGCGTTGCTGTGCTGTCATCATCAATGTGAAGAACCGCAAGTAATGAAAACCTCGTTTCTCATATCTTTGACTACAGCCAGTTCGGAATTCTCCTCAATGCAGAAAAAATTCTCTCAGCGGTGGCAGATCCAACAGGCAGAGTGTCAACTGGAGCATCTTGTAGAGATTTGAATAGCTGTCCTTTTTAATAGTCTTTTGAATATGCTTAAGTGAAACAGGTACAACAGCAGAGGCTTTAACATGCTCCATCTCTGCTCGTACAAGGAAAGCGGGAATTTTTAGCAGCTGGTGCGTATTTTTGTATGAGAAGTTCAATTCCATTTTTGTCACAGCTGCACACTGCTGCACATTCCCATGCGAGTTCTGTTGACTCTTCCATGAATTGTCAGTCCAGTTTGTTGATGAGAGTTTCCAGCACAGGGAGAAACAGGTGCAGCTGAAATTCAGGTGTCTCATTCTGTGACATTTCTGTGCCATTTTCAACAGTTTCTCTTTGGCCTACAGTGGTTGTAATCAGGAAACTCTGGAGGGAAGTGTAAATGCATATTTGGCAACGCAATTGACAGTGAGCTTACTGAACTCTTTATGTCTTTGTTTCTCTTACCAGCTGTATGCGAAAGGCTTTTGGACAATCCAGACATTGCTGAATACTATGAACCTGTGACTTCTGATGGAAAGATCACTTGTGTGACTGTATGTAATAGTCTACATTCACATCCTAAAAGATGCTACAATAAGGGAATCTGCAAAGTATACAGCACCACTGGACCTTCTTGCGAGTAAGTTGAACCAGTTTGATGGTTTTATAAACTTTCTTGTATAAACAAAACAATAACAGTATTTGTTCAATTTCCTGTCCCCTCATGCTGTACATATAGTGCTGCAAAGTAATGAACAGACTAATGTTTGCATATTTTTCCAAGTTTGTTATGTATCAGGTCTTTACTGGCGTGTACTGGGCCAAAGAAATCACACTGCCTTTCTAATTTGTTTGTGCTAACTTTCATTAATTATATCACATATCTCATTAACATTTTGGATGTTTGCTGTTGCACCACGACAACTTTTTTGTAATTTCCCACCCCAGGCTGTGATTGGTAGATAACAATAAAGTTCAAAGCAATGCATCTGGGCACGGTGGTTCAGTGAATAGCGCTATGGCCTCATAGCAAGGTCACAGGTTCAAAACTCAGTTGTCCCGGCCTTTCTGTGTGGAGTTTGTGGTCTCCCCGTGTCGGTGTAGGTTTCTTCCGGGTGCTCCGTGTTTCCCCCTTCATCAAAAACATGTTAGGTTCTTCAGTCAGTGCAACTGACCAGACACTAATAAACATCTGGAGTTGTTCCCCAGGCGCTGCACAGCAGCTACCCATGGCACCCTTGGGTTAAATGCAGAGAATGAATTTCACAACTTGTATGTGACAAAGTATATTCTTAAAAACCCACACAATAACTAAAACAAACAAATGAATCCCAGATATTTTGGGAAATTTACAAATCCCGGCAGGACACATTTTGTAGGTCCCAAAAAGAGTCCGGGAAAAAGAAGACACATAGTCACCGTAGTTACTAAGCATCCACTGTGTACCCTGCTGACTCATGGCCAAAAGATGCCCAATTGTCATTTATGAACTAAAACACGTTGGTGCTTGCTGTTCTACGTACCAAAGGTAACGTAGGTAATGGGGATCTAACACGTGGAACAATTAGAATTGTTGAATAGAATAACAGTGAGAATACTGCATGAAAGTACTTTGCGTGAGAGGTGGATTATCAGGGACTAGTTATAAATACGCAAAAAACAGTTTGCAGTAGTATTCAGTATGAACTTTTCAGACTAAAGGAGGAAACAGTTCCACATTAGCAAAGCACCTCAAAGACAAACATCCAGATTTATTTACAGAAATGAAGGTGAGTGAGTTGCAGTTCACCAGCTTACATTAACAACGTTTATGTTCCAAAATGCAAATATTACTATATGTTAGTGTTTGTAATGTGTCTGTTCAGAACATGGTGGTTGATATGGTAATTGTCATTTTTGTGCTGGTTTATAGTTTCAACCATAATTGAGAGGCTGTTACATTTCTAATATTCAGCTATAGTTCACTACAGTTTCACACACTTTTGTCATGCCCTGTTTTCAATCACATAGAGTTTTGTAAAAAAAAAAAAAAAATCATTTTTCTAAACTGAATTTTTGTCTTGTCTCTGCAAAGTACAATTTTAGAATTTTTACACCACACATGGGTATGGTCATAGTTAATGTTTGGGGATGTCAATGCCATCTTGTCATCATCTTGTCCTAGTCCAAAGGTTGTTCACGAACATATTTTGTCATAGTTTTATTTAATGAAATTTACACAAATCAATACCATCTTTACATTTACATTTTCCCGTTTACCTGATTTATCCAAAGTGACTTACAGTTGCTGAATACTGTAAGTCAGAGGTTGCATGCCTCTGGAGCAACTAGGGGTTAAGTATCTTGCTCAGAGACACATTTGTGGATGTTGTGTTGTAGTGGGAATCAAACATCTCCCACACAAAAGCCACTTGTTTTATACACTGAGTCATCACCGCCCCAAATTTGGAATACACTTGCAGGACTGAGATATTCTATTCTAAATGAGCAAGAGCAGTCGATAAACGTGGCACCAATCACCACTGCGAGACTCAGCAGGGAATTGTCCAAAAATAATTAAATATTGGTAGATATCTTGAGCATTTTGAGCACGAACCATAGGGTTGCCACAAATGCTAAAAACATATACTTCAAAAACCACTCAGACATAACTTCCCCATATCTGGTGCACCTGCTCTGGGGGTATTAATCGAATTCTTAAGTGTTGTTTTGATTGGGATATGTGGGCATGGTCTATTGATCTTTATCTTTTGTGCCATGAGCTGGAATGCACTAGAGACATGAAGCTTAGCACCATAATTGGAAATGATGGCCAAATGCTTCAAAAAAAATTTGATCCCACTTAGCCTGATGGTTGCACTGTAATTAACAGCCAAAACCTGTCCCTATCAAACCTTGAGTCCTGAACATACTCACCAAGTTTTGTTCACATCCAATAAAGGGAAGGTCTACTAGCAGTAATTTGAGCGTGAAATTATTTAGACACTGCATATAGTGTAATGATGAAACAAAACTAATTGATCTCACTCACAGAATTAAACTTGCTGAAATGACTTTTCTCAGCTTTGTGAAGCCTCTTCTTCTTGTGTTTCAGGTGTCAAAATGTGAATTCCACTTGGTACTTGAATGATGACTGTAGCTTACCTATACAGAGGACTGCTTTCTATGCAGGGCTAAGTGTGACCCTTGCTTGTCTGTTGGTGACTGTGGGAGCATTGACTACATACGTGCTGATCAACAAAAACAAGCAAAAACAGTAAGTAGCTGTCTGTTTATTAAACATATGATATTACTGTGTGCAGTAGAACAGAATTAAAAGCTGGTAGAGCAGTTTGTCCACTAATCAGAGGTCAGTGGTCAGATCCCCAGCTCCCCCAGTCTGCAGTTTCCCTGTGTGAATGATTAGTTTCTTTTTGATGAACAGTTGGCACATTGCACAGTAGCCACTGCCATCAGTGTTGTGGTGAATGTAACATGCAGTAAAACACATTGAGTGGTTAGATGACTAGAAAGGTGCCTACAAGTACTGTCCATTTACCATATATTTTGTGCAATCCTTTGTAATGTAATGAAATGATAAAATATTTCTTCTGTGTCTGCAGGAGAAGAGACATAAAAGAAAAGCTTGTGAATCAGTGGCTGAATGAGGACTTTGAGTGGTCCAGATCCAACAGTCTGACAGGCAATGGTAAGTTTGTAGTATTTTATAAACACACACACACGCACACACACACAGACATACACACTTGATTTTGGTACAATTTGGCATTTTCTGTATTTTTCTATGTGAAGCCTGCAGAACATCAGTGTGTGTCAGCTGAGCCTCTGTACTGCCATCACTATCTGGGTGGTGTGTTAAAGACATCACATGTATTGCTAATTCTCATTTTCAGCCTCTGTCCTGCTGCTGCTGCTACCTATCCATCATTCAATTAATCAGTTATATATTTTATATCTTTGTTAGCTTTATTGTAATCAAATCATTTGTATTGTATTTATTATTGTATTGTATTTGTGCAGCTTAAATTACAAAATGATATGCTTTTTAATTATGACACATGACAGGTGTTAGCACTATGTGCTAGCTCAGATCAATGACACACTTGTTTCATCATTACATTGTACACAGCATTTCATTAATGGCGCACTCATAGTTTTGCTATTTTCCCCCCTTTATTCGATGTAAACAAAATTTAGTTTGCACAGGATCTAGTCCCCCATTTCTCCACTGAGTTAATCAGGACTGGTCCAGGACAACTCATGTTACATTGACATTTCAAGTCAGTTGGACCATGTGCATGTGGGTAGCTGTCTTTCAAAGTTTAAAATGTTTTGCCTGTTATTTATAACACAACCATGAGCCTGACTAAGATCTTAATTTTTGTAAAGCATTTGCACATCATTTTCAGTTATGTAAAGTTTCATGTCTCGAGCTCATTCCAGGTCACAGCAAATTGTTCGACAGCCAGGGCCGTAACATGTTAGCTAGGGGCCCCAATGCAAGATGGTCATAGTGGGCCCTCCCATCACAATCAAAGTAGCATAATCTCAGTAACAAATTAAAGGATTGAAAGCTTGCAGATTTAAAACAACCAGCCACAGCGAAATGCACTGCGCAGTGAACACCTAAAGTAAATGAAACCAGACAGCATCCTATAAAGACAATGAGTCATAATAGGAAGGCTAAGACAGTGATAGACAAGCCTACTTTACCAAATCAGTGTATCAGTAAGAGATTAAAACATAGCCTAACCGGTAGGGATACCACACATGGTAAGTCCATGTGTGATTTTAACAGCTCACCTTCAGCTGCTCTAATTCAAATACAAAAAACTGCCAAGGAGAAGCTGTCGTCCTTCCTCTGGTGAAAACAGTTATTTGAAAAAGAATTAGTTCACTTTGCTTGTCCATACCAACAATTAAAATAATAATAGGCTACCTATCAACTACTATGACTTCCACAAGTGGCATTTTATGCATGGAAGTACTCACTTCTAGGATAATGGTGCCAGTGTCACTGGCCACTGACCAGTGACACTGGCACAGATCTGGAGTACTACAGTGGCTTCCCACTGCTCCTTTGAGGGATGGGTTAAATGCAGAGAATGAATTTCACTGCATGTATGTGTATGAGAGAATAAAGTACCCTTACAGCACACCTTCACACATATGAAAACATGATCCTAATAGTGACAGCGCACAATGACACGAAAAAAGATGATGATCAATGACTTTGCACCACAGTGACTTCTCATAGGCATTATAAACTCATAACACAAGTGTGTGGATTGATTACTAGTTGCATGAAGCATGGTGCATTAGTGTTTAGTCAAATAAAAAATAGTTTTACTCACATTAGGCACATGCTCCTGGGCTTTTTGCTGTGAAAAGCCAATTATTAAAGCCTTCCTTTCTCTCTTTCTTGCAATCTCTCTCTCTCTCAACCCCAACCAGTTGAGGCACCCTGAGCCATGATTCTGGTTTCTGCCTCTTAAAAGGAAGTTTTTCCTTGCCTCTGTCGCCGAGTGCTTGCTCGTGGTGGGAATTTTGGGTCTAGACCTGTTGTTTTAAATTGGCGCTATATAAATAAAAAATAATTGAATTGAATTTAAATTCAGCTGTCAGGCAGGGCCTTCTCAATTGACAGTGTGGCAAGTCCAGATTAACAGTTCTGTACCAATGAGCTCTTCAGATAAGACTTGATAAGTTTTATTTTGTTGCTAACAGCAGGTGTCCTCTTCAGCTCTTGTTGCTCACAAATCGTGCTTGCTGCTATTGATGGATATTTTTGGTATTTTGATATCTTTGCTTTAGGGCGGCACGGTGGTGCAGTGGTTAGCACTGTCGCCTCACAGCAAGAAGGTCGTGGGTTCAAACCCTGGTTGCCCCGGCCTTTCTGTGTGGAGTTTGCATGTTCTCCCCGTGTCTGCGTGGGTTCTCTCCGGGTGCTCCGGCTTCCTCCCACCATCCAAAGACATGCTGGCTAGGTTACTTGGTGTCTCTAAATTGTCCATAGGTGTGAATGTGAGTGTGAGTGGTTGTTTGTCTCTGTGTGGCCCTGCGATGGACTGGCGACCTGTCTAGGGTGTACCCCGCCTTTCGCCCAATGCCAGCTGGGATAGGCTCCTTCCCCCCCCCCCGGGACCCTGTACGCAGGATAAGCGGTTGACGATGGATGGATATCTTTGCTTTTTCTTGCTCAGCTGCTTCTTTCAATTTTCGTTTCTGAAACCCACTTTTGTGTTTGTACTCTATATTGTGTTTATTTCCCAGTTGCTGTCACTTCACTAGATAGCTACTCTTCTGTGTGGATTTTGCTACGCAAAAGTCAATCAGTATTAACGAGAATTCTGTGTGGGCCCACGTTACACATCTTTAACATACTATCCCATGAATTCATCCTTATTTGAACTTAATTTAGATGTACCTGCTGTATCGGTTAAGTTGTCAGATTACTTCACAGAAATTAAAATTATACTAACTTGAGAGGTAAATTGCAGGCCCTGCAATGACTGTTGGCCCCTATGCAACTGCTTTCCTTGCATATACAGTGGTTACACGGCAGGTGACAGCATAAAAAAGCTAGTAACGATTAATAGACTACAACTACATGCACCAATTGATATGACTTCAGAATGTGGTTAATACTTTTGCACCAAATTTGGTGAAATTCTTTCCACCAGGTTTTACGGTCCGAAGGATTCAGGATATGTATAATGAGTTATAGCCTGTTAGCTGTGTTTTCTAATTTAAGTCAATCTACCATCAACCCTCACTGTTCAAACTATTTTTAGGAGACAACAACCCTTCATTCACACATGAAGAATCAGCCACCCACAGAGAGGAGATAGGTGATTACAGAGGTCCTGTACCATCTTCATATACTGACAACAGACGGTCAAGCCCATCAGTGAGCATGTACTCCGCATCAGAAACAGCATACAGACACAATATGCCATCTTCTAAGGCTGGATACACACAGTCTGCCAATCCAGCCCTTCCCCACAGAGACCTCTCATCCACACAGCCGGTCAGTGCACATCTACAGAAACACAGAAGATCAGTGTTTAGTGCTGTGTAAGCACATTGATGTTTTTCTCATTTTGATAATTCTTTCTTTGTTTCTATCTTTTCTGCAGATGACAATCAGCAGGCCTCAGATCAAGACATCCTTCGATGCCTCAGCAGTGCACTGAAAACTGACAAAGTCTGTTTCTTGAAACTGAAGACTATTGCTCTTCTTTTTATTTTATATATTATATCTTAGTTTATTAATACCTGCTGTATTTTAGATGTTTATAATATTGCTTGATTCATTGATGTCTTAAACTGACAGTAAGCCAAAGTGCTAATATACTGTATATTCAATATTAATGATTATATTGCCCTGTCTTCAGTGCTACCTTTATACAGCGTCTAATCTTGAGTTTTGTTATCACTGGGTAGGAGAGGTGTTGCGCAACTTTAAAAAGTCAAAGTGGCCGTGGCTGATCAGTTAGTATTCATTATTTATATGACAAAACCACCAAGGGCAAGAGAACAAAGGTGATAAGCACCAAATGTATATACTGCACACCCATGTAAGACCAGTGAAAGAACGCTGAAGACAGAAGAAACATGTCACATATAGTGTGTACTGTCAGTGTGGATCAACTAAGGGTTCATCACTGCTCTGAGGCTGCGACATGGTTCACAAATGGGGACACTGATGGGTTAAACGATAAAACTAGATTGGCATTCTAAAAGTCTGCCACACTGTGCATGTTTTCTATGCTACTATTTTCATGTATATATTTATGACATAGTTTCATTAATAAGTTGTTATTTTTCACAAGGCAATAAATCGTTTCAGTTCTTTTGGTGTTATTGGAATACATAACATTTCACATAAATCTTCACACTAAACTGTGGCATTGGGCTGCAGGCATAATTAAAATGTTACTGAGACATGAACTTAGTTTCACATTTGAGGGAGGGCTGTCTGTATTATATAAGGATCTATAAGCGTACAACAAACTAATAGAATGGAGATCATCAAATCTTTGAGGCACTTTTTTCATAGTGATCAATTTTGAGACTTCGGTCCATTTTGCTTCTATGCCTTCTTTTAGTCTAATGGAAATAAAACTTCAAGAATACACCTTTAGATTGTGTTCGTTTTAAGCGTACTAACCTCTGTCTATTTGCATCTGTAGATTTCTTCTATATTAACCAAAACAAGCTAATCTGCACATTTCAGAGGGGAGGGGGAGGGGGGGTGGCATTTAGGCCACGTCCAGGACACCAGCAGCCACCAGCTGTCTGGAGAGCCAATCCAGCCCCTCGTGGAGGCCCATCCCACTGCGGGCGTCACAGCCCTGGATGTGCCAGCTTCTCCCGCAGCACAGCTTATGTAGGCTCAGCAGCTCCGTCATCTCCTCCACAGACACAACGCCAGGAACATCCTGCAAACATGCAAACTGATGATCATCACTGTCTGAGTGGAGACAAGGTTATTTATAATTTACAGAAATTTACAGTGAAATGATGCCTCTCTGCCCCACAGTGCCTAATCACACTGCGTGTTGTTACATTTACAGGGTATTATTCCCGTACCTGTTTGTTTGCAAAGATGAGCAGCAAGGCATCTCTCAGCTCCTTCTCTGTCAGTAGTTTGGCCAGCTCACTGTGAGCCTCCATCAGTCTGTCCCTGTGGCAGCTGTCGATCACGAACACCACCGCTGCACACGCACAACAAGAGCAGCTTGAACTTCCACCATTCAGTGTTAGAAATCACTTTTAAAAATTACTTCATCAGTTCATAGAAATAGTTTCCTACAGGGGTGCATTTTTATCATTTTTGGTATTAATGAAGGGAATTTGTCTTACTAAGCTAAATTCGGCTACTGGACTAGATTGCTGAGATAATGTGAATATAAAAAGTACAATGATGAACAGAAAAATCCCTTTAATGTCTAAGTGAGAACGCCTATATAAAATTATCCAAATGCATTGAACTGGAAATGCACAATGCTTGTTTGCGCAAGTCAGTTTCTAGTAGATGCAACTTCAGCAGAAATGACAGCCTTGGTGAATACTTAATAACGGCACTATGGATTTATGTTTTTAATGTGCATGAAATTAATAAAACAGGCGGTGCATTTTCACTGAGTGAATATCTGCCTGTGGCAACTCTACTGTATTTACTTATGGTGATGATAGAGTTTGAAGCTGCAGCACTCAAATCTGAATAGAGGACCTGTGTTTCTCTGACTGATGACTGTGAACTGGTGCTGCTGCTTCTGAAGAGTCAAAATAGCCAACTCTTGTAAGCCATTAACTGGGGAAGTTCTGTGGTGATATGCTTTAGTTACTTTGTTTATCCCATTCACCTGCAGTGACTTGTCAAATGTGTGCAAATTGGCGCATTTAATTAGTTAACGTCTAATTTGCGAGTGTGGCGATTGTGATGACGTTATTAGACACAAATGTTACTGTGTTCACCTGTAGTGTCTCCATCAGAACATTAGCCTGTATGGCCATGAGATATTGCCTTAGCTAAAATTCAGCTAACTTATTACATTATCTCAGCTCATGAGTCATGTGTTAGCAAGACATAGGTCTATATTGTCTTTTGTTTAATTAGCTGTAAACTCGAGGCACTGGTAGTTTAGTCTTTTGTTCATCACCACTCACCTCCACACAAGACAAGATAACACTGCTGGGAGAGAAGCTGGAGGGGCTGCTGTCTGTCTATGTGCTGCACTCTGGTTGAGCAGTCAGATGCAGAGCGAGCAAGAGAGAGAGGGAGGTAGAGAGAGAGGGCATCGGAACTCCAAAGTCTCATCTTCCAACCTTTTTTTCCCAATAAATACATTTGTTTGACAGGGAATCTGTTCACAGACAGGAATAAATATACTGTATATTCATTTATTTTTAAAAAAGCATCTCAGAAAAAAGGGCACTTTCTCTTGAAGATGAAAAAGGGCAAGTGCTGAAGCCCCTTTTGATGTCTATGTGTGCACGTGCCTGCTACCTGATGTACAGTCAGGTTTTAGAGCGGGGCACAGAACTGTTACAGCAACTTTGTTGACTCTGTTGATCATGAGCTACTGCTAAATAGATATATTGGAATAGGAAACACAGCAATAAATTGGTTAAAAATCAGAGCGGACACAATGTGTTTCTATAGATGGTCTTAAATCAAACTTTTAATAGATTTCCAAGGGTGTTCCTCAAGATTTGATTTTAGCCTCTATTTCATTTTCTATATTCATAAATATTATTGGAAAGGACATACAAACTGCTAAAATGCACCTTTATGCAGATGACACAGTTCAGTTACATTCAGTTACCCCTTCACCGGACCAAGACATAAATGACCTTCACTTAGCAACACCTTCAAGTCTTGCACCTTTCGAGGGCATAGCCCCAATACCCAGATAATACAACTATTAACACACTAAATGTTAACTTAATTGATGCCTATCTCAACTACATCTCCTCACCATAGCCTGTAGCCCTCATAAAAAATTACGGGCCTTAAAAAAGTAATAATGTTACTTTACTTATTACTGTGTGATAAAAGTAACTAGTTCTGTTACTTGTTAAGTTACTATATTACTTTCACTACCACCCCTCACCCAAAACAAAACAGTCTCTCCCAACTTTTTAAGTAATATCATATTCATAACAGCAGCAAGGAGTATGATTTTACAAATCATAGGCTATCCTTTTTAACACCACTGGCTGAGATAAAAAAATTATTTCCCTACTATTGAACTACCGTTTTTCTGCACATGTATTTATAACAGTATTTTTACAAAACATAAAACATTGCTTAACGGTGCTCTCTCCCGACGAGTCTAAGCATCACTGGCAGTAGCGGCCGGATTTTGGAGAATGTAAAATTGTTCACAGTTGAAAGCTTTTTGCTGGTCGCATAGAGTTTACAATGGAAGAAAATGTTCTTTGATCTTAGACTGTGACACAAAAATGGTACTTATACAACGCTCCTCTCCCTCCATTCTTCCCTTAGCTTTTTAGCTAATAGCTGACTTGAACAACACGTGATCTTTGCTGCTGACCTGCTGCCCAGTCGCGCATTCACATCAAGGATGGTGCGTTCAGTAATGGGAGTTTTTTCACTTTTCAACTTACACTAGACTTGTTGCCCTTAGCCAGAGTTTAGTTTTAATGTTTGAAGTTTAATCTGTCTTGTATGATTAGCTTGTCCTTTTAATTGACAGAATGTGAAATCTTACATTTTCAGTCAGTAGTAAAAACAAAAGCAGTGCAAATATATATGGAATTTATTGCAATGTGAACAAACACAAATGTGGTATTATTATGTGGTAGTATTTAAAACTAATGTTAAAAGTAAGCTAAAGGAGAGAAGGCCTTTCCACGTCAGTTCACCCCAACAGATTCAGATGTCCAGCACAATGAGCATGCTTCCCAGGTCTCTGCAGCTTTCCAGGCACCAGGTGGGACAAATGATCCACACTTTGACTTTGACACTTTATGGGAGGAAAATAAACGCGTAATAAATGCTTCAGGTAATGAAAAATATGAAGTTAACTATAAAAGGTAGCTCAGTTTTTTACAATGACAATGCTTTCTCTTTAAATATGTTTTTGTGTGTTGTCCTTTAAAGACAATGTAAGTCATCAGCTGTCATGTGTCAAGTAGCCAAGACTACTGTCAGTTTAAGCTGTGTGTAGCAGATGTGGTAGACGCTTAATGGGTGGCCATGTCCTCAACAAGACCTGGTCACTGACAGAAATAAACATGTTCTTTCAAATATGAAAGTGCTTTTGTCTCTCAACTTGTTTTAATTTTGTCAGCCATTTTAAAATTTAGTCTTAGTCCTTTGTCAAATGTTATTTTTAGTTTTTGTCATATTTAGTCCACTGTATACTATTTTTTTAGTATACAGCTGAGCTGAACTTGAGGCCGGCAGCAAAGCAGCACCACAGGGAACTAGAGTCTGGACTGTTGGGCTGAGGATCGTTGACAGGGAACGAGGAGCTGGCTTAGTCTGGACCACGGACTGGGCACAAGGAGCAGGACTTGGCTGGATCACCGGCGGAGTTGTTACTGATCGACCAACCGAATGGGCACGAGGAGCAGGAGTCGGCTGGACCTGGACGAGCCGACTCGGCCTGAACAGGAATCGCCCCAGTACTACCAGTAGCACCAGCACTAGCGGGCCAGGGAGGACAGGCAGGGGGCTAGCCGCTGGAGTGCTTGCAGGCCAGGGATCAGGAGAATATAGCAGGTGAGAGCCAAAGGCTAGACAGCTGAATACAGTTGCCTAGCCGAGGAGCAGAGTTGTGGAGGAAGCAATGAGCCCATGACTGTAGAGAGTCCCTCAGCCATGGCTTGGCAGCGACTATCTCTTTAGCCAGTGATCCAAAAGCCTCCCCTCAGTAGTCGTTGACGGCCTCCTTTCACAAAACTTTTAGCTCGATCAAATCACACTCCAGTTTACACAGACCACCTGAAACATCTGCTGGGTCCATTACTGGTCTGATCCTTCTTTCTTGGGGTACGCTGAGTGCAGGCTTAGGTGAGGACCCCCATCAATCACAACATAAAAACAGGGAAACAGATTTTGCAGGATTCTCAGGAGCTTGAGTTAATCAGTAGCACCAGGTCAGGAGCAACAACGATCAAGCGGAGATTGTATGTAGAAACGGGGCTGATATACTGGCAGAGATCGAGTTGATTGCTGTCAACCACAACAAACTTCCACCACTGGTTAACAATAACCGTTATGGATAATGTTTTGCAAGCAAAATAGCTACCTAATAGGAATCTAAGGCTAGTCTATTAATGTTGTGACAAGTAACGTTATAATCAAGTGACATCCAAATAAACAATTCCTAAGTTAGATAGTTATGTGAAAATCTAAATTCAGGTTAATTGATTTGCTTGAGATTCATTTGAGATGTATTAACTTATAACATTAAATGCTGATTCATGGGAAGTTAACTGTTAACGAATAACAAATTTCTGCAAGTCTTGACAAAATCTAGTGTTGCAAATTACCATATTTTTATATTAAAACAAGTTAAAGCATTTTTAACCTTGTGTAGTATAATCTCAATAACAGATCAATTGTTATTTCACATTTTGTTGTAAATTTTCAGGTTAACTTACCTCAAGTGTAACAGGAAGCCAGTGCCCCTTCAAAATGTGTTTTTTTTTTTCACAAGGCCAAAAGCAGAGTCCTTTAGACCCCCTCTTCAAAGACTGTAGTGCAGAGAGAATTTTTTTAAATCAAAGATGTCAATGATAGAAAATAGCTGACACATTTTATTGCATCCATGATCAATTAACTTTTTTTTTATTTCCCCATTCTGCCCCTGACTTTAATATATTGTAAAAGATATGATGGAATTTCCAGTAACCACTTCCTCTCAACTGGAAGGTTCAGACGTTTCAGGTTACATGTTGATGTATGAGTACATCTCTCCTGTTTTTGAAACAAGGTAGAGGTAGGTTTCGTTTAAACTGAAGCCTGATCATAACATTGTCAAGTCATAAAATCTTCAAAATCTACTGGTGTTGTATAATAATTAAAAAATATATATTATAGAAATAAAACAATCAACCTACGTTTCTAAGGACCAGAGGTGGACAAAGTACACAACTTGAGTTAATCCTGGTCAAATATTACTCCAATACAAATGAAAGTTTTTAGTCACATTTTCAGCTAAAGGGGGAGGAAGTGATTCTGCAGAAGGACTGTTGATATTTGAACTGCCAAAAAACAAGATAAATTAAAGCAAAAGCACACCAGATGAAACTGATATGCACTAAAGTAAAGACAAAGAGGTGTGTGAGATAAGGGGAGCGTGTGTGTGTCATGTGTATATCTCACATGCACCAGCATGGAGTCACATTGTCAGAACATAGCTTTTTGTTTTCTCTCCGTGTGTTGTTTGTGTTTAAGGCCAAATTAGGTGTGATTTGTGTCAGACAACAGTGCCAAGTTAAAAGGAGTTAGTTAGCATGCAAAGACTAATATTAATAACAACAATTTAGCGGTGGCTGAGTACTAAAACTGTCCTGTTAACTAGTGATGTGCGATACTACTTAATTCCTATACAATCCAATACCAAGTAATACCCAGGCTGGTATTGCAGATACCAATACTTTTTACATATTTTATTTCTAGTTTAATGTGCAGGAGAAGTAGTTCTATCAACCGAGTATAATTAGGCCATCATGGTGATAGTAAGATACTTATAATAAAACACACACTCACTTCAAATCACTGAGTTTAGATATTAATCCTTTGATATAAGTATCAATCCTACAGCAGAAAACTTCAGAAATATTGATACTTTAGTATCGATCCACACATCACTACCTTTAACTATAAAATGAGCACAGTGATCACCGCTTCACTCCCGTTTTCTCTACCGTAAACCTCCACCACTGGTTCTAAGTCCTTTGACACGTGTCACAAATGCAACGACCAACTCACCCTCCCGCCTGCAATGGTGAAAAGGCCCAGCAAGCTCTGTCTGATATGTGCTGGGTCCAGGCTACAAGAAAAATAGCACTCATGACTCTTCCCAGGACAAGCCGATGTGCTGGTAGTCTTCTCCATCCCTGTCACATATCCTGCTGTTTTAGTATTATTCCTCGTCAGCCGCAGCCTGTCAAAACACAGTGGGCCAGATAATGTTTTAACACACTATAGCTTTGTGAAACGTTAGGTCTTTGGCAGAAAAAAACATTTTAATCAATGATTTTATAATAACTCACAATCTTAATTTCATGTTTTTAACTGAAACTTGGTTGGACCAAGATAACAGCGCACCTGTCCTTATTGAGTCGACCCCTCCCAACTTCAGTTTTATGAGTGAAGCTGGAGTGCATAAGAGGGTGGAGTTGTCATTTTGTTTAATAACTCCCTCCAATGCAAAAAGATGTCTCATGGGAATTTTGCTTCTTTTGAATATTTGGCTCTTCAGCTGAATTCCTCTTGTCGAGCTATTTTTCTAAATATCTACAGGTCCCCTAAATACTATGCAAACTTTTTCGATGACTTTGGTGAATTGCTGTCTATAAGCTGTATCGACTTTGACTGTGTGGTTATTGTTGGTGATTTTAACATCCATGTTGACACCCCCCAGAGGGAGACAGAGGGACTAAAGAACTGTGTTGTGTTCTTGATAATCATGGACTGACCCAACATGTGACGGAGCCCACGCACAACGCACTTTGGACTTGGTCTTCTCCAAGGGTCTGAACATTTCCAAGGTTGTGGTGACTGAAGTTGCTCTCTCTGATCATTCCTGTGTTTTCTTTGAGAGTGCTATCTGCGTGCACACAAATGTTAAAACAGAGGTGATCACAAAACGGCATATCACTGAAAACACTAGTGAAGAATTTATTGAGGCTTTCTCCTCGACACCTGCCCTCTCACGGGTCTAAGTCAATGAGCTTGTAGATAATTGCAGTTCTAAAATTACAAATGTTATTGATGCCATTGCACCAGCCAAGGTGAAGGTGGTCTCTGGTAAGAGAAGATGTCGATGGAGAAATGCCACGCTGGTTAGAACTCAAAAAAGAGAGTGTCGAAAAGCTGAACGCAGGTGGCGGAAAGCAAATCTCCAGGTTCATTATGACATCTATAAAGAGAGACTTCGGATTTATAATTTAGAACTGAGAAATGCAAGGCGGTCCTTCTTCTCTGACATTATCACCAAAAACACTAATAATGCACGTGCCCTGTTTGCTACTGTCGACAGGCTAACCAACCCTCCTGTGTCTGTAGCCTCTGACCTTCTATTTACCAGGGCCTGCAATGAATTTCCTTCTTCCCAGGCAAAATTCAAACAATTAGACAAGCTATTAGTGCCTCCATATCAGGTAGAAGATACGTCCTGTCACTGTGTCCACTTAAAAACAATTCAGATAGCATGAGAACATTTGATTCTATTAACCATAAAAACGTGTATGACATAATACAACATCTGAAATCCTCCTCATGCTGCAGGTTTTTTCAAAAATGCATGGCCTCAGAATTACTACAAATTGTCAACATGTGAAACCTGTAGTCATTAAGCCACTCTTAAAAAAGAGCAATCTAGACAGTTCACTAATAAGCAATTATAGCCCCATATCAAATCTCCCATTTTTTAAGTAAAATCATTGAAAAGGCTGTTTTTCGACAGCTTAGTGCTTTCTTCGCATAAAATAACTCTTTTGATGTCTTCCAGTCAGGTTTTCGACCACACCACAGCACTGAGACGGCTCATGTTAAGGTCTTCAATGACATCCATTTATACACTGACAGTGGCAAGATTTTCAGACTTAGTATTATTGGATCTCAGTGCTGCATTTGACACGGTCAACCCATAGACTGTATATAAAAATGGACGTAGCGTCCGTGACGTCACCCATTGGTTTCTGAAGAGCCGTTTTGAAGCTCAAAAGTGGCGGTGCTGGCCGCCGCCATCTTGGCAGCGCGTCACCGCGCGTCACTCCCGGATAACCAAAAATGGGCAAAGAGGCAGGTCGTAGGTGTAGCTGAGGTGACGTTTTGCTGAAACCACTCCCGCCTAGCTCGACGTGACCGGTTAGCTCAGGCTAAGGAGCTAATGCTACATGCTACTCGGCGGTGCTGTACGGTGGAGGTTGGAATCTGCGCGGCCGTGTTGTTACCAGTTTACGGACATGACCAACTACAGTCAAGGTAAGACACCGGAAAATAATTTAATAATTTAAATGCTTTTTAATATATAAATGTGATAACATTATTTTGCAACACTAACGTTACGTTAGAACAGTTAACTATGAATCAGTTATTAATTAACGTTACCTTAGGTTTACTGAACGTTAACGTTACATCTCAAACGAACAATTAAATCAGTTAACCCTTTTTACATACCGTTGGTTAGGAAGCGGTTACCTCAGTTGTTACTTGTAATAAACGTAATAAGCTAGCGGGAGAGTCCTTAGTTACATGATGGACGCTGTATAACTTGTAAAACGTTAGCTATGGCTGCTATCACGTTAGTAAATTCCCCACACCGCTATTTTGAGTAAAGTTGCTGCTGTCGGCAGGGTTGTGTCAATTTGTGTGGGATTATTGTCTGGAATAAGACTCGAGAGAGAGAAAGGTACTTTTTTTATATTTGTCACAGGATTCTTGTTGAGGTTCTGATGCTTCCACATCTGCTACTCAAAGCTTAAACTTTGAGTCTAAATAACGTTGCTAGTCTTGGCTACTGGACATTTTTATAGCAAATATAAAATTGTCTGTCTTAAAAGGACAACACAAAAACATTTAAAGACTGTCTCCCTTGTTCCATTTTCTCCCAGAATCACACTGTGGATCAGATGTCCCACCTGGAGCCCAGAGAGCTGCAGAGACCTGGGAGTCCTCATTGTGCTGATGGGACTGACGTGGAAAGGCCTTCTCTCCTTCTGTTTACTCTGACTTTTTTAATATTGTCCATATTTGGATATAGATCCATTTAAAAAATATACAGTTTATGGTTGACACCAAATGCATATGTAGTAAACAGGTGAGTCTATACAATGTAAACCACACAAAACCTTCTCAGAGGTCGTAATAAATGACACCTCCTACAGGGCTTCAAAACTACTCAGTGTGCAGATAATTCTTTGTTTTTCACTACTGAGTAACTTCTCAGTCAATGTCACATTTGTCTCTTAAAGAAATGTCAAAATAAAACCGTATACACACCAACCTTTAGTGTTTTACTTTTACTAACAAAAAAAATGTTAACCTATAAATAACATCTTAATATTTTTTTCATTTACAGCTGTTAACTAGAATATATTTTTAAGTTTAGATCACACTATTTAAAATTAAAATATGAAACTGATAATGAATGAAGAATGATTTTATTATGTATAATTAGTTTGATACACTTTATAACAAAGTGTTCCTAATACAAAAGCAATAGATTAATAAATTAAACTCTTGTCTTGCATTAATGAAAACATCAATATTAAAAGGTTACAAATGTAAAAGTAGTTTTGTATGACTTGAAATGTGTTGAGTTATTATAATGATAGAATCTGTTGATAAGAACCCAGTGTCATAATTTCACGTCAGTAGTGTTTAGGTGTTGTGAGTAAAAAGACAAGCAGGAGCTGAAGAGCTGGAAGCTGGAGCTGTTCTCTCCTGATGAGCTGGACACAGCTAATCACATCTGGAGGGTTCTGCAATCACCTCCTCTGGCACCTGTAAAGACAACAATAGGTAGACAGTTCAGCAGCTTCTTCCAAAGAGCCATAAATCTACTGAGCTCTGAGACGCCTCAGCATGAAAACCTCTCTGGCATGTGACAGTAATTAGGGTGGCAATGTGAAATACACTGTTTACTAATATGTGCAATATTTGGGTTGCTGTTGGACACTGTACAATAATAAATACTCAAGTCAGATCTTTTTTAACGCTTATTATAAGGATCTTATTTTTTATTTCTTATTGAACTGTACAACCTTTTTAGGCAAATTCTAGTCCACCAAACAAACTCAGAGGCGGCTCTCACACACCTAATTTCTCGCCTTAACTAAACCATCGCCCTAGTTACACCCCAGCTACCTGTCTGCAGGCATAACGTTTGCATCCACCTCTTAAACTCTATAGAAACGTCGCTGATCAAACGCAGTTTTCACCTTATTTGCTGAATCTCAATGAATGCTTTCGTTAACGTTACATCTACTGAGTGTAATAACTTATTGATGACTAAACAGTCTTTAATATGTACTTTGAATCAATCATCCCCACTGATAAACCCCACAAAGAATAGTATAACGGTGTCGTAACGGTAACGTTACACTCGGAGGTGCACGGCTCCCCTCGGGAGAAACAGCTATAGCTCAAATAGCAGCATCGGTGCTCCTCGGTGTGACAGTTTCAGGCAGCCGCTGCCCCCTCGGCTCTCTGCCTTTAAACCCTTTGTGTCCATTGGAATCAGGAGCAGCCACTTATAATAGTACCTGGCTAGCACCTAACGTTAACTGAACAGTGATTCCGTTACAGGACGTGGCTAAATCTCACATCGCCCGCTAGTAAAAGTTACCGTTAGCATAACGTCAGCTAACTGAGAGCTGAGCCTTTTACTTACAACTTCACACAGATGCCTTTTCTTCAAAGCATTATCACCCTAATGTCTAACACTAAGATTAATCTAATAACGATACATTTTGGCTTCTCCCTTCTTGCTGACTTGTCTTTGACTCATTAAGTTAAAAGCTGCGGTCAGAGCACACTAACTTAACTTACTTACACTAACTTAGCAGCTTAGGGCTAATTATCAGTATCTGGCTAATTAGCGTAACGAGCTAACGCTAAGCTAACAAGCGATGTGCCGAAGCGATACCTGTTAAATGTTAACACATACATAAAATACATTGATAAATAAATTTCACTCACCAAGTAGAACACAGAGGATTTCCTGGAGGTTCTCTCTCCAATGAACTGCACAGCCTGCCATTATTCATCCGGTATCTGCATGTAGAAATGTCCAAAAGCCTCCGACAGGCTGAGCCTCAGAGCTCCGTGTAGCTAGGCTAACAGACGGCAAACAGATAGCTAGGAGTGGCAGCGGCTGTCAATCAAAGCGACCACGCCCCTAATAAGGCAGAACTTTAAGGCTTAATATAATTTAAGCAGGTGAGTTATAAAAAATTCACCCCCCTCACAGTTGTCACGAAGGGCAAAATTAGCGATATACACTAAAACCATTTTTTGAACCAGGCTGTAAACATGTTTTATTCTGCTGTAAAGTTGGGCATTTTAACATGGGGGTCAATGGAGATTGACTCCCTTCTGCAGCCAGCCTCAAGTGGCCACTCGATGAATTGCAGTTTTCAGTTACTTCCTGGTTGCATCGGAAGTGAGAGCCGGAGGTTGCCGCTTGGGTCAACCACAACATATTACTAGACAGACTTGTAAAACTGGGTTGGACTTTCTGGCACAGTACTAAACTGGTTTGAATCCTACTTATAGGACAGGGACTACTTTGTGTCTATAGGTTATTACACATCTGAGCTGACAAAAATGACCCGTGGAGTTCCCCAAGGGTCCATTCTGGGGCCTCTTTTGTTTAACATCTACATGCTTCCACTGGCTCAGATTATGAAAAACATCACAATACGTTACCATAATTATGGAGACGACACACAGATTTACATAACCATTTCACCAGGGGACTGTGATCCCATACTGGTGCTGAATAACTGTATTGAGCAGGTCAACGATTGGATGTGCCAGAATTTTCTTCAATTAAACAAGGATAAAACTGAAGTTATTGTTTTTAGTGCCAGGGAGGAATGATTGAAAGTCAGTGCTCAACTTCAATCTATAATGTTAAGAACCACAAATCAAGCCAGAAATCTTGGTGTAGTCATGGACTCAGACCTGAATTTAAGAAGCCATATTAAGACAATTACAAAGTCGGCCTCTTATCACCTGAAGAATATGTCAAGGATAAAAGGACTTATGTCTCAGCAGGACCTGGAAAAGCTTATCCATGCATTTATCTTCAGTCGACTCGTCTACTATAACAGTGTCTCTACAGGGCTCCCTAAGAAATTCATCAGAAAGCTGCAGCTGATTCAGAACACTGCTGCTCGAGTCCTCACTAAGATCAAAAAGGTGGATCACATCACTCCAGTTCTGAGGTCTTTACGTTGGCTTCCTGTATGTCAAAGACTTGATTTCAAAGTTCTGATGTTAGTTTACAAAGCACTAAATTGTTTAGGGCCAAAATACATTTCTGATCTTCTGCTTCGTTATGACCAATCCAGACCTCTCAGGTCATCTGGGGCAGGTCTGTTTTCTGTCCCCAGAGTCAAAACTAAACAAGGAGAAGAAGCGTTCAGTTATTATGCTCCGTATATTTGGTACAAACATAACTGCAGATCTGCTGAAACAGTCAGTTCTTTTAAATTAAGACTGAAGACCTTTCTTTTTACCATTGCTTTCACCATTTACTTACCATTAAATTTATTTAAGATTTTTCTTTTTATTGATAACTTACACTGCACTGTAAATTTTACTGTCCTGTTTTCTTTTTCTTTGTTTTTAGCTTTTTACCATTGCTTTTAATTAAATATTTACACAGTGAGTAATGAGTAGGTAATTGAGTGAAAAGATAATGGGAGTGAGATTGAACAGAGTGAAGGAAGTGATCTTAAATCTCACGCCCGAGTGACTGGCAGGAACCTCTGTCCACCTGTAAACGCGCAGGTGGGTCCAGAGTATAACAGGATCAAAGTGGCCTGCTGACAGGCATGTCCTGGTTTCTCTGTAGTGTCCGAGGTTTTTTGGAGTTTCAGTGGACCCAAAGATTGCTATGGACCCGAGTACAGACTAGCTAGAGAGAGTAGATTAAGTGTATTTCTCTGTTTATTCTCTTTTCAAAATAATTGTAACTCATTTTCTCAACCCCTCAGCCTGTTTTTATTTTCCATTTAACTCTTTTAACCCTGATTGTAACACTGTAACTTTTATTATATTTTATGTTGCTTTTAAACTTTTTTATATTTCCCTGTTGCTTTTATGTTTTATGTAAAGCACTTTGAATTACCTTGTTGTTGAAATGTGCTATACAAATAAACTTGCCTTGCCTTGCCTTGCCTTCAATAGCGCTGGTTAAATTTACATAGTGCAGTGGATATGAGTCACTCTAGCCTGATTGATAGGTCACCACTGTAGCCACCTCTCAATCACAAGGTAGTCCCACCCTAAAGAATACTCTGCTTATGGTCTCTTTTCCTCTAGATGAACAATAATTTACTAAATAAACATCATGG
Organism: Lepomis macrochirus; assembly: GCA_024633595.2. Taxonomy (NCBI): domain Eukaryota; kingdom Metazoa; phylum Chordata; class Actinopteri; order Centrarchiformes; family Centrarchidae; genus Lepomis; species Lepomis macrochirus. The sequence goes on along the minus strand of JALXJV020000002.1, from coordinate 636,116 downwards.
TGTGTTGAGGACTTGAAAGTAGCAACTGAGACCATAAATGGATTACCAAAGTCTTTAGTGAAGTAATACATCACGTCAGAAGTACGGTTATTTTACCATTATTTCTAATTGAACCGCAGTCGCCCACTGCTGGCCATTGCAGAATGCAGGTTTAAGTTACTTCCGGTTGGCTTCACTTTTCAGACCCGGAGGTTCCCGCTTGACTAACACTTCCTATTGGCACCAGGGTCTACGGCACATGATTGAGCAACACAGTTTAATTCTAATAGCTGCATGGCTGCACCATATCCAATCATGTTTTCATCACCTCAGAATTATTGCAAAAATGAGATCTATTTAAAATTTAGGGATATGCAGAAACTATGGTACATGCTTCAATATCCTCACCTGTAGATTACTGCTGCAGCCTCTTCACCTGTCTAAACATACAACCTTACAACTACAGTCTGTACAGAACTCAGCTGCTCAGTTTTTAACCAGAACCAGCTACGATTATGATAACAGCTATTGATTTTTAGATCTTATTGAAAACATTTAAGGCTCTCTATGACAGGATTATATTTAGTCTATTGCTTGGTCTAGGCTAAAGAGGACAAAGCTTTCACCATCAGAGCCCCAAGCCTCTGGACTGAACTGCCCGAGGAAATTGTCAGAGTCAGCGTCTTCTTTAAGTCCTTCTAAAAACGCACTTTTATTGTACTTTTATTTTGCCTCTCATGCATTTTATCATTGAATGTGGTATTTTATTACTATTATAAAATATTTTTATTTTATTATAAAATATTTATTATTATTATTATTATTATTAGTTATTGTTATTGTTATTATTTGCTGAAATAAACTTTGAAGCTCAACTTTTTCACGCATTTACTATCACGTTTGATGTACAATATTAACATTCATTAACATTGAAAAATTAAAGAACCTGGCTCTAGAGCAACTTCAAATGACTTATTGTGTAGTGAAAATTAATTACATAAGAAGTCTAGGTGTATATTTTCATCACAATTTGCACTCCAATGTAGTTCTTAATTTTCATTGAAACCTACTTTGATGACATAAGTAACATAATGATTATAATTACAAAAGGCTGAGTTAGAACTTCAGGTCAAGGGAGATGCTAAAGTCTTAAACACGCAAGCTAATGAAGACCATGTTCACAGTGCAGATTTGACCCTTCAAGTTAATAAGAACAGTGAAATAACACTGGAGACAGTTTGATAAAGCATGCATTTATCAGGTCAGGGAGGCTTCAAAGCATTTATAGTATGTACTAGTTTGCAACCACTGAGGGTCACTGTGGTCCTCCATTTAATGGAGCTTCCCATCACTGCAATGAAGTGAAGTAATGGATCTGGTTGTGTGTGTGTGTCTGGAATTAATCTAGATTAATCTAGATTAAAATGGCTCATTTGAATTCTACCGAAGGGATTCAGAATATGTGTGCTACCCAAATAATGTATAAAAGTAAGCCTTTGAGAAGATAAGATATGTCACCTGTGGCCCCCTGGAGAACAAGCTCGAGCCCAGTGGCAATCCACTGAGCGAGGAGATTTGTTAGATGACTGATAGATCTGTGCTGACGGGCTTGCCTCGGTTGCACTCAAACATAGTAGTTTGACGACGACTCTTCCCCTGCGCTACATCAGTGCTTGGTCCGGAATCTTCCGCATTAGCTAAGGGATGCTATGCGTTTAGGTGGTACTTGAGACTGGAAGAGCTCCTACAGTAAATTAATTCCGCATTGCACAAAGTGCAAACAACCTCAGTCTTGTCGAGGTTTCCATTGGGAAGCTTCTTAAAAATAAATTTTCCCTGGAGCAAACCCAGCAGCTTCATGCATCCACGTCACATTTGATGTGGTAATTTCACATTACATACACTTGTGTTTTAGTTTTTAATTTCTTAAAAATGTATTACAAATTGTCTAAAATGAATGGCATTAGTGTCATTCAGCAAAGCATGCTCCAGTGTTTTTGATTTTTGAATGTGTACTTCCTGCTTTCCACACAACCATTGATTTTAATTAATTTCAATATAATATGAAAGAAGTCTTGCAGAGACTTAAAACTTGCATGGAGTCTTGGTCTGTTTACATTTGTCAAAGTTGTGTCATAATTGCAATTAAGTGCAGATTGATTTCAGAAATGTGCACTGCATTATAACACCTGACAGTGGCAGCTGAAACATTATGTAAGTCTGCAAGTTCCTATGGCATTAAAATGCATGAAAACCAGTTCTGTCTTAAAGATAAGAAAGCCTCATGAAATCGTATAAAATGTAATGATATATGAGCCAACACCATCAAGCCAACATGTAATGTTCTTTACTGTATGTTAAAATACAGTATACATGTAAAACTAAAATCAAAAGCTGAAATCATTATAGTAACAACAGCAAATCTCATTAGTTACTTCCAGCGTTGCACAGTGCTATAAGCATGTATTGTGTGGAAATGTTTCCATTGTGAATTGTTGTAAAGATGCACTCAGTGAGCCTTGCAACCACATCACAGATGCTGTCTGTCCACATGGCTGAAGAACTATAATAAAGAGATTCTAAACACTTGAATGGAGGGAGATAAAGAACAGTACATGTCTTTCTGGTGGTTTTAATGGACGCTCTGTAAGACTGAAAGGCAGAAATGTTAAGCTAATTTATTTTGAGTATTTATTTCATAATAGTGTATATTTTGCTGCTTAATGTATTTTTATCATTATTGTGCACGTGTTTAAAATGAAGTTAACTGAATCGATTTTAAGTTTGACTTGAGGTTTTTCTGTGCTGCTGTGAATATGGCTTAAGGCACAAATGCAACGTCCTGAGTTGGATTCCAACTGTGGACCTTTGTTGCATGGCCGCCCTCTTGCTCTTTCTCCATACATTTCTGTTGTCTTTACTTTTATCTAGTTACTGCATTCAAAGAGGCAGCAGCTTGCATGCAATGGTCATGATATGCATTCATGGTAAAACATTCCAAACTCTATTTTAGATTCAAATTGTTTTATTGTGTGACTCAGATTTAACTAATACACCTCTGTAATAAAAAGTATGAACTATCTAACCATGTAGAGGTACGCAAAAGCCAACTTTTCAATTTTCTATCACGTAGGGCAGCCTATGTGGCACTGCGTCAAGTTTTCTCCACTAGAGACTACCAGTTAATGTATAATTATTACTGTACACAGTAATAATTTGACCACTGACCCCTATACTGTTTTTGTTGTTCAGTGTTAACATGATGATAACAACTGGACAACAAACATGTTACAGATTAAATTGTTACTGTATGTTCAGGGTTTTAGTCTGGTTGGTACTGTGGTTGGTACAGAGGATGTGTTTGTGGATTACTTGAAATAGTCCTGGAGGCTGGGCAGAGGATATCAAATGGTTCCAAATGATGTAAGCATTACAAATATATCAGCATGTAAAATATAAAATAAATATGAAAACGGTGATAGGAAGAAATGGATAATGTATAACGAATTCTGGAAATGCGCACAAAGCCCATTTTGTGTATACAGAGAGTTTCTTAGTAAGCAGTGAGTGATGGACAGAGAAAAAACTAATTACACAGCAGATATGGCAGGGAGAGAGAGAGATCAGGAAGGAGTGGGAGATTGATGTGTTATGCCTAGTCAGTGTTGCTGCAGTAGCAATTAGATAATAGGTCTGGATCAGCAGCACACAGCCTGCTCAACACCATTAGAGATTAGCCTGAGAAAGCTGTTTCTCTGCCTGCTGGATGTAGGCCTGTTCATGACTGCATGGTCTTTATGGACCTCATACCTGTCTAACCTTGTAGACATCAAAGAAATACCTCTGAGATTAATGACAGGGGTTCATATTTCCATAAAGCATCATTATAAACAGGTGGTTCAGAAATACACTATGCAATTTACAGGGACACAGCAGAGGTGATTTAACCTCAGGTCACTGGTTCTTTCGGGTCGGCTGTTTAACCTAACCAGAGGTTGATGTTTTTTTAAACAATTTTCTACAGACTCCTTCCATGCAGGTTGCAACAAGGTCATGGCATAATTTCACAAATTATTCTTTTTACAGGTTACTTGCAATGCTCAAGCATGTTTTCATGCTTTAGCATTTGTTTTGGTTAATGATACATGTCAAAATGTCCTCAAAGGGGAAATGATCTTGTTTTAAATTTGGTGATGCATAGCTGCATGAATGCTCTGCAGAGCTAGTGGCCAGCAAAGTCTCTGCATCTGCACCTTTATGGGTAAACAGTGAGCTCTCAACCCTTGCCTATGATACTGCTCTGCCAGCTCCTGATATTTGGTCCTGTTTTCTGTCATGGGTTCTCGTCAGCTGTCTACCTCCAGAGGAGATGTGAGAAGAGTCCTGCTCAGTGAATCTGAGTAAATCAGGTGGGCCTGACAACATCCCTGGCCGCGTACTAAAAACTTTTGCCAATCTGCTTGTTGATGTTATTAGCAATATTTTCAACATCACACTGTCTCAGAAGAGACAAAGCCACGGTCCGCAGAGAGCTTTCAAAGCATCAGAGATATCTCATTGTTGAAAGACATGAGTCAGGAGACGGGTACAAAATAATTTCCAAAGCATTAGATATACCATGGAACACAGTGAAGACAGTCATCATCAAGTGGAGAAAATATAGCACAACTGTGACTTTACCAAGAACTACGTCCCTCCAAAACTGATGAAAAGACAAAACGAAAAGTGGTCAGGGAGGCTTCCAACAGGCCTACAGCAACATTAAAGGAACTGCAGGAATTTCTGGCAAGTACTGGCTGTGTGGTATGTTCAATTCAATTCAATTCAATTTTATTTATATAGCACCAAATCACAACAGCAGTTATCTCACAGCACTTTTCATAAAGAGCAGGTCTAGACCATACTCTGAAGTTATTTACAGAAGCCCAACAATTCCCACCAAGAGCAGCACTAGGCGACACAGGCAAGGAAAAACTTCCTTTAAGAGGCAGAAACCTCGAGCAGAACCATGACTCATGACGTGAGGGGAGAGAGAGAGAGAGAGAGAGAGGGCAAGAGAGAGAGAGAGAAGGACAGAGAGAGAGAGCAGAGGGAGGCAGCCTACACAGTATATACAAAGAGGTACAGACAGTAAAGGTACTGTAGCTATAGACTGAATGAAAAATGGTACAGATATTTATAGTAATGATAATGATAATAATAACAGTAATAATAGCAATAGGACTAGTAACAGCAGTTGCAACTGTAGCAGAGGGCGTCGAGCAGGAACACGGGGGCAGCAGGAGACTGAGACTCTAGGAACCACAAGTAATCCTGCATTCTGGGAGCGCAGTGCTCTGGTGGGGTAGTAAGGTACTATGAGCTCTTTAAGATAAGATGGTGCCTGACCATTAAGAGCTTTGTATGTGAGAAGAAGGATTTTAAATTCTATTCTGGATTTTACAGGAAGCCAATGCAGAGAAGCTAAGGCAGGAGAAATATGATCTCTTTTACTGGTTCCTGTCAGAACACATGTGACAACTACCTTGTCTCATGTGACAACTACCTCCTGTATTCTTCATATGAATGGGTTATATGATAGGGTGACACACAGTGAAGCATAGTGGTGGTAGCATCATGCTTTGGGACTGTTTTTCTTCAGCTGGAACCGGGGCCTTAGTCAGGGCGGAGGGAATTATGAACTGTACCAAATACCTGGCAATTTTGGCACAAAGCCTTCAGGCATTGGTTAGAAAGCTGAAGATGAAGAGGAAGTTTACCTTTTAGCATGACAACGGCCCAAAGCACACAACAAAAAATCCACAAAAGCATGGCTTCACCAGAAGAAGATTAATGTTTTGGAATGGCCCAGCCAGAGACCAGACCTGAATCCAATTGAACATCTGTGGGGTGATCTGAAGAGGGCTGTTCACAGGCGATGTCCTTGCAATGTGACAGATTTGGAGCTCTTTTGCAAAGAAGAGTGGGAAAATATTGCCACGTCAAGATGAATCATAGACTTTGAGCCCCTTGCAGCCTCCTTTGGTATCTCTTCTATGCATAACCTGTCAGGATTGGTCAAGTGCTCAGGCAGAACAGGCTTTTAGGTCCAAATGTAGACATTAAACAAGGCTGGAGCAGGGCGCTGGTTTATTTAAACAGTGGTAGTCACTTACAGTCCAAACAAAAGGCAGACCATACATCATCAAGGTAATCCAAATTGGGGAGCAAAAAAACAAAAAGACAGAATCTCTCAGAATAATCCACAAAACACACAGAACGGGCAGGAACACTCAAGAGTGATGACAAGGACACAGAACAACACACAACAGGCTGGCAGAGTAATCAAGCACAGTTGAGACACAGGGCAATCAGGGCAGACACAGACAAGAAGCAGGGTACAGAGGCACATAATTACTGAACGAAACAGGACAGACAGTAAACACGGAACAAATGCAAAACAAAACATAATCCAGGACATGACCAAATACACTGATGCAGCACAAAACCCTAATGTTCCTCCTACCACATGAAAAATCATTGCTTTTTCTACCTAACTTGCTTGAAGACTTATTCTTCTTAAATGGACGCACTCCGCACCTTCCACTCACAATAAGTGGATTCATGAGATATTACATTGTCTTAGAAAAGATTAGGTTTTCCTTGCTAGGTTCTTTAAATATCTTAGGCTACATTCAGACTGCAGGCCAGTGTGACTCAAATCCGAATTTTTTTGCCCATATGTGACTCAGATCTGATCTTTTTGTGCCAGTTTGAAACCGTAATGAAACGAACAAAAAGTTATGAACACTTGTCATAGTTTGGGTTAAATGTGACCCATGAAAGGACAATAAAAAATGTGAGTCTCCCATGAGCTAACCGGAGCTAAGATCTAAAAAAGCAACCTATCTTTTTAAATTCCCTCAAGATAGGTGTGAATACAGCATTATAAATTATAGTGAATCACAATAATGAAAACTAAATGAAAACGCTTATGATCAGGCAGAAATCTTAACTTCAGCACCGCCGATAAAGTGCAGCTCACAACCCCAAACAGAGTTTGTGAGATTCTGCCAGTCATGCTTGGACTCGGGAGAGAGCAGCGTTAAGCAACGTTTCATGTTTTGTAAAAATACTGAATACTGCCCTTATAAATACATGTGCAGAAACAGTGGTTCAAAAGTCAAGAGAGACCCTTTTTTTATCTCAGCCAGTGGTGTTAAGAAAGGATATAGCCTATGTTTTGATAAAGGCACACTCCTTGCTGCTGTTGCTGCTGTTATGAATATGTAATATAGTTGGGAGAGACTGCTTTTTTGGGGGGGAGAAGGGTGGTAACACAAGTCATATAACATAACAAGTAATGTAACTAGTCACTTTTATCACCCAGTAATAAGTAAAGTAATATTATTACTTTTTTAAGGAGTAATAAGTAACTAGCAACTTATTACCTCTGAGTAACTTGCCCAACACTGTCACTGCATATGCCAGTGTCGCATCAGCTGGGCGAAGTTAATTTCACCCAGTCAGCTTTCACTTTTACATTTATTTTTCCAATGCTGCTCCACTCGGGTGCACTGCATGCTTTTCTTTTTTATCATGCTAATAACAATGTAACAAGGTCTCCTGCAGAATGTTACAGACATGTTGGCTTAGAAAAGGGAAAGTGAAAAGTTGCAACAACTAAAAATACAAATACAGAAAACAACAACTTAAATACAATAACAAAGTATTTGTAAGTAGTTACTTTCCAACACTGCCTACTGTCAGGATTGCTGAGAGCAGAGTCAGGTAAAGTGAGGCATGGGCCCATGCAGACTCAGATGGAGCAGAATGCATTTTGTGTTATTGATTAAACAAAACTACACAGGCTTACATGAGTTCAAGGCAAAGTCCAAACCAAGGTGGAATTTCATCAAAAGTTACTAGATTCAAAAACAGTGGAAAAGAGCAGAATAATCCAAAGAACAAGAAACAGGTATAACACTCAACTTGTGACTAGGACACAACAAACACTGAACAGCATGGACACAACAACACAACAGACCAGGCAGGCAGGGTAATCAACAAAGGTGAGACACATCAGGGCAGACACAGACAAGAAGCAGAGTCAGGGAACAGAGACAGATAAAACTGAACCAACAGGAAACTAGAAATTAGACACGAAACAAATGCAAAATAAAAAACACACGCCAGGTTCAGGTGTGAAGAAGTTTCAGCGACCGGTAAAGACTTAACATAGCATAGTTTATTGAGCCTGGCTGAGGAGATAGAGTGTCAGCATACAACATGTTAACACGTCAAATGCACACACCAAATCTGAAGGATAACATCTTGTGGTCGGGGAACAAGGGTTACCTACGTAACCCGAGACGTTATCTGTCTCTTGAAAGCAAAAGTGAAGAGACAAGAAATCTTGGTGTAATCAGAGATGGCAAACTAAATTTTAAGAATCATTCACAAGATCAGCTTTCTATCAGCTATATAAAATGCATGTAAGTAAATGGGAGTGTTTTTTCATAAATTATTAATACAGTCAGCTTTTAGCCAATTGACACCAAATTTCACACAGCAGTTCCAGAAGTCATGCCGCATAAGATCCTCAAGTTTGGTGTTGATTGGCCATTCCTAACCTAGGCAAATTGTGGCATGGTTTGAAATCCCATTCATTTCAATGGGCTTTCTGACGGCATTTGAGCTTCAATTATAGCGCCACCGTTTGGCCGAATTCTACCAAATTTTTCAGGTGTCATCAGGGACCCAGTGGGAACATTTGAACCAAATTTGGTGTCAATTGCACCTGCGGTTCTGGAGATATAGAATGCATGTAAGTGAATGGGAGTGTTTTTTCATAAATTATTCATAGAGTCACCTTTTTGCCGATTGACACCAAATTTCACACAGCAGTTCTAGAAATCATGCCGCATAAGATCCTCAAGTTTGGTGTTGATTGGCCATTCCTAACCTAGGCAAATTGTGCTGTGGTTTGAAATCCCATTAATTTCAATGAGACTTTCCACGGCATTCCAGCTTCATTACAGCGCCACCTTTTGGCCCAATTTCACCAAATTTGTCAGGTGTAATCAGGGGCCAATGGGGAAGATTTGACCCAAATTTGGTGCCAATCGGACCTGCAGTTCTGGAGATATAAAATGAATGTAAGTGAATGGGATTATTTTTTTTCGTGTTTAATCCGCAATAACAGCGCCATCTATGGGCACATTTGGGTCCATGTTGGTGCCTGAAGTCAGGGGACCATGCTGAACAATTTGGCACAATCACGTCAATGCGACTTGTGGTTATACCAGAACAAATTTTTCGCATTAAACAGCGCCACCTAGGGGCTAGTTGCACCAAATTTTGCACAGGCCCTCAGGAGGGCGTCACACATAAGCGCTCCAAGTTTGGTGTCGATCAGCCATTCCAAACCGAAGATATGACATCAGTTAGCATTACTAGCGTTTTGCGTGAATATTCGTTAACTTATAGCCGGAAGAGTTTTTCGCGTATCGATCTGGGGAGCACAAGCCAGTATGATGTGTGTCCAGAGATGGTCCATGCCAAATTTGGTGTCGATCGGACTTTCGGAGGAGTTAATTTCAGCCAGTTAGTCAGTTTTCGCGATTTTGCGCGAAAAAAGTCTAGGCGGAAATGGGCGTGGCCTATACCAGGAGATTCAGCTCCATCGCCCGAACGCGTGGATATAAGGTTTTTGAATATGCGCTTTCGTATGTGGAAGTTACGGTGACTTGAATGTGCAATGATTTGGACCTTGCTTGTAGCGCCCCCTAGCGGTAGAAGTGTGCAAATTTTTTCGTATGCCGTCGTCTAATGGGTCTGAAGTAACCCTGCAAATTTCGTACCTGTAGCACTTACCGTCTAGGCTGCAGTACTGGAATTAGGCGAAAACGTACGGAAGAATAATAATAAAAACGAGAACGATTACAATAGGGTTCCCAGCCCCACTCGGGCTTGGACCCCTAATAAATGCATTTACAACAAGTAGACTAGACTACTGCAAAGGTCTATTATCAACCTCCCTAAATCAGCTGTTCCGCAACTACATTTCATTCAAAATGCATTGCCACCGGCACAAAATGTCTGAACACATTACACCTGTTCCTAGATCTCTGTATTAGCTCCACATAAATATTTTAATAAATTTTTAGATTTACTACTTGTATACAAAGCTCTGAATGACCTTGTATAAAAAATACTGCTCATTAGATACAAACCACCAAGAATTCTCAAGTCCACAGGCAGTGGTCTTTTAGCCACCATACTAACGCTTTACAGTTAGTATGTAGGGAAAGCTGCCTAAATGCCTTACTTTTCACTTTAGTCTTTAAGTTCTTAGTGTGTCTGTGTTTTGTATATTTCTATATTTGCGCTGCTTTGTGTGTAATTGCATGAACACCTGTTGAGATTTTTCTGTACTTGCTTGTATGATTGTATTGTCATTTTATGTAAAGTACATTATGTTGCCCTGTATGTGCTATAAATAAAGTTTGATTTAACTTGACTTCACTCTCTATAAACATCTACCATTCAGTCCTCTGTAGCCTGCTGTTATCACAGACATGTTTGAAGTAGCTATGGCCCCCAGCTAGTTTACCTGTAGATTCACCTCTTTTGTGAAGCCATGACGTTTAATAATGGTCAAATGTCAATTGGTTTTAAAGGAAGTTTTTTTGCTTCTAGATTGATACCTGGAAGCTATTGTTTTCTGTTGACCAATTTTAAGAATGGGGGCTTCATTGTCCTATATCATGACAGTGGAAGAAATATGTTGTAAAATAGCAACAGAAAGGTTGCCACAAAAATGATGTAGTTGTACAGTGTCAATTTACACACGTCATACAAATATTAATGATAGTGAACAGTGGCTGCACTTTTAGGGCGGACCATATTGATTATGTAATAATATACAACCAATGGTGCTGCAATGACTCCTTAATTTTCTGAGAGTTGTTTGCTAAATTATGCTGAGACAGACACTGTAATGGAGAGAGAGAGGGGGATGACGATAAAGAAGAAGAGGAGAACAGAATGAGATTAATTCAATAGGGCTGGACGAACTGGCTGCACATTTGTGTGTGTGTGTGTGTGTGTGTGTGTGTGTGTGTGTGTGTGTGTGTGTGTGTGTGTGTGTGTGAGTGTGAGTGTGTGTGTGTGTGTGTGTGTGTGTTCACATCATCAAATCTTCCTCCTGTTGGCTGTACTTTTAACACAGCCTTAATCAGAGAATAGCAACTCTGTAAAATCACTGGGTGCAGTATATGTCCAGTGGGTAAAAGCCAACTGGAACTGTGCTTGGAGCTGTACTATACTATTTTATGGTTTTTGATGCATTTCAGTGCCTACTGATGGACACTTGTCATTGGGACCTTCCCAGACGTTACTTATTCATTGGTAGGTGTCATGTCCAAATCACTTGGCAGCCACGGGGATGGATTATTCAAAGGGAACATTTCTCAAAGTAAGATTGCAGAAAATTTTGGTCTTTCAAAATCAACAGTACATAATATTGTTTCGCTGAATGCACTTGGATTCACAAGCAGACACTGAGAATAGGTTGGAGTCAGATACACAGATCTCTATTGAACAAAACAATTGTGCTACTGGCGTTCCATAGGGCAGAGGTGGAGAGCAGGCAGGCAGGAGAGATATGAATCCAAAAAACAATCTCAGGGCAGACTGGCAGACAAGACTAGTGAAAGATAAGGTGATGACCTAAGGCAGGACAAAAAAAACTCAGAATTAGTCAGAGGTTAAGAAAGGGCATTTTTTTTTTAAAAATGCTAAAAGCAGCGTTGGACAGGCCCTCACATGCGTAGGGTGTGATGCGGGTGTGACGTGGTCACGGCATATATTGCGCAGCTCTGGCAGTGCGGCTCTAAATTGTCACACACTTCAAACACAGCACAAAGGACTTAAACGTCACTTCCTGTGTCCCTTGTGTGGCACTAGAGAGCACCTGGGAACTATACATTATGTCTCAGTACGTCAAGTGTGGAACACATTGTGAAAATTGATTTCAATTACATGAGCGTCAGACAGCACTTACTTCTTGTTGCCAGTAGGTGGCACTACGACTATAACTGAATGTTGGCATGTAGATGTGTTTGGGGCGAGACTGTTATCAAGTATGTAAAGTTTGGTACTGATTTGACATTGTAAAGTGAAATTGTGGCAACTTCCTGTACTTCCTGGCGAAGCATGGAACTTCATCGCCATGCATGGATATGCAGTTGACAGAAAACTCAGATGCTTTACAACATGAACTCATTAATATGCTAAGGTTTTTTTGAGGTAGTTTTGAAGTAGATGTAACCAACATCTACTTTTGACATTTAACATTTAACATTTGAAGTCGTCTGCTAATTCTCTAGGAGTACATTTTTGTATGCAGTGTGTTTTCATCCAAAAATGACCATAAAATTAAAAATGGCTGACTTCCTGTTGGATTTAGGGCATCACTAAAAGAGGATTTCTGGTACAACATAATACTTGTGTCACAGAAATTTCAGATATGTAGATGAAACGTGCCACGTGGGCTGCTTTGTTGAAGGTCCCTTCCAGTTGCCAGTAGGTGGTGTTATGACTATGGGTGACACGCTCTTGGATGAAAACTCACCATCATTTAAACAACTTTTAATCATCAAAGCGTTTAGACTGCACAGCAAAAATTTTCAGTCGATCGGATTCATTTTCTAGGCGTTTGCTAAAGTAAAGACCCTGTAAATGATAAAAAAAAAGTTTAAATTTCACATTGAATTCAAACTGACGGACTTTTTGTGTGTCTTTTTTACATGTCCCCAAAATATGGGGGTAATTTTTTTCAATATTGTAGGTGGAACTATGGAGCCATTTTGCCACATCCATGTGCAAGACCCATAAAATACATAATTTTTTGCGACTACTGACATGTGTGCAAAGTTTGGTAAGTTTTTGAGCATGTTTAGGCCACCAAAAACGAGCTTTGCAGAAAAATATATTCCTTCAGTTCCAATAGTGACCACAAATGTTTCATGCTCAGGCACAAAAGACTACTAATCTTAATACTGGAGCTGGCCGTAGCATGTGTTACCGCAAGGGTGAACAGATGATCTGGCAGAGATTGAATGTAAAGCCAGAGTTTACATCAAGAGAGGTTGATTGCTGAAACTCGCTTCAGGTGTGTAGGAAGTCTAGGGCGCTCTGGAGAGAAGCAGAGCGAGAGAGCCGGTGCACCACACCCACACTGACACACACACAGAACCAACTGGTGACAGACAGCAGACAAATATAAACAGGGAAAAGAGAAAAAACAGAGGAGACACAAGGACTGAGGGGGTGGCAAAGCCAAATCATGACAAATATTGTGAAAAGATTCTGGGTATTTGGAAAAATCCCAGTGCGCAAATACAAAAAGGTTGGAAACCACTGTTGTATTTGCTTGACCTTTTGAGCCTTGAGTCGGCACTGCCTAAGAAACCAGGGATGTACTTTGGGAAACCATTGTCACTTAACACACTCTGCCACTGCATCCAGAAATGCAACCTTAAAATGTACTATGCAAGGAGGAACCCGTATATCTATTGAATGCAGAATCCCTGCAAAGTTCTTTGGGCTTGAGGTCACCTCAGATGGACCAAAAGACAGTGGAACCATGTGCAGTCAGATGAGTTGTCACCCAGATTGTTATCAGCAAAAGGTGCAAAAGGAAGCATCTGTGATAGGATGGGGGGCATCAGTGCCCATGGCATATGTGAGTTGCATTTGTGTGAAGGTACCATTATTGGGATTTTAGAGTGACATGTGTTGCCATGAAGGCGACATCTCTTCTCGGGACATCCATGCTCTTTTCAGCAGGACAACGCATTGCCTTATTCTGCACGGGGTACAACAGCGTGGCTTTGTAGACACAGAGTTTGTGTGCTTGATTGTCCGGCTGTCAGTCCAGATAAGTCTCTTGTTGAAAATGTATGGAGCATCATGAAGAGGAGAATCAGACAGGGACCACAGAATTTAAATTCTAGTTTAAATTTACAAAATACTTTCTTTGAAAAAAATCTTTTCTGTGTACTTTTGTCAGTGAAATTAAGATTCATATAAATTAACAAATACCAGCCCCTGTGCCTGAGTCTGCCACTGGTCACAGTGCATTTTTGTGAAAAATTTTTTTTATGATAATCATTGAATATAACTGGGCAACTGTAAAACTAATATATGGAAGGACCAATAGATGATCTTATGACAACCTTCAACAATGAAAAGTTAAAAGGAGCGAAGCTTTCAGCACCCTTGGCCAATTCTTGAGGGTGTCATGATACCCTCTTTGGGAATAGGCAGATTGGTGTGAAATTCGCTGAGCACTTTCATGCCACCTTGGGCATTTGATTTTAATTATCTTCTGGCCCTCTGATAGCAAAATTGTCAGTACTACGTGTGTTCTGGCAAACACTTCAAATTGGAGAGAACTGACAATCATTGTTGCCTCTATAGGGCATTAGTATGGAATTAGACCTGTGCCTTTTGGTATTTGGACAAATCAATATATTTGTGTGTGGCATACCAATTAAAAATAATTCTGAAAGGAAACTGAAATTGAGAAAGGGAAAATGAAAAGGTTAGTGTAATATGTTTAACAGATTAAAAACGGTCATGGAAGAGCAGTCTTCTGTTGGAGTCAACTGTTGGTGGTGCTGATATTTTGACTGTTCTGATCTTCTGGCTGATGATGTCATCAGCTTCAGAAAAAGAAAAAAGTGGGGTAATTAATATAGGACTTATGTTCACTTTTAATTATATGTGACAGTGAAGAATGTATCTCAAGGGCAGGATTATTTATAAGAGAGTTACAGGGAGTTATTACACAAAAATAAACATAGTGTGATATGTGGCATGGCCAAGAACAGACTTTTTTTCTGTTGAACAGACTTTATTGGCAGTTGTATCCAGAACAGATGCTACCTGATTTTATGCCTCGTCAAGATGAAGAATATTTGCCCTATTCTGCTCTTTTAACAGATCCCCTTCAACTGTCATGCAGTTGGGGAGAGCTCTGTATGTGTGTGTGTGTGTGTGTGTGTGTGTGTGTGTGTGTGTGTGTGTGTGTGTGTGTGTGTGTGTTTTAATGTACCCTGGGGAGAGGAGAGAGGTGGGACGGGTCAGATTCAAGGCACTTAAGATGATTAAAATCTCTCTTTGCTGCAGTACCTCCTCTCCTCTGTGCTTTCTTTCTCCTCTTCTCCTCATCTGCCCTTTCCAGTTCTCTTCTTCCCTCTACTCTCCTCTCCCCTGGGCTGGACTGGGGAAAAATTCATCCTTCTTTTTTTCTGACAAGACCTGCCCCCCACAATCGGTCAAACACCACCCACCAGTATATATGCGTACTATACTATTCTACAAAGCTAAGTAGTAAGTGCAGTGGTCCAGTGTACTCACTCACTTTGACTGATTCCCTGGTGATCAGAGGTGGCTGCGGAGTACACAATATCCATACTCAAGTAGTCTACAGTCCTTTTTCCTCCATGTCTCTCACCTCCACTGCTACCTTAACCACCTGACCTGACTAGACAATAACATAGGAGGAGATTATTACAATTAATTGGGTGGGGTTTTAATATGATTAAAAATTCAGATTAATAATTGTTGAAATTCCTTAAGAGGGATGAGCAAAGAGCTGTACAATTTATTAGTTGTTTATTCAGTGAATGTGTGGAGCTGTTATCTTAATTATTTGATCCTAAGTTTGATCCTAGTTCATACAGATTTCAACTATCCAAATATTTATGATAACTATTGCATAAAGTGTTTAAAGGAGACCTATTATACTGCTTTTCCAGTCCTATATTGTAGTTCTGTGACCCATGTATGGCAGCTTTGCATGATTCAAGGTTCCAAAAAAAATTTTTTTTCTTATACTGATTCTTCACATAGGCCTTCATTTCAGACTCTGTCTGAATAAGCTGTAGATGCTCCTGACTCTTTAAGGCCCCCTCTCTCAAAGCCCACTGTCTTCTGATTGGGCAAGACCTAAAGCATGTTACCAGGCTGTTGTTGCTGCTGGGTAGAACAGCCAGACTGAGGATTGCTGTGACGTTAGTGTGGGAGCACATGACCATACATGGAACACTGTCTGGTTCGGTATTATGTTGACCGGAGCTGTTGGTAGAAAACGTAGTTCAAAACAGAGCATTCAGAACAGGAGGAAACCTGAGGTTTTTGCTCACAGTGATCTTCTTATAAATGCTTTAACCTCTTTTTTTTTAAACTTTGGCCATGTTCCACATGAACATCCAACATTATAACATTGTAGATAAGTCATATACAAGTCAAATGTGGAAAAACATAATAGGTCTCCTTTAATGAGTAATAAATCACCATTACTTTATTACATTATTTTTTAGCTTAGCTTGAACCTGTCTTCACACAAAGGCAAGTCTTAACCATTGCGCCATCGCCACCCCTTTTATATTAATGTTCAGGAAGCTATAGACCTGTGTATGTGATAGAGCAATGAAATCAAAGTTGTGGTTGTTTGTTTAGGGAGTTTTAACTATAGTTGACATAGGGACTGGACACGGACAGCCTCTGTTTATACTACTTTCTGCAGTCAATTTGGTGGACCCCTTTCCACACATGCAAAGTAGATCATTTTTTTGCCCTGGTAGCACTAGTCGCTGCGCAGTCTCAAAAAATCGGAAGCATGCGGACGTCCACACAGACCCTACACATACCCCCTCTGATGAAGATTTTTTTGTCACGCGGACCCTCGCGTACCCACGCATACAGATGCGGAGAGTATAAGGCAAGGACTTTACACCTACACAGGGTTTCGCTAGGGTCCGCGTGTCGAAAAAATCGTCATCAGAGAGGTCCGCTCCAGAGGTCACGCGGACCCTCGCGTACTATCGCATACTTCACGGACGCGGAAGTATATTCCTTTCCTTATACTGGGGACACTAGGGACATGTCCCGACCACTCTTTAAAATGGTAGATATTTTCCCCATCACTTTTTGAAAGTATTTGTTAAAATGGTTGTGATAAATAGCTTGCCACAAGAAATTTTAAATAACATATGAAAATGCTTTGAGGGGGGCGTGCAGTCAATATTCACTACCAGCTAAATACAGCTTGCTAGACTCAAAAACCATGCAGTATTCTAACATTATCTTAGCTCTCCTTATTAGCTAGGCTCCTTACATGCATGCTATTAACTTTTTTTTTGACTGGGTCTCCGACATTGACAGTGTTGGACAGACTTGTGCAGAGACTTGTGGAGAAAGCAACAGACTGAGAGAGAGAGGGACGGGTGAGGGAAAGGGAGAGAGGGACGAGCAAGAGGATGTGCTGCGCTACGGTGCTCTGCAAAAACAATTTTAAATAGGCCTAGTAAAAAAAAATTGAAAATCAATATGTGGTGGTCAGCGTTGATATTGTGGCGGGACAGCACGTCTCAGGAGCAAGTGTATGACTGCGTCCCTAATCTAAGCCCTTAAATGTCCCCACCACTGTACAGCAAAAATCAGAATCAGAATTTGGTTAGACTAAGAATTTGCCTTGGAATACATTGTGCTTATGTGGTAAAAGGATATTTATAGGAAAATCCACACTTACTGTGTGTTATTTCATAGGTATGCACTTTGTTTGTTTACACACACCCCCCATTCAATTTTTAACAGTTCTATTTGCAGTTAAAAGGGCATGTGATCACTGCGGGTATATAAGCTGTGGGTTGCGCTGCATTCTTCAGTTGGCAATTACCACAAGACAAAAAGTAAAACAACTGAGGACCAGCCAACTCACTCCCGTATATTTCATTTATACTTTCAGGTGGGTAAATGTCACATAAGCATACCATTTGTCAATAATCTAGATCTATTTAGTGTACCCTTTATAAATGTTAATATATGTAGCCAGTAGTTATTTGTGATATTTGCGCAAGCTAGGTATCCTACCAGAGCAAGTCGACAGTAGCTTGCCATTTATGATGAGTGATTGTCCAGTTTGACATGTCAAAACCATGTTGAAGCGAGTCAGATGTAATGTTTACCCGACTCCACTCATACATATGTATGTTTAGGATTTATTGTTAGAGTTTTTTATAGTTTACTTTTTTTCCCTATTGAAACTGACGGTATTTTAAGGGCCAGAGCACAAATCATGCGAGGTCTCTAATGAAAGTAAAGGGATTATTTTTAGGGCCCGAGACTGAAACATGGGAAATCCTTTTTTCCTGCAAAGTAATTTCAATTTTGGGGGCCTAAACATACATGAAAACTTCGTCAAACTTTGCACATGATTCAGGCGCGGTGAAAAATTTCGTATTTTATGGGAGTCGATGCGTGGTCGTGGTAAAATGGCTCACTAACGCCCTGTACAGAACAGCCCCTGAACAAAGTTTCAGCTATGAATACAAAATTTCTGTGGCACGTGTCATGTCCAGGCGTGCTAAAAAGCCTCTTGAAACCCTTGCCAAAACCCAACAGGAAGTCGTTGGATTTAATGGTCATTTTTTGGCGATTTAAACACTTTATAGGGAATTAGTCCGATCGACTACAAATTTTTGCTGTGCAGTCTAAACCCATTGACGATTACAACGTATACAAATGGAGAGTTTTCGTGGAACAACGTGCCCGTGGCATCCAAAATCGATGATTCGCCATAAAACAGGAAATTGTTGTAATTTCAGTCTACATGCTAACATCAACACCAAATTTGGAATGCATTATAAGAGTTCCGCGCCCCCCCCTGCTGGCAACAGTGACTTTTAACAATATATAATAATATAATATATTAACAATCTTGGTGATAATCTATCAGATGCAAGTATCCATTTATATGCCGACGATACCATTATCTACTGTTTTGCATCTTCTATTGATAATTGCATCTTAAAGTTGCAGGAAGCATTTGATTTAGTTCAGCGTAACCTATTTTCTTTAAAATTAGTCCTAAATGATAAGAAAACAAAATATATGGTCTATTCTAGGAAACATAAGAACGATTCTTCTCCACCACCTATTTACACTTTGCAGGGTAACTCTATAGAACTGGTCTCCTCTTACAAATATCTAGGGTTTGTGTTGGAAGAGGACTTATCATTCAAGTTACATGTTAAGCAACTGCTGTCTAAGTTAAGGTTACAGCTGGGGTTTTATTTTCGGAATAGTGCATGTTTCTCACAGTCAGCTAAAAGAAAGTTGGTGGAATCTACCTTCTTACCTATCTTAGATTATGGAGATGTTTTTTACAGAAATACCACTAAAGCTCTCTTACAATCAGTAGATTCTGTTTATCACTCTGCTCTAAGATTTATAACTTGCACAAAATATCACACTCATCACTGTGCATTGTATGAAATGGTAGGTTGGCCTTCACTTCACATAAGAAGGTACAAACACTGGCTCATACTTGTATACAAGGCATTAGTCGGCCAGCTTCCTCAATATATGAATAATTTATTAACTTTTAATAGTCAAGGGTATAATCTACGTTCAAGTAGATATATTCTTTTAAATGTTCCCTTAATGAAGACAGAGTTTGGAAAAAACTGCTTTTATTTATAAGCGCACCAGCTGCTTGGAATGAGATCCAAAGTTCATTGAAACTTGACAAACTTATTTCAATAAATGAGTTCAAGTTACATTTAAACAAATTATTCAAATCTATCTGCACTTGCTCTTAACGTTTAATCTTGTTTTATTTTTTGTATATGTGTGTGTTGTGTAATCTGTTTTATGTAATTTTGTATATTGTGCTGCTATTTTGGCCAGGGCTCACTTGTAAATGAGATATTTATCTCAATGTGATTATTTCCCTGGTTAAATAAAGGTTTAATAAATAAAAATAACAAAGCAGCCCCTGCGGCATGTTTCACCTACATATACAAAATTTCTATGGCACGTGTATCATTTTCAGACGCACCAAAAAGCCTCTTGGAACGATACCTTATTCCCAATAGGAATTCAATTCAATTCAATTCAATTTTATTTATATAGCGCCAATCACAACAACAGTTATCTCTCAGCGCTTTTCATAAAGAGCAGGTCTAGACCAGTGTTTCTCAACGAGTGGTACCGCCTCAGGAACGTTCGAGGGCGATGGGGAGCTGGAAGCAATATTTTAGAAAGGGGCTGAGCTGCTTTTGGGGGCGTTTGTTGGATGGAAATTCTAAGGTGAATTTACACTTGTAAAGTGTTTATTTCTCTAAGGAAAACACCGTGAACGTCTTGTCATCGCGAGTGGTTACACATTTACAAGAGGGACACTCCGTTGTCGGACTCACCCTGAAAGCAACTTTGCTCGCGACACCAGCGAGTGGCGTCAACCCTCCTTAGCTGTGAGTCGCAGACAGTTTGTGCCAAAGCGGAGATATGGGTAGTTTAAGTCGGCTATAAAATGTAACGTTAAAAACTGAAGCCCTGTCTCGCTCTGTTGGGGACTGTTAGCGGCACTTTAGCAGAGGTGCTGAAGTTAAGGTGTGTGGAATTATTTGTGAGCTTCCTGCGTGATCACAGCTCTTGTCGGTTAGTTTCGTTCTCATTCAGCTTTGTCTGTCAGACGGCGAGGGGAAGCGAATCAGTAACATAATGCAGTACAGGGCATGTAATGAAATATTATGAATTATCTTTAAATAGGCAAATGACGTTAGTCTGCTATGACGTCTTTTTTTCTTTACATGTCAGAGAACACAGATTCTGAATGTGCAGAAAGTTTTGAACATGGGAAGATAAGTTACAGTGTTTCCCATCACGGTCATTTATTTGTGGCTGACCGCAACATACTGATTTTTTCACCAGGCCTATTTAAAATCGTATTTGACTGCAGAGCTGCAGAGCTGCAGGCAGCGGGAATTCGCGGAGCTCATCCTCTCACTCGTCCCTCTCTCTCTCTCTCTCTCTCTCTCTCTCTCTCTCTCTCTCACCCGTCCCTCGATCTATCCTCTCTCACCCTCGTGAACACAGGTGCACAAGCAGTCAATGTCGGAGACACAGCTAATAGAAGTTATTAGTAAGCATGTAAGGGGCCTAGCTAATAAGGAGAGCTGAGTTAATGTTAAAATACAGCTGGGTTTTTGAGGTTAGCATGATGTGCAGCTGCAGCACAGTTATTCTGTGGGAAACACTGACAGGAGCTAAAGTCCGGAATTAAAACAGATTAATTTATCACTGAGATGAAAAGGGGACACAAACACATTTAAATAAGTTACTTCCCCACAAAAGAGGAGGTAAAACTTAATCATGTGTGTTGACTCAGCAGGGATGTTATTAAATAAGTAGGGCTGGACTAGAATATTCAAATATTCGTTCGGTGGGTTGGTATTCGATTTGAAAATGTAACATTTGGATATTCGGGGGTTTTTTTGTTTTTTGTTTTTTTTGCACACCGTGCATATAATATGTTTTACGCTATAAAATCTGGTGAAATATAATACTTAACATATAACTCGTTATAGTTACTTAATAAATACGACACTGTACTCCCCTGTGAAGTCGTTTGGATGAACGGTTTCTGGAAATAATCAAAATGCAAACGGACAGGCAGCCTAAAGAGATTGTGCAGCTTCAAAAATTTAAATATAAAGTATACAAATTGATTTTTCCGAAGCTTCGAATATTCAATGTTCATTACTACCGAAGCTTCGAAGCTCAAAAAATGGTATTCGGACCAGCCCTATAAATAAGTTGATCTACAGGAGAAAAATATTTAAAAGCAAGAAAAATACCTGAGAGGCTCACTACATTGTATTCTATTATAGTTATATATTTTGAATTGTCACCTGAATTTTCAGACATTTCCACCCTAAATTGGTGCAGAAAAGGCAGAAATTAGAGGAGCAATCTTCACCACAATGCAGGAAATTAAGTGTTTAATGCTCAAAATCTTCTGGGGGAGGATCCCCATACCCCCCCACTTATTAAGTGCCCCATCCAAGAAAACAGTATTTTGCTTCATACACAGTATGAACATTCCCCACATTCTGTGAGGAACATTCACTTATTAGTTAAATATAATTACTTTTCACAGGGCTTTTTTGTTACCTTTTCCATGTTTTTAATCACAATAGTAACAATAAAAAAATCAAAATATATTCAGGGCAAATAGTCAACATCTTTTTGATGTTGGGCTGTAGGGATCTGGATAGTGGACAGGGGCTGGCCCAAAAAAGGTTGAGAACCACTGGTCTAGACCATACTCTGAAGTTATTTACAGAAGCACAACAATTTCCACCAAGAGCAAGCACTAGGCGACACAGGCAAGGAAAAACTTCCTTTTAAGAGGCAGAAACCTCAAGCAGAACCATGGCTCAGGGTGGGCGGCCATCTGCCTCGACCGGTTGGGGGTGATGGAGAGAGAGAGAGAGAGGGCGAGAGAGAGAGAGAGGGACAGAGAGAGAGAGGGAGGCAGCCTACACAGTATACACATAGAGGTACAGACAGTAAAGGTAATGTTGCTATAGACTGAATGAAAAATGGTACAGATATTTATAGTTGTGTTAATGATAATAATTGTAATATTAATGATAATAATAACAGTAATAATAGCAATGGGACTAGTAACGGTAGTTGTAATTGTAGCAGAGGGTGTTGAGTAGGAAAACGGGGGCAGCAGGAGACTCTCAACCACAGATCCAGACTTCACAGGTCCAGAGCCAGGAACACCTGAAGGAAGTGATAGGAGGAGAGAGGAGAGGGACGAGAAAGCACACGACTACGGGAAAGGGAAGAAGTCGAGTTAGTAACATGCATTAATGGGATGAGGTTGCACACAGAGGGAGAGAGAGAAGAGAAGAGGAGCTCAGTGCATCATGGGAAATCCCCCGGCAGTCTAGGCCTATAGCAGCATAACTAAGGGATGGTTCAGGACTCACCTGAGCCAGCCCTAACTATAAGCTTTATCAAAAAATAAAGTCTTAAGCCTACTCTTAAATGTAGAGACAGTGTCTGCCTCCCGAACCCAAACTGGAACCTGGTTCCACAGGAGAGGAGCTTGATAGCTGAATGCTCCAGCTCCCATTCTACTTTTGGAGACTCTAGGAACCACAAGTAACCCTGCATTCTGGGAGCGCAGTGCTCTGGTGGGGTAGTAAGGTACTATGAGCTCTTTAAGATAAGATGGTGCCTGACCATTAAGAGCTTTGTATGTGAGAAGAAGGATTTTAAATTCTATTCTGGATTTTACAGGAAGCCAATGCAGAGAAGCTAAAACAGGAGAAATATGATCTCTTTTTACTGGTTCCTGTCAGAACACATGCTGCAGCATTCTGGATCAGCTGAAGAGTCTTAATGGACTTTTTCGAGGAGCCTGATAATAAGGAATTGCAGTAATCCAGCCTAGAAGTAACAAATGCATGGACTAGTTTTTCTGCATCATTTTTAGACAGGATGTTCCTGATTTTTGCAATATTACGTAGGTGAAAAAAGGCAGTCCTTGAAATTTGCTTAATGTGAGAGTTAAACGACATGTCCTGATCAAAGATAACTCCAAGATTTCTCACAGTGGTGCTGGAGGCCAGGGCGATGCCATCCAGGGAAACTATATCTTTAGATAATGCGTCACGGAGGTGCTTAGGCCCTAGAACAATAACTTCAGTTTTATTTGAGTTTAACATTAGAAAATTACAGGTCATCCAGGTTTTAACATCCTGAAGACACATGTGAAGCTTAGCTAACTGATGAGTTTCATCTGGCTTGATCGATAGATATAACTGAGTATCATCTGCGTATCAATGAAAGTTTATGGAGTGTTTCCTGATAATATTGCCTAAAGGAAGCATATATAGAGTGAAGAGGATTGGTCCGAGCACAGATCCTTGTGGAACTCCATGACTAACTTTGGCATGCATGGAGGACTCATCGTTAACATGTACAAACTGAAATTGATCTGATAAATAGGACTTAAACCAGCTTGCGGTTCCTTTAATGCCAATGAAATGTTCCAGTCTCTGTAATAGGATTTGATGGTCAATGGTATCAAATGCAGCACTAAGATCTAATAAAACCACTAAAGAGACAAGTCCTTTGTCTGATGCAGTTAGGACAGTGGTTCTCAACCTTTTTTGGGCCAGCGCCCCCCTATCCACTATCCAGATCCCTTACCGCCCCCCATCAAAAAAGATGTTGACTATTTGCCCTGAATATATTTTGATTTTTTAATTGTTACTATTGTTATTAAAAACATGGAAAAGGTACAAAAAAGCCCTGTGAAAAGTAATTATATTTAACTAATAAGTGAATGTTCCTCCCAGAAGCAATGTATGAAGCAAAATACTGTTTTCTTGGATGGGGCACTTAATAAGTGGGGTATGGGGGTCCTCCCCCAGAAGATTTTGAGCATTAAACACTTCATTTCCTGCATTCTGGTGAAGATTTCTCCCCTAATTTCTGCCTTTTCTGCACCAATTTAGGGTAGAAATGTCTAAAAATTCAGGTGACAATTCAAAATTTATAATTATAATAGAATACAATGTAGTGAGCCTCTCAGGCATTCTTATTGCTTTTAAATAGGCTATTTTTCTCCTGTAGATCAACTTATTTAATATCATCCCTGCTGAGTCAACACACATGATTAAGTCTTACCTCCTCTTTTGTGAGGAAGTAACTTATTTAAATGTGTTTATGGTCCCTTTTCATCTCAGTGATAAATGAATCTGTTTTAATTCAGTAATTGACCAGACTTTAGCTCCTGTCAGTGTTTCCCACAGAATGACAGTGTAACTGTGCTGCAGCTATACAGCATGCTAACCTCGAAAACCCTGCTGTATTTTAACATTAACTTCACTCTCCTTATTAGCTATAGCCCCCTTACATGCTTGCCAATAACTTCTATTAGCTGTTTCTCCGACATTGGCTGTTGTCCACCTGTGTTCATGAGGGAGAGAGAGCGATAGATTGACGGACGGGTGTGAGAGAGAGAGACGCGAATTCGTGCTGCCTGCAGCTCTGCAGTCAAATACGATTTTAAATAGGCCTGGTAAAAAACATCAATATGTTGCAGTCAGCGTTGATATTGTGGTGGGCCGCCACAAATAAATGAACGTATGGGAAATACTGTCTGCTCATATTCAAAACTCTCTACACATTCAGAATCTGTGTTCTCTGACATGTAAAAAAAAGACGTTATAGCAGACTAATGTCATTAGCCTATTTAAAGAGAATTCATAATATTTTACTACATGCCCTGTATTGCATTATGTTACTGATTCACTTGAAGTATCCCGTCGCCGTATGACTGACAAAACTGAATGAGAACGAAACTAACCGACTACACCTGTGATCACACAGAAAGCTCACGAATAATTCCACACACCTTAACTTCAGCACCTCTGATAAAGTGCTGCTAACAGTCCCCAACAGAGCAAGACAGGGCTTCAGTTTTTAACGTTACATTTTTATAGCCGAATGAAACTACCTATATGTCCGCTTTGGCACAAACTGTCTGGAAGTCATAGCGCGAGGAGGGTCGACTTCACTCGCTGGTGTCGCAGAAAAGTTGCTTTCAGGTTAAGTCCGACAGCAGAATATCCCTCTTGTAAATGTGTAACCACTGCGATAACAAGATGTTCACGGTGTATTCCTCAGAGAAATAAACACTTTCCCGCCTAGAAAAGAGTGCGTCGGTTTTCTAGAGTTTACACAGTAAACGCAATGTGGGTAAAATTTTCGAGATGATACTCTGACTTCCCGTTCCCATGAAGGCAGCACGAAGCTGCACCACAAGTAGCTGATGGAGAAAAAATGTACAGTCTGTCCAGTCGCTGTGGACTAAACTGGCAGGATTTAATGTTGCAGACCACAATTTTTTGCAAGTAGTTCAAAGTTTAAACTCGTATTGTTGTGAATCTTAAGTGAAACTCACCTTAGAATTTCCATCCAACAAACGCCCCCCAAAAGCAGCTCAGCTTTCTTTCTAAAATATTGCTTCCAGCACCCCCCATCATCCTCGGAACGCCACCCTGGGGGGCGGTACCGCCCCCGTTGAGAAACACTGCTTTAAATCATCCAAAAATGACCATAAAATACAAAATGGCTAACTTGCCATGTGTTTTAGAGGGGCTACAGAAAAAACAAAGAGGGTTAGATCCATGGTATAATACTGAAACTCGCAAATTAAAGCAAATATCATAGAAACTTGAGAGGAATTGGCGTTCCACCAAAGTGGAAAATTCTCGTTTAATTTGGGAAGATAGTCTTAAAACTTATAGGAAGGCCATCCGTAATGCCAAAGCAGCATACTACTGCGTCATTAATAGAAGAAAATAGGAACAACCCCAGGTTTCTTTTCAGCACTGTAGCCAGGCTGACAGAGAGTCACAGCTCTATTGAGTCAAGTATTCCCATAGCTCTCAGTAGTTACGACTTTATGAGCTTCTTTAATGATAAAATTCTAGCTATTAGAAACAAAATCCACCAAGACCTGCCCTCAACTGGCACCGACTTATCTGTAAATTCAGGAACCTTAGAAACAGCTGTAAAACCAGTTACATGTTTATACTGCTTTGCTTCCCTCAGTCTTTACCAACTAACTTCAATAATTTCTTCATCTAAACCATCAACCTGCCTCTTAGACCCCATCCCGACTAGGCTGCTTAAAGAAATTTTACCCTTAATCAGCACTTCTCTTCTAGATGTGATCAATCTGTCTTTATCAACAGGCTATGTACTATAGTACTTTAAAGTAGCTGTAATTAAACCTCTTTTGAAAAAGCCCAACCTGGATCCAGGTGCTTTAGCCAACTATAGACCTATATCTAACCTTCCATTTCTCTCTAAGGTCCTGGAGAAAGCAGTCGCCAAACAGCTGTGTGACTTTCTACATAGCAATAGTTTATATGAGGATTTTCAGTCAGGATTTAGAGCTCTTCATAGCACAGAGACAGCACTGGTGAAAATTACTAATGACCTCCTAACTGCATCAGACAAAGGACTTGTCTCTTTAGTGGTTTTATTAGATCTTAGTGCTGCATTTGATACCATTGACCATCAAATCCTATTACAGAGACTGGAACATTTCATTGGCATTAAAGGAACCGCAAGCTGGTTTAAGTCCTATTTATCAGATCAATTTCAGTTTGTACATGTTAACGATGAGTCCTCCATGCATGCCAAAGTTAGTCATGGAGTTCCACAAGGATCTGTGCTCGGACCAATCCTCTTCACTCTATATATGCTTCCTTTAGGCAATATTATCAGGAAACACTCCATAAACTTTCATTGATACGCAGATGATACTCAGTTATATCTATCGATCAAGCCAGATGAAACTCATCAGTTAGCTAAGCTTCACATGTGTCTTCAGGATGTTAAAACCTGGATGACCTGTAATTTTCTAATGTTAAACTCAAATAAAACTGAAGTTATTGTTCTAGGGCCTAAGCACCTCCGTGACGCATTATCTAAAGATATAGTTTCCCTGGATGGCATCGCCCTGGCCTCCAGCACCACTGTGAGAAATCTTGGAGTTATCTTTGATCAGGACATGTCGTTTAACTCTCACATTAAGCAAATTTCAAGGACTGCCTTTTTTCACCTACGTAATATTGCAAAAATCAGGAACATCCTGTCTAAAAATGATGCAGAAAAACTAGTCCATGCATTTGTTACTTCTAGGCTGGATTACTGCAATTCCTTATTATCAGGCTCCTCGAAAAAGTCCATTAAGACTCTTCAGCTGATCCAGAATGCTGCAGCATGTGTTCTGACAGGAACCAGTAAAAAGAGATCATATTTCTCCTGTTTTAGCTTCTCTGCATTGGCTTCCTGTAAAATCCAGAATAGAATTTAAAATCCTTCTTCTCACATACAAAGCTCTTAATGGTCAGGCACCATCTTATCTTAAAGAGCTCATAGTACCTTACTACCCCACCAGAGCACTGCGCTCCCAGAATGCAGGGTTACTTGTGGTTCCTAGAGTCTCCAAAAGTAGAATGGGAGCTGGAGCATTCAGCTATCAAGCTCCTCTCCTGTGGAACCAGGTTCCAGTTTGGGTTCGGGAGGCAGACACTGTCTCTACATTTAAGAGTAGGCTTAAGACTTTATTTTTTGATAAAGCTTATAGTTAGGGCTGGCTCAGGTGAGTCCTGAACCATCCCTTAGTTATGCTGCTATAGGCCTAGACTGCCGGGGGATTTCCCATGATGCACTGAGCTCCTCTTCTCTTCTCTCTCTCCCTCTGTGTGCAACCTCATCCCATTAATGCATGTTACTAACTCGACTTCTTCCCTTTCCCGTAGTCGTGTGCTTTCTCGTCCCTCTCCTCTCTCCTCCTATCACTTCCTTCAGGTGTTCCTGGCTCTGGACCTGTGAAGTCTGGATCTGTGGTTGAGAGTCTCCTGCTGCCCCCGTTTTCCTACTCAACACCCTCTGCTACAATTACAACTACCGTTACTAGTCCCATTGCTATTATTACTGTTATTATTATCATTAATATTACAATTATTATCATTAACACAACTATAAATATCTGTACCATTTTTCATTCAGTCTATAGCAACATTACCTTTACTGTCTGTACCTCTATGTGTATACTGTGTAGGCTGCCTCCCCTCTCTCTCTCTGTCCCTCTCTCTCTCTCTCGCCCTCTCTCTCTCTCTCTCCATCACCCCCAACCGGTCGAGGCAGATGGCCGCCCACCCTGAGCCATGGTTCTGCTTGAGGTTTCTGCCTCTTAAAAGGAAGTTTTTCCTTGCCTGTGTCGCCTAGTGCTTGCTCTTGGTGGAAATTGTTGTGCTTCTGTAAATAACTTCAGAGTATGGTCTAGACCAGTGGTTCTCAACCTTTTTTGGGCCAGCGCCCCCCTGTCCACTATCCAGATCCCTTACCCGCCCAACATCAAAAAAGATGTTGACTATTTGCCCTGAATATATTTTGATTTTTTTATTGTTACTATTGTGATTAAAAACATGGAAAAGGTAACAAAAAAGCCCTGTGAAAAGTAATTATATTTAACTAATAAGTGAATGTTCCTCACAGAATGTGGGGAATGTTCATACTGTGTATGAAGCAAAATACTGTTTTCTTGGATGGGGCACTTAATAAGTGGGGGGGTATGGGGATCCTCCCCCAGAAGATTTTGAGCATTAAACACTTAATTTCCTGCATTGTGGTGAAGATTGCTCCTCTAATTTCTGCCTTTTCTGCACCAATTTAGGGTGGAAATGTCTGAAAATTCAGGTGACAATTCAAAATATATAACTATAATAGAATACAATGTAGTGAGCCTCTCAGGTATTTTTCTTGCTTTTAAATATTTTTCTCCTGTAGATCAACTTATTTATAGGGCTGGTCCGAATACCATTTTTTGAGCTTCGAAGCTTCGGTAGTAATGAACATTGAATATTCGAAGCTTCGGAAAAATCAATTTGTATACTTTATATTTAAATTTTTGAAGCTGCACAATCTCTTTAGGCTGCCTGTCCGTTTGCATTTTGATTATTTCCAGAAACCGTTCATCCAAACGACTTCACAGGGGAGTACAGTGTCGTATTTATTAAGTAACTATAACGAAGTTATATGTTAAGTATTATATTTCACCAGATTTTATAGCGTAAAACATATTATATGCACGGTGTGCAAAAAAAACAAAAAAAACAAAAAACCCCGAATATCCAAATGTTACATTTTCAAATCGAATACCAACCCACCGAACGAATATTTGAATATTCTAGTCCAGCCCTACTTATTTAATAACATCCCTGCTGAGTCAACACACATGATTAAGTTTTACCTCCTCTTTTGTGGGGAAGTAACTTATTTAAATGTGTTTGTGTCCCCTTTTCATCTCAGTGATAAATTAATCTGTTTTAATTCCGGACTTTAGCTCCTGTCAGTGTTTCCCACAGAATAACTGTGCTGCAGCTGCACATCATGCTAACCTCAAAAACCCAGCTGTATTTTAACATTAACTCAGCTCTCCTTATTAGCTAGGCCCCTTACATGCTTACTAATAACTTCTATTAGCTGTGTCTCCGACATTGACTGCTTGTGCACCTGTGTTCACGAGGGTGAGAGAGGATAGATCGAGGGACGGGTGAGAGAGAGAGAGAGAGAGAGAGAGAGAGAGAGAGGGACGAGTGAGAGGATGAGCTCCGCGAATTCGCGCTGCCTGCAGCTCTGCAGCTCTGCAGTCAAATACGATTTTAAATAGGCCTGGTGAAAAAATCAGTATGTTGCGGTCAGCGCCACAAATAAATGACCGTATGGGAAACACTGTAACTTATCTTCCCATGTTCAAAACTTTCTGCACATTCAGAATCTGTGTTCTCTGACATGTAAAGAAAAAAAGACGTCATAGCAGACTAACGTCATTTGCCTATTTAAAGATAATTCATAATATTTCATTACATGCCCTGTACTGCATTATGTTACTGATTCGCTTCCCCTCGCCGTCTGACAGACAAAGCTGAATGAGAACGAAACTAACCGACAAGAGCTGTGATCACGCAGGAAGCTCACAAATAATTCCACACACCTTAACTTCAGCACCTCTGCTAAAGTGCCGCTAACAGTCCCCAACAGAGCGAGACAGGGCTTCAGTTTTTAACGTTACATTTTATAGCCGACTTAAACTACCCATATCTCCGCTTTGGCACAAACTGTCTGCGACTCACAGCGCAAGGAGGGTTGACGTCACTCGCTGGTGTCGCAGCAAAGTTGCTTTCAGGGTGAGTCCGACAACGGAGTGTCCCTCTTGTAAATGTGTAACCACTGCGATGACAAGACGTTCACGGTGTTTTCCTTAGAGAAATAAACACTTTACAAGTGTAAATTCACCTTAGAATTTCCATCCAACAAACGCCCCCCAAAAGCAGCTCAGCGCCCCCCTTTCTAAAATATTGCTTCCAGCGCCCCCATCGTCCTCGGAATGCCCCCTGGGGGGCGGTACCGCCCCCCCGTTGAGAAACACTGAGTTAGGAGGTCATTAGTAATTTTCACCAGTGCTGTCTCTGTGCTATGAAGAGCTCTAAATCCTGACTGAAAATCCTCATATAAACTATTGCTATGTAGAAAGTCACACAGCTGTTTGGCGACTGCTTTCTCCAGGACCTTAGAGAGAAATGGAAGGTTAGATATAGGTCTATAGTTGGCTAAAGCACCTGGATCCAGGTTGGGCTTTTTCAAAAGAGGTTTAATTACAGCTACTTTAAAGTACTATAGTACATAGCCTGTTGATAAAGACAGATTGATCACATCTAGAAGAGAAGTGCTGATTAAGGGTAAAATTTCTTTAAGCAGCCTAGTCGGGATGGGGTCTAAGAGGCAGGTTGATGGTTTAGATGAAGAAATTATTGAAGTTAGTTGGTAAAGACTGAGGGAAGCAAAGCAGTATAAACATGTAACTGGTTTTACAGCTGTTTCTAAGGTTCCTGAATTTACAGATAAGTCGGTGCCAGTTGAGGGCAGGTCTTGGTGGATTTTGTTTCTAATAGCTAGAATTTTATCATTAAAGAAGCTCATAAAGTCGTAACTACTGAGAGCTATGGGAATACTTGACTCAATAGAGCTGTGACTCTCTGTCAGCCTGGCTACAGTGCTGAAAAGAAACCTGGGGTTGTTCCTATTTTCTTCTATTAATGACGAGTAGTATGCTGCTTTGGCATTACGGATGGCCTTCCTATAAGTTTTAAGACTATCTTCCCAAATTAAACGAGAATTTTCCACTTTGGTGGAACGCCAATTCCTCTCAAGTTTCTATGATATTTGCTTTAATTTGCGAGTTTCAGTATTATACCATGGATCTAACCCTCTTTGTTTTTTCTGTAGCCCTCTCACATGGCAAGTTAGCCATTTTGTATTTTATGGTCATTTTTGGATGATTTAAAGCAGTGTTTCTCAACGAGTGGTACCGCTCCAGGGTGACGTCCGAGGATGATGGGGGTGCTGGAAGCAATATTTTAGAAAGAAAGCTGAGCTGCTTTTGGGGGGCGTTTGTTGGATGGAAATTCTAAGGTGAGTTTCACTTAAGATTCACAACAATACGAGTTTAAACTTTGAACTACTTGCAAAAAATTGTGGTCTGCAACATTAAATCCTGCCAGTTTAGTCCACAGCGACTGGACAGACTGTACATTTTTTCTCCATCAGCTACTTGTGGTGCAGCTTCGTGCTGCCTTCATGGGAACGGGAAGTCAGAGTATCATCTCGAAAATTTTACCCACATTGCGTTTACTGTGTAAACTCTAGAAAACCGACGCACTCTTTTCTAGGCGGGAAAGTGTTTATTTCTCTGAGGAATACACCGTGAACATCTTGTTATCGCAGTGGTTACACATTTACAAGAGGGATATTCTGCTGTCGGACTTAACCTGAAAGCAACTTTTCTGCGACACCAGCGAGTGACGTCGACCCTCCTCACGCTATGACTTCCAGACAGTTTGTGCCAAAGCGGACATATAGGTAGTTTCATTCGGCTATAAAAATGTAACGTTAAAAACTGAAGCCCTGTCTTGCTCTGTTGAGGACTGTTAGCAGCACTTTATCAGAGGTGCTGAAGTTAAGGTGTGTGGAATTATTCGTGAGCTTTCTGTGTGATCACAGGTGTAGTCGGTTAGTTTCGTTCTCATTCAGTTTTGTCAGTCATACGGCGACGGGATACTTCAAGTGAATCAGTAACATAATGCAATACAGGGCATGTAGTAAAATATTATGAATTCTCTTTAAATAGGCTAATGACATTAGTCTGCTATAACGTCTTTTTTTTACATGTCAGAGAACACAGATTCTGAATGTGTAGAGAGTTTTGAATATGAGCAGACAGTATTTCCCATACGTTCATTTATTTGTGGCGGCCCACCACAATATCAACGCTGACTGCAACATATTGATGTTTTTTACCAGGCCTATTTAAAATCGTATTTGACTGCAGAGCTGCAGGCAGCACGAATTCGCGTCTCTCTCTCTCACACCCGTCCGTCAATCTATCGCTCTCTCTCCCTCATGAACACAGGTGGACAACAGCCAATGTCGGAGAAACAGCTAATAGAAGTTATTGGCAAGCATGTAAGGGGGCTATAGCTAATAAGGAGAGTGAAGTTAATGTTAAAATACAGCAGGGTTTTCGAGGTTAGCATGCTGTATAGCTGCAGCACAGTTACACTGTCATTCTGTGGGAAACACTGACAGGAGCTAAAGTCTGGTCAATTACTGAATTAAAACAGATTCATTTATCACTGAGATGAAAAGGGACCATAAACACATTTAAATAAGTTACTTCCTCACAAAAGAGGAGGTAAGACTTAATCATGTGTGTTGACTCAGCAGGGATGATATTAAATAAGTTGATCTACAGGAGAAAAATAGCCTATTTAAAAGCAATAAGAATGCCTGAGAGGCTCACTACATTGTATTCTATTATAATTATAAATTTTGAATTGTCACCTGAATTTTTAGACATTTCTACCCTAAATTGGTGCAGAAAAGGCAGAAATTAGGGGAGAAATCTTCACCAGAATGCAGGAAATGAAGTGTTTAATGCTCAAAATCTTCTGGGGGAGGACCCCCATACCCCCCCACTTATTAAGTGCCCCATCCAAGAAAACAGTATTTTGCTTCATACATTGCTTCTGTGAGGAACATTCACTTATTAGTTAAATATAATTACTTTTCACAGGGCTTTTTTGTACCTTTTCCATGTTTTTAATAACAATAGTAACAATTAAAAAATCAAAATATATTCAGGGCAAATAGTCAACATCTTTTTTGATGGGGGGCGGTAAGGGATCTGGATAGTGGATAGGGGGGCGCTGGCCCAAAAAAGGTTGAGAACCACTGCTCTAACTTGAGACCCCATCTCTAGTACTAGTGCTTTAAGAGTGGGACTTGCCTTGCAGTGAATTTCTGAATAGGCGAGTAGAGGCTGCTGGCTTTAAATCAAGCATGTCGACTGTTTTTCTAATAGGCCTACTGCTCCTCTCTTTTCCACCGTTGTTTGCAAACCAATAAATCACAATCATTCGCCAGATAGCACACACAAGTCTCGACAATGTCCGCCTGAGCTCAGTGTATCTGAAGCAGGTAATAATGCTCGTTATAAATCCTCAGATGCTCAGGCGGACACTGTTGTGAGTCTAGACAGCTGATCTGCAGCTCTTGTTGGCTGGAAATGTTTTGATGACCTACCAAACTGACTACCAAACTGCGATTTTATGTTTGTGTTTCTTTGTCTGTGCTGGAGTTCTTTAAGAACTTAATGGAGTTACCCAGTTTGTTATTAAATTTATAACGACATTTATCGTGTGTCACATTATACTCCCACACAAAAAAGGGTTTAGGGGTAATCCAATCAAAACTGATGTTCATTTACAAATTTTGCTCATGGATCATGGTTACTAAATAATGATGCCAGTCCGTCACTTTATACAGCGTATACAGTACATCAGCTGGGTTAATTTGCCTAATCTTCGCAGGTCTTTAGACCACGGTGGAAACGCACACAACAACAGGATGAAGAAAGCTTTTAGTTCCAGGGACTAAAAAGTCCCAGGTACTTTTGCTCAAAACGCGGCTTTAGGCACAATGTGAGTGCAGGCCAGCATGCTCGGACACGGTACAAGGCAACCGGCCTAGTGTGAGCACACCCTTAGTCATTAAACTGGACCTTGTAGTGCAATACCTCACATTCTGTGCAATTATCTGTTTTAATAGTCAATACTTAATGTGCAATACTCTCTATTTTAATATTTAGTGTGCCATATTATCTGCTTCAATACTCTGGTATACTCCTAATACTGCAGTTGTAAGGATTTTAAGGATTTGTAATCAATTCCACATAAACTCTACCAGTACTCATTATTGCTACTACCATTTATTCACTGCTACTATGAATCAATGTGTCCCTGAGCAAGACTTAACCCCTAGTTGTTCCAGCGGCGTGCGACCTCTGACATATAGCAACTATAAGTCGCTTTGAATAAAAAAAAAGCGTCAGGTAAATCACTAAATGTTAACGTAATAGAGCAGCACAAAGCCTTTTCCTACTGAATGTGTGTGTGTCCAGTGTACCTAGTCAAAATTAAAGCCTTAACATATGGTGACGCAATGCACGGTCTTCCACAATCAGAGAATCACTACAGTATAGTCTTCGGGAAATTTGGCACCACAGGTATTTTCACAGTTTCACAGAAGAGTCAGACATATGTGTTCTCGCGAGAGGAACTGTCAATGTTTACAACCAGTATTTATTAGCAGTACTCTCCCTCCACCGTCACTGCTTTACGTTCCGGACGAGCGAATGTTTGGGAGGAGGCATCACCGACATTTCGTCTTTGACAGCCGGCCGAAGACGCATCTCGTGTCGCTGTTTGCTATCCGGGCATAGCGAGGAAAGGAAGAAAAACAAGTCGTCGGCTGGGGTTCGCTCCACAGGGGTAACGTTAGCCAGGTAAGACAGAAACACTGGTTTATTGGCGGCTAATGTTACTCGAGAACAACCCATTAGACTGCTGATATGAAATGACATTGTTACTATACCAGAAACACTTTAGCAGTTCAGAATTTGAACTGTCTGCATTTGCTTTCCTTCCATTTTCCTTGTTTTGCAAATCCATGCAGCTCCGGCAGATTTTAACACTATTTGTCTCGTGCATGACAGATGTGCTTCCCTTTAATCTTTGCTAATGTTACATCAACGGTAGCCATGGCTACTAGCCGTTTCTTCGGTTCCACAGAACCAGTTAGGTCAGACAGTAGGCTACGTGCGGTTCTCCACCACGGGTAGACCGTCACGCCAAATTCCATGTACTATACTGACAATTTAAGGTTCCCATGCTTGCAAATCTATGCAGCTCGTAGAATATGGCTGGATAGCAACTCTGAATTGACAGGGGTCGTGTGTGTTTTCGGCATAAATATAACCCCTGAAAAAGAATTAGGTTTTGTGAAATTGTATTGTAACTTGAGTGACGCTGCTCTGTATGCTGTAAGTTACCGTCCACTATCTTGTTAGGAATAGCAGGAGGACCTCTTGTAAAATAGCATGTAGTTACATATATACGCGCAGGTGTATGTTTTCCACATAAACGACACGACAGGGGGACGTAAAATGGTTAAAATAGGAAATTCAATTGTGTTGCATAGCGAGGTGTTTTCCCCTGTTCACTCAGAGGGGGGTAACTGAACACGGCGCGGTGTGTCAGGGTGTTACTGGAGGAGACACTTCGGGGGAATCGACGTGTGACGCGCCTCTGTGGCGAGACGCATGTGGCCGCTGTGTGTAGTTGGTGTCTTCTTTCGTCTCCATGTCTGTCTCACATACAAACTTACACACAGTATTAGGTGTGCATACGTTTTGGTTGGCGGAGGGCTCAGATTGAACCATTCCTGTAAACATCGGGATGCTGCTAAATCCTTTAACCACAGCAGTTTGTAATACTGAGGCCTTTCTAATACATGTCTGACAATATCATGTATTTCTGAATAAGCTACTTTATGTTGTGTAACTCAACATTGTTACCCAGTATTTTGCAT
Source organism: Lepomis macrochirus (assembly GCA_024633595.2). Taxonomy (NCBI): domain Eukaryota; kingdom Metazoa; phylum Chordata; class Actinopteri; order Centrarchiformes; family Centrarchidae; genus Lepomis; species Lepomis macrochirus. The sequence goes on along the minus strand of JALXJV020000002.1, from coordinate 599,705 downwards.
TACTGAAAGCACATTAATATATTGTAACGACATTGTATTTGATTCAATAATATTGTTCTTTGACTATGTAATTTTCTGGCAGCCTGCAGTACCATGCTGTATATTGTGTTAACAATTATCTCATTACAGAAGCTGTGTTCTCTTAAGTTTCATATTTAGTTTAATCTCTCAGTTCAAACAGTCCTGTGTGGAGAGGCAGATCAGATCGCCACCTGTGTTGCATATTGCATAACACATGCTGGCTGAAGTCAGTGGACAGACAGCGTTAGAGATGCAAGTTAGTGTTTTTGTGAAGCATTCTCTCTTCATTCTCTGCTGCTGGAGTTCACAGGCTGTAGTTGTAGCCTGAATTATTTGCTTTTAGTCTTAACAGTGACTGCTGGCAGTGCACATTCCTTGTCAGCATTCTCAATGGAGTACTGCCAAAGTGTAATCAATGCTGCAGGCTTTACTAATTTATTAAACATATAAGTTGTATTTGCATGCAATTTCTGTACATGGGATATTTAGTTACAGTTGATCTCTGGGCATTAGTTCCACTCTGTGGTTCTGTGTCATGCTACTTTGCTAGTTTGACAAGCTTAGAACATTAAAGGATAAGGCTGGTGTGATTCTATTTTTTTTATTGTCAACAAATCCTCATTGTCATGTGTTTGTGCTGTACGGCCACTGAAGGTCGCTGCCACAATTAATGTAAACATGAGTTGTAATTTTATGTGGTTAAAACGGCCGTTTTTCTGTGGAGGACAGGCTCTGTATTAACTAAGTATATTTATGGACAATAATCTGGAAACAGGTTTTGCTTGCTGTAATCTGTATCATACAAGATACAGGGCAATAAAAATGATCTTTTATTCCCCTGTACAATACAGAGTGATGAGGGATGATTGTCACTGCTCTCGTTCCATGAAAATATACATTCCAAAGTGTATCTGAAGATTAAATGCAGCTTCAAGCAGTCTGAGTTAGTCAAATCAAGTAGATATCTTCCAAAGGTAGTTTTTAATAGGCTACAACATTTTCTCTTTGTGTTTCCACACACAGTGTTTCACTAGCCATGTTTCCATCTAATTGTCATGTGAATTTGAAGCAGACGTTTGAAATGTCGCAAAAAAAAGTAAATGAGTGCATTTCCATCAGCTGGTTTGGAGCAAATAAACCAGGCTACGCTAAGTGTAGTTACGTCAGTAGGCTGTAATAAACAAGACGTGTGGGTTCCAAACCAGAAACAAAACCAGCCACATGGAACTGATGGCTATTGATTTTAGAAAAAGGAAGAGAGGTCTTCAGGAATGTGTTTCAAGCAGGCAATTTGCTACCAGCCATGTCTCAGCGCGCTATGGGAATATCTGGCAAGACACTGACGGCAGAAACTTATCAGATGTGAGTTACAAGTTTACTACGCCAGAAATTATTTGGCAAAGGGTTTTCATCTCAAATGAAGGAGTGTTTTTTGCTGTTTCCATCAACCTTTTCTAATGTGATACTTCAAAATGCGCTTAAAAACATTGCTATTGCTGCTGCAGGTGCTAATGTTGTCTCTATGTTTGCATCTGTTCGGATCTACTTGCATCAGATTGTGTCTGTTTTTTCTGAAAATGTGTTCTTGTAGATTAGGTAGGTTTCCCTCACGTCTGTTTTGGAATGGGTCTAAAATGTTTGGTTTGTGGAGACTCAAACAGATTCTGTCATTTGGTTGTCGGATGTGACATGTACAGGTCAGGCTGTATTCATCTACACAGACAACACTTGCTGAAGAATTTGTTGTTAATCTTGATGAATTTGTTGGCAATAAGAACAAATGAAGAATATCACCAGGCTTATCCTGGTAATCTCCATTGGAATGAATGAATATCAGAATCAGCTTTATTTCCAGGGATGTACATATACGAGGAATTTGTCTCTGGATTGTACAATGCTCATGATGTGCTTATACAATAACACGATAATACAGTAATAAAACTGAACACAGGCTACAGTAAAGAGAACACATATACACACGCACACACACACACACACACACACATATATATGTGTATATATATATATAATTATGCTTAAAGTCAGTACCAACTAACCCTAATCCTCTGTTGTGTTTGTTTGTTCAATCTCAACTTGCCAAACTGTACACGCCTGGAGGGGCGCTTACTCCACTTCAGTAACTACAATTAAGATACAAAAAAACAAGTTGTCAAAGTGAAGTTGTGGCTGTCATTTTATCAGTATTTAGCTCACTGTTGAGTTTGTGGATGATATTTATATAAGTGTGATCAATTATTGAGGAGAAAGATTTATTACCAGAGCTAAACTGGCAAAAGCATTAGAGTTTCCACTGTACCTCCTACTGGGGCAGTGTTTGATGTGCAGTTTGACTTAACCTGTGGGTGGGTTAATTGATAGGACAGCTAGCATAGTCAAAAATTTCACGTGAGAGTGGTAGTACATCAAGCTAGTTATTAGCAGTGAAATGACAGTATGTGTGGTTAGTATTAGGAAATGTGTTGTTCATAAACTGCAACAAAGGTCACTGTGTTAATAAAGATATATTTTAAACATTTCAGTGATGTTAAAGAAAAAATAATTGAAGATATATTGAGGTCACAATTTACTACTATTTACTACTACACTAAACCATACCAGGTATTTGTTAAATATTTGTTAAATCTTTATAGGAATATAATGATATCACTGAACTTGTCATGTAAAAGGACTTAATATACTTAATATGACTTTAATTTAGCCTCTTTTTTCCCCAATGATTAAGCAGTAATGCTGGCAGTACTCTTTTACATTACCAGTACCAGCTCAACTTGCCTCGACTCAACTCGATTCAACTCTACTTGACTCGGTTTGCCCGGGCTCCGTTTTCCATTGCAGATAGTACCCAGAGACAGTAGCCCTCAATGTAGCTCGTCGTCATAGCAACGCCACACACAACTGCCATGACGTAATGTTCAATGCAACACACACACCAGCGATTCACACAGCTTCCTTTTGATTTAAGTTACAACGTTTGAACATTCCTCAGAATGTAAAGACAGATAAGCGCTATGAAAACCTGCCAGCTGTGTTTTCCTCTGCCGTTGTTGCTGCAGCGGTCTGTGTGACGTTGGGAGCAGAGGGCTCTCTGAGGGGGCGGCTGGGGTAGGTATTACACTATTAGGTGTACCTTGTGGGACTGTTTAGGCTGGTGTTTAAGCTGGTGTTGAAGAGATTTGCCTAACTTCTAACTGTCTTCTTCTGAATGCCTACCCTGCTTACACTGAAATGGCTATGAACACTGAAATTTTGTGGCCAGGAAAATAGGCCCCAGGAATAACTTTATTTATTTGAGTCAAGCAGCCTATAAGAACCTTAAAGATATTAAAAACACTATAAATTATACCCCAGTGAAGGATAAATTCAATGTCTGAATTCAAGTGTTCTCTGGTTGTTTGCTGTTCAAATCCCAAACTCTTGGGCTCTCTCTCTCTTAGGCTTTAGTCCCATGAGGTGACGATCCTGCTCTGAGTCTGATGCCTTTGACATCCGCCGAGTAGTAACACCAATCTATGTCTGACTCTTCTTTATATATTCTCTCTTCAAGTTGTCTTTGGGTGTAATTGTGTATGTGTTGGTGTATGTGCTGGTGTGTGTGTCGGGGTAAGGATATGTTGATTCATAGTCATGATGTCTTCACCCAAACTCAGCGTCCTTTTGCACACTTGTTTAACCTTTACCCTAATCGGCCAGTCGGTCGGTGATTTAGGTTTCCATTACCATTTTTACGTAATTTTGTTTTAAATGAATTATACAAATGTACAGCAAAGACTTTGAACTTTGAACCATTTCGTTCATCGAGATCTGGTGTGTGATTTAAGTGTTCCCTTCATTTTTTGGAGCAGTTTATGATGTCCAGCTTGAAATTATTCAACATTTTAAAAAATGTACATCTTCTGCAGGAACCAATGGGCTCGGCCTGAGAGCTACATACAGGGAAAGGACGTCAGAAAGTGTTGAGAAAGGACTAACTACATTGTTGTCTGGGGATGATCTGCCTAATATTACAATGTTTTACATATGTTTAAATATCTTAAAAATGATTTATGATAAATAGATGTAGTCTTTTTGCCGTTTTCCTCAGATTTTTGCTGAAATATATATATATATGTATATATATAGCTGTCTTCCTGGTTGCGCAACAATTTTTTTTACCCAATCAGAGGAAGATAATGTGTTGTTTTCTAGCCAGTCAAAATGACTCTGTAGCCCTTTACCATCCAACCCACTCAACCATGGTGGCAACACACAAACACAGAGAATGAACTGGGAATTAACACGCGCTTCAGAGACAGAGAAAAACAGATAAAATTGATGGAGTAACTTTATAAACATTATTATTATTGTTTTAGTTCTTTCATAATGGCAAAGAGGAAAAGTTTTCACAGCAGAAGCACTGAGCCAAAGTTGAGACGAAGACGGATGAAGCTTTTTACCAAAGAGACAAAATGCAATCAGGATCAAAGATAAATTTGATGACAGGTATGTAACTTCAAATAACCTCTTTATCATGAAATAATGTAATAAAGCGTGAACTAATTTATTGTGAGTTGTTTTGGATGCAATTGCGTAAATGGGCTGTTTTAGTCAGAAGAGGTTCAAAGTTTTCCTCCATTGTCTGTGCTGTGAGTCTCCCCCGTCTCCCCCTCCAATACACATAGGGCAGCATCACCCCCCTCTACCCCACCCCCTCTCTCTGCAGTGTGCTCAGTGAACTGTTTGTTTAGTCAGGAGTCAGGTTACAGGAGATTATAGGGGTGTTGTTGTTTTCCTCCATTGAATATTGACACTGAAAGAAAGCTTCCAGTTTCACTGTGTAATTGCTCTCTCCTTTGACATTATTTCACAGCATATTTCAAGCCTATCATCTGCATCATCATCTGGGATTCTTTTGGAAACACAGTCATATAGTCTTTAGTGGCTACAGATCAGAAGATTGACCACACACCTGTGCCCATTGCCCCTGTGGACCCACAAACTATGCACACACACAGGACTGCAGATGTTATCAAATACTGTGAGAACTCTGTAATGCCGGTTTCACACCAAACGCGATTTTCCGCCTCGCAGCGCTTTCCACGCGCGAGTACATTCGCTGCAAGCGTTCACACACAATGCGAGAAGGCGATTTTAACGCGATGAGGGGAATAAACACAACTCGCCATTACTACAACTGTATGAAACCAAAGTAAACATTTTGCGGTGATTAAATAGCAATAAACAGATTACTCTGATGCCGAAATAACCACAACATGATGTGGATTTGTTAAACATTTGAATTAATGCTTTGTCAGGTCTGTCAGCAAGACAGCAGGACAACAACTTATAAAATGTTTGTTTTCTGAACGGAGTTTGGATCGATCAGGGCTGTGCTATGCTAACTTGGTCACAGTAAAGTACAATGACAGCTTTAAAAAAGTTACAGACACATGTTTTCTGAACTCACCAGGTAGTTCAACCTCCTCGCTTTCTTTTCTCCAAGTAATGTCCAGCTTTGTCCCGTTTTTATATAAATATGAAATCGTAGTCCGACAGAGCTAACGACCTCACAACAATACTGTAACCGGATGTGAACGGAATCTAGCTGCTGAGAAGCTCCAGTCAAGACAAATCAACGTTGAAATCCCCAAATTTAAAGTAAAATGCTAATTTAATAAAAAAACTCCGAGCTCCTCCTCCACGCGAATTCCATCGCGTTGCCTTCGCGTCGCCGGCCCCGCCGCCCGACTGGAAATCGTGGCTCTACGCGTCTTTGCATTGACTTTGTATGTAAACTCACTGCCCCAAACGCTCGATTCGCGTTTGGTGTGAAAGCACCATAAGGCAAGCAAAGCCTATATAACAAGAACCCCTGGCAGTGTGGGGCATGCCAGGAGCCCTTCTGCAACTTTTTAGAGATGCCTTGGTTTGCTCAGTGGCTGCATTATTTCATTGTTCTGGGCACATTTTATTGAAAACATGCATGTGGATGTAAAACAAAGGGTTGGATAAATATGTTTTTAGTTCAAAAACTGTTCAGTAATGTTGTATAAGGCATGATTTTCAATAATAAATCACAAAATCTAATTTTCTTTATGAAATTCTCTAGTTTATTTTACACTCATACTTCATTTATAAGGACATTACATGCATGCTTATGTTAGTTTAGGGTTTTGAATCCTGAATCCATAGATACCAAACACATGGTGTTCCATATACATTACATATGGTTTATAAGCATAAATGTATAAACAGAGAAAATGGACCAAAATTGGGTTAGGCTCCAGAGGGTTGAATTCCAGACAATGAAAAATGCCCATTCCATCACTCTTGTTTTCTCCAACCAACAGTACAAAACTCAGAGAAAGTAAATTTACTATCACACAGATCCTCACCTTTGAGAAGAGAACTTGGTAAATAACTTTAATTATTCAATTATGATTAAAGTAGTTGCTGATTCATTTTCTGTTGATTGATTAATCAACTAATAATTTCTGCTCTAATTTTATTATTGCTCCTCTAATTGTCACTGATGAGCTTAAACTGTCACTGTCCCTACCCTGGCCTTAACTGTTGTATTTATCTGCTGTTAGCCTGCAGGTAGGACGATTCCATCTGCACTGCAGAATCAGTAGGATGGTCAAAACTGTTCCTGTTCTTGTGAGTGTTCCTGTTTCTGCTTGATCTCCTGCATTATCCAGCCTTTTCTCCATCTCTGTACTGAAGAGTGCCACAATCAATAACAATTTGATCACCTTTCGCCTTTTAACTTCCCGATTTAGTCATTTTTTGTCTTGAAGCTTCTTTTGTCTTTTCCAAAAATAAGCTTCTGTTTCTATACAGATATATTTGACCACATGCACGTCTTCAGTGGGTCTCTATACCAAAGCTACACCTAACTGATCAAAGATCTGTGCAGTATCTACATGTTTTTTTCAGAAATCCATTTATTTAAGTAACACATTTTCACTGTTCTTTATAGTATATTTCTAGAAAAATTAATTGAGGGGTGGTGATGGCATAATGGATAATACACATGCCCTTGGTGTGAGAGACCCCACTGTGACCCATCCACCATTGTGTCCCTGAGCAAGACACTTAACCCCTAGTTGCTCCAGAGGCGTGTGACCTCTGACATATGTAGCAGTTGTAAGTCACTTTGGATAAAAGCGTCAGCTAAACAAGTAAATGTAAATGATAAACAGTATTTTGTCTTCCGGGGCTGAACAATTAATTAAAATATATTAAAAATGCATTATATGGCCCAGTGCAATTTCGAAATTGCAGGAGCTGACATTGTTTGATAAAGGGAAGTTATAAATAAAGTAAATGTGTCACAACATACCATCATAAATCAAGCATTGTAGTGCTACAGACATGCCCGGCCCACAAATGCACCCAGCAAAGATCGCATCATCATCATTTTTACTTTTTTGTTTTTGTGAAATGAAATGGAAAAATGACCATTGTCACTTAAATCATGACATATCGTAATATCTGTTAAAAAACTTGCATATCTTCAGCCCAAGTGTCTTCCATACACTAATAGTGACTTTTCTGTCCACTGTTTTATCCTGAGAGACACATGACTTGCACCCGCCCCCAATGAAATCAATCCTCCTGTGAACTTCATACACAAATTCCTCAGTCTAATTTGAGAAGTGAGACACTTTCTCCCACCCAGTCTCAGTCGCTCCACTCAGTGTCTCCTGCTGCACCCCCTCTCTTATTTCCTCACCCAATCTAACTCCTCCTCTTACCACCCATCTCTGGATGTTCTGTATTACTTTATTACCTTTTCCCTTCTCTTGTTCAACAACAGTCGGGTGCAGTGACTGTGGACAGCGTCCTGAAGTCTTGTCATCACAGTGACATTGCCTGTACAGAGACCCCCCCAAAAAACCCTCTGTTCACCGGTTACATCCGGCAACCATAGATTATATAAAACAATTGATGTAGCTTCTGTGACGTCACACGTTGGTTTCTGAAGAGCCGCTTTGAAGCTTCAGTTTTGGCAGAGCTGGCCGTCACCAACTTGGCTACATGTCACCATGCGTCACTCCCAGATAACCAAAAATGGGCAAAGAGGCGGGTCGGGTTGGAGGTGGAAGCTAAAACCACGCCTAGTTTGACGTGACGGAGTTAGCTCAGGCTAAGGAGCTAATGCTATATGCTACTCTGCGTTATCAGATGTAGCTTGTCTGGTTGGCGATTGATAGCCTGTGGCTGCATCGTTACCCTCTTATACTGGAGGTAAGTTAACCTGAAACTATACAACAACAATTAAAGTAACTATTTCTTTGTTATTTAGGTTATACTAAACATGGTTTAAAATGCTTCAACGTTTTTTAATATATAAATGTGGTAATTTGGTAACTAGATTATGTGGTGACAAAAGTTAACTCTACCATAGATAGCTGGACAGCTATCTATATTTGACAGCTGTTAACACTGTCAGTCTTCAAAGGACAACACAAAAACATATTGTTGACTATTGTTATTGAGTGTCATCTACAGTGTTTGGAATAACGGCGTTTAAAAGAACGGCGTTACGTAACGGCGTTATTTTTTCAGTAACGGGGTAATCTAACTAATTACTTTTCCCGTCGTTACAACGCCGTTAACGTTACTGGTCGTTAAATGCAGTGCGTTACTATGTAATAAACTGTGTAATCCGAACGCACCAGCTGGCTCACACAGCTAGTCAGGAGGCGGGTTAATAACGAGGTAATTAGTGCTTGAAGTGGACCGGTACGCTGCGCTCTCCATATCAGGTTCTCTAGGCTCAACATGGCGCTCAGCTGTTCCTGTTCTCGCCTGCCTGCTAAACTCTGTCAGCGGGGAGAGACGAGGGACAAGAGAAGCTCGGGTGCCAACCAGCGATTATGTTGGCTAAGGCAGAGTCATGTTTCTTGATAACGAGTTGGTAACACGCGCCACACACACACACACACACACACACACACACACACACACACACACACACACATTAAAACAGCTAAACAGAGATTCGATGATGCAGCAGAGATTTTTTTTAACAGTAACGCAAATAGTTACTTTCCCTGGTAACGAGTTACTTTTATTACAGAGTAATTCAGTTACTAACTCAGTTACTTTTTGGAACAAGTAGTGAGTAACTATAACTAATTACTTTTTTCAAGTAACGTTCCCAACACTGGTCATCTATATACCGAGGTGTTGCTCCCTTGTTCCATTTTCTCTCAAATATGTGATGTAATAGTACTGTCAACCTGACTGAGGAATCTCTTGTTGTTAATTTTATATTTTACATCAACTACCTGAAACATTTATTACTCATTTATTTTCGTTCCATTGTCACAGTGTGGATCAGATGTCCCACCTGGTGCCAGACAGCTGCACAAGCCTGGAAAGCATCCTCAGTGTATTGAACATCTGTATCTGAGGGCATGGACTGATGTGGAAAGGGGCTCTCCCCTTCTGTTCACTTTTACATTCAGTTTTAAATATTGTCCATATGTGTTTTATGCACATTTTTAAAAAATATATAAATTATGGTTCACATTTACTGTATATTTGCACTAATTTTGTCTTTATTACTGACTGAAAATGTTAGATTTCACATTCTGTCAATCGAAGTTAATCTTACAACAGAGATAAAACATCAAACATTAAAGCTGAACTCTTGCTACGTGGAGATCAGTCTAGTAGAAGTTGAAAAGTGAAAATGTTCCCAAAAATGTTTCATGGGTCACATGAAATGTTGAAAAGTAATTATGCAGTGTATTTCTGTGTGTGCAACCTGTGAGTAAGTGATGAAAACAAAGAATGACCTGCACAGAGTAATAATGTTTCCAACTAGGTGGTATCGTTAATTGTGACGATCCAAACTCTGAGGTCTCAGAGCTGATGGAATGCACCTGTGGTAAATAGGTGCATTTATAAAGTGTAAGCCTCCTAATACTTGTGCCCACAAACCCGCCTACAGGGCTTCAAAACTATTCAGTGTGCAGATAATTCTTTGTTTTTCACAATAGAGTAACTTCTCAGTAAATGTCACATTCATCTCTTAAATAAATGTCCAAATACGACAAACATCAGCTTTTCATCTTTTACTTTTTACTGACATATGCAAAATGTTAACCTATAATACAATCTTAATATAATTTAATTTAATTTACAGCTGTTAACTATCACATTTTGTTGAGTTTAGATCACATTATATTCAATTAATCAACTAATTGCTTTTCAGTAACTAACATTTGTACAATTTGTGTGTCTTTCACCGGAGGCACAGCCTGTCTTAGCGAAGGGTCAGTTGTACGTTACGAAGCAAACGTCAGGAGATCTGTGCTAAAGTATGTTAGCTGGATGCTCCTGCCATCAAGGCTAGTATTTACAAATGACTCCACATTTGCATTATGGGGCTACATCCTTTCTTGTAGGCTAAATCAACACTTTGAAATAATACTGGTAGTACACAGGAGAATAATGTGGATTGTGTCTGCATCTGGGGAAGTAATTTGGAAAGTCATAACAACTGCTCAGTGTTAGCCGTCAAGCTAACATGACCCTCTCCAGCCTTTCTGATATTAACTGTTTTCACCAACATCCTCTGAATCTGGTTTGGCCTGACAGAATACATCACATAAACCTTTATTGTTATCTGTATCCTTACGTGCATGTAAAGTTAGCACGGCATGCACGCAAAACTCTGCACCGGTGAATGTCAGGCAGTCAGAGAGAAAATGGTCAACAATAAGCCTCAGTTTAGCTGGAAATATACAGCGTAAGTTACAGTGACTAATGAAAAGAGACTGCAGCTTCTCAAGATAAAAGCAGAGCTACCATGTACCATTTTAATGTTTTCTATTGCCTATAAAGTAAGCAGCGCACAGAAGCTGTTGCCATGGGTCACTACCTATAAAGCGCCAGCTGTTTCCTCGTGGAGTGCTGGTCGGTCTGTTCACATACGGATGTAGTTAAGACCCGTGGATCCAAGCGTACACAAGCGGAGCATCGCTCCCTGTCTCAACAGGCCTTGAGACACACTTTAAAACATGTGGCCAGCTGCATGGAAATTCTAAACACCAACTACACAACTTAACGGCCGCCAAAGTATATTTGGCAGAGAGAGAGAGACGTGGATATGGGAGATTCTCCTGCTTGCTATATTATAAAAATAGCTTGCTATATTATCGCTACTGCTGGTCAAGTTAACGGCCAAAATGTGAAATCTTATTGTGCAGACTCGCTCCCTCATTGCTTTTCAACATTAAATAAAAATATAAAAATGCTGTCAAATTTTCCGGTTGTAAAAAATACTCCCATTGTCTCAAAAAATGCGAGCATTTGGTCACAGTCTGCAGGCCTGGTTTCAGGGGTCTACACCCCTCTGAAAAAAATCCTAGGAGAGACACTGAATGTGTAACAATGTCAGTTGTCTCCCACCTGTCAGGTTGGAGGCTGCTGTTTATGTTTTGCAATGCATGGTTGTCATAGTGACAGGATTAGCTTGGAGGTGCTGTAAGGGAGAGGGGGCAGCTGTGTCTCAGTGTGTGTATCGATACTATTTCTGAACACACTCCTTCTCAGTTGTATGGAAAATCTTTTTTGGGGATGCTCCGTCCCTCACACTCATTCAAACAAACAGAGCGATGATTTCTTCATTGGACTTTGGACATACTTGACCGTAAAACTGGATAAATAACAGACTCACTCAGCTCTTCTAACTCATTCGAACATACATGTACATGACATATCTGTATTGTGAGTCCTTCTAAAGACTTGGATAAATTTCACAGTAAGACAAGTGTTTGCTGAGCTGTTAATTTGAAAACAAATTGCCATCACCAAACTAAAGAGGAGAACTCCCCTTGTCTTTGCTGAGTTACACAGAGACCTCCCAAATGCTCATGGAAAGCAATCAGGCTTGCCCAAGTCTTGACATTGACTTACCTAAACAAATGTCATCAAATATTAATGTTTCTATACATCCACAGCAAATGTTACCCAGCTGATACCTGTGTGATGATGTCTGTACTTAGCTTACATAGAGTGACTGATTAGGGTGGCATATCGGTATATGAGGTATACCGATATAATTTAGAGTTAATTAATGTCTCCGTAAAGTCTTGCCTGCGTTTGCTCCCTCCTTCTGCGTCTGCATGCAGCCCTCTACTCAGAGAAGCGGAGAACGCTGACGTGTTTTCAGCAGGGGTATGTTTAGGTCTGTGAGTGTAAAGAGAACTGAAGTAGGCAAATTTAATAAGTGAGTGATACTTGAGATGGAGAATGAAGTATAATTAAAACGGTGAAATAAGAAACAAGCTAAGTTGCTAAAAATAGTAACCCCCCCACCCCCCCCCGCCGCCCACTTGGAAGAAAATACCGATATATATTTATACCGGAATTCTGCCTAACAGTACCAGGATATGACTTTTTGGCCATATCGTCCAGCCCTAGGACTGATTATCTTTTCATTAGGTATGATAACACAAACACAAACTGCACATGGTTATTTGAAAAGCTCAAAGATAACCGCATAGAGGAAATTTATGGAGTAATACCCTACAGACTGCAGACTGCACCAACAACTGTTGTTGTATCCCCAACTGTATTCTTTATTGTTGCAAAAATCAAGTGCATATTTGTAATATTATATGTTGAACAAGTGAATAAGTATCAAATGCCAAATCAAGTCATTAAAATCAAATCAAATCTGATTTAACTGTGAATGCTAAAGGTTCAGACTTAGCAACAATTTTACTCTTTGTAGAACTTAACTGCCAATAAATTTTATCCTCTTGAGTATTTAATTAAAAAACCTCAGTTAAGATTAGTTGAAAGCGTAATACTCAACAGCATAGATGTCCATAGTTGAGCCCAGGAGGAAACTGGAGCCCACTGCTTTTTCATTAATTACTTTTTATTAGGGGCAAGAACAGCAGAGTGCTGCACTTTCCTCCTGGACTCAACAACCCACAGATTGACATTTACATTGATTTGCTCTTCTCTTGAGAGTAGTTCTGAAACAACTGGATGAGTAATCAACCAGTAAGCTGACAGAAAAATAATCACCATCTATGCATATAATAGTATTAATTGACGATTAAGTCACTTATTAAATAAAAACACTCTCTGTTTGCAGCTTTCCCAATGTGAGGATTTGTTGCTTTGCTCTGTTTTATAGTAAACTGAATATCCTTGGGTTTTGGAAACTGAGGTTAACTTTTTTTCCCCTGATGTTTTTGACTAAACAAATGATGGGTCATTTGAAGAAATTATCAAATAAGTAAAGGTCTAAAGAGTAACACATAAGATAAAATGCTGAATGATTACTCTGCCATCAATCTCACAATCAGTAGTCATAATATTTTTTTTTAAATGGTCATTTCAATGTGGAATCAAAATTAAATTAGACCTCAAAAAATCAAAATATTAGACCTCTTGTGTATGGTAATCATTTGCAGCACAGAACTAAAGAAAAGAGCTACCAGGTACCAGGTAGATTTATTTACAATTTTAGAACACAGGGTTGTATAACAAGATTATGTTGTAGTCCCCTTTATGCTACTCACAAAGCAAACATTTGCCTAAGTAAATATGTCCTCTCTTCAGCTGTCTATGGTAGAGCCCGGTTGATATAGGTCATTTTCTTCAATTTTGGTTGATGTGGACAGTAATTGGCATGAGTTTATAATAGCATGATAACCAAACCTGGTTATCATGGTAATTAAAACGTGTATGGTAATAATAACCATCAGGAATTTTACCATGGTTTATAGTTAAACCAGTAATCATTTCATCCCTAATGCAATGCTATGCCACTGACATGCCGTTTAAATCACTGGTTTGAATTGTAAGCTTTATTAAAGAATAAAGTCTTGATACAATTCCAGCCAGCCATCTCTTAAATGTAGAGATGTTGTCTGCCTCTAGAACCCAAACTGGGCCCTGGTTCCACAGGAGAGGAGCCTGATAGCTGAAGGCTCTGGCTCCCATTCTACTTTTGAAGACTACTCTTGAAGTAACCCTGCATTCTGGGAGGGCAGGGCGCTGGTGAGGTAAAAATGTTTTATTTTCCACATTCTATTTAAGACACAGTACCCCAAAACTACAAATTGAAAACAGAGTGAATTGCCCGCGCATGCGCAGAAGAATAACAACATCACACGCAGCACACTGTCGTACAGAAGTAAAATGAGCCGCAGATGTTAGCTCCGGTAGCACCTACTTGCTAACCCTCCCAATTATCACAGCAGACTCCTGTATTTCAGTGTCCCCTCACAGGTCACATTTCACCCCAATTATGACAAGTGTTCACAACTTTCTGTCCTTTTCATTTCGTTTCTGGCGCTGTAATGCAACTGCCCCACAACTCACTTCCCCCCACTTTGTCCAGGGACACAAGTAGCATGCACATAACTCAGAAGAAAGCTTGCGGTCCAGTGGATTTCAGGTGGAAGGAAGGGAATTTGTGAACAGATGAAAGCAAAGTAGAACAGGAAGCGAGCCACATGTCCAGGGACAGCAGATGTAAAATAGCCTTTTTGCTAATTCTGGCACACCATACATTTATTTATGTATTATTAGTGTGCATTGTCACCGTCAAATAAACCTGAAATAAATAAATAAATGTGTAATTAAAGCTTTTGTGAAGCTTTTCATTCACTGCAGCTCCATCTACAACAGAACTGTGACAACATACAGTGGGCCACATATGAAAGTGGCCCACATCCAAGCTGGGAAAGATCAGATTCCATGTGACTTGGTCTGTTCACACTGTCAAAAAATGATCAGATCTGAGTCACATATGAGCAGAAAAACTAGATTTGGGTTACTTTGGCCTGCAGTCTGAACGCAGCCTTAGAGTTATTTAGTTTCAATCTATGAGGAGATACTGTACATATCTGTTATGTGCCAAGTGCCACATTAATCCATCAAAGGGTGTGGCATTTACTAGGGTTTTACTCTGATGCCTTTTATAGTGCCCCTCATGACCACACACCTGTCTATGCCTTTGTGCCTGAGTACTGAGAGGCTTTAAACATGTCTGGATGTTGAAAGAAAATAACTTTCCCTCCTTCACAGTGGAAAATTGGTAATGGAGATAGATCTCAGCAGTACGGTATTATTACTACATACTTGAGTTCCTCCAAAAGATGACACAAAGAAATTCCAGCAAGATTATCATTATATGATTGTGACATAAACATTTGTCTGCAGAACATGGGCTCTTACTCAGTTGACAGACTTAAAATGCATTTGTCATCAAAATGGTGTCTGAATGGCACAATATACCAGGACTTTAACACATTAACTAGCTCTTGATCTGGCTAGTTGTTTTGGTAGAAAGTGAAAAAAGGCGCAGTTTATTCTTAATACTAGGTTTCTTTTTTAAACACAGTGCGTAGTGAGAAGGTAATGTATTTATTTGTAGCTATGATGTAAGATTAGTACATGTAATATGGTGCACAAACTATACTTTGTGTTAGTATAGTTCATACACCTAGGTTACAAATCCCTACTACAACAGATTCCGTTGTTCGGTATTTGTTGAAAAGTAGAAAGGAAAAGATAACAACATTATCTGGGAAAGTTATGTCTTCATAATAATAATAAGCCAACAGCAAGGTACAGTTCAGTAGTAAGGCCAACATAAAATGCTATGTTATCTGACAGTATTACAGTAATGTAGTTAGGCCTGTCACAATAATTTCTTTAGTTGGATGATGTATTGTCTCAGCAATAATTGCATTGCATTCCATGACATTCATTTGCATAAAGCATAGGGGTTGTCTTGGTTGCAGCAAGGTAGACAGAAGGTAGAAAAATATTTAGCCAAATAATCACAAACCTACGACAAGGACATTGTATATTTGAAGTAAAAATGTTTTTTAAAAATATACAAAGGGAGGGAGAAGATCAAATGAACTATTAATACATATTTACAAGCATAGGAACATCCTAATCCACAGATCTGAAGAGAAGCTTAAACCTGCCTGCCCCACATCCCTCCTACTGATGCCAGAGGAGTGGGGATGATCCTGAGATTACGCTGAGCAGCATGCATGAGAATATAATGAATATAATATTTTTCTATTATTTCTTGCCTTTTTTGTAATGGTCTGAATAGGTCATTAATTAGATAAGATATTAATAAGATAAGATATACCTTTCATTAATCCCCAATAGGGGAATATCAGGTTGGCACAGCAGCACAGAAGAATGTAAAAGAACAGATAAAATAAAAGTAGAATTAGTAACATTCTACATAGATATATAAATATAATAATAGAAAAGTTACAAAATATATACAAATATTACTGGGACTCTACAGAAAGCTGCAGATGAACATTTCATAGGACCCCGAACTATACATGAAAACAAGCTGATGTTAGATTTGATTTGAATGTAAAGCACTTGCTGTTTGTTAACTAAATAAATGGACACAGTAGCTTTTATGTTTTATTTGGTTTCATGTTTAACAGGGTACCTTTTTTGTAGTAAAATGTGCTTTTAATGTGATAATTGTCACTTTCTTCTGATCTGATCATTATTACAGTACTTACAGTATGTTGCTTGTAAAACGTGTTTGCTTGAGCCAGATGAGGGCATGGTACACATGCATGTGTGTGCACTGATCACGACTGTACCACCTCCGCCTCATTTTGAGCCAGGAAAAACCCTGTAAATACTAACATTATAGGCTAGCAGGCAAATGTTGAACTAACATTATAAGTTAAAGGTTTACTGTGTGTAAGTTTTAGTGACATCTTGTGGTGAAAGTTTGCAATTGCAACCAAATAGTGCACTCCCTGCCCCCCCCTCCCTTTGTAAGCGCGCAGGAGAAGCTACAGTGGTCGACACGCTCTGTTGGCTCTTGTGCTAAATAATATGTGTGGTCGTCCATTTGTCCTAATTTCACTTCTCTTCTTACTTCTAATGAACCAGAAGACTACTACTTTTACCACTACTACTTCTTCTTCTTTGTATGTAACACTCCCTGTACAGCTGTTTGTCCATTTGGGCAACTGTAGATAGATGGCGGCACAACATGGCGACCCCTGATGGATGTAGATAGAAATTGCTCATTGTAAGGTAATAAAAACAAAACAGGTCATTAGGTAAGGTCTTTATACACCATTGAAAACATTATGTATTATAAATTGCATTTCTGTCAGTAGATCCTCCTAAATACAAACTGGACCTTTACATCTCATTTGAAGCCGACTTAATACCAAAGTAGTAGGATGGAAGTCTGTAGCTGTTTTTTCATGTTGCTTTTTATGGAACTTTGGACTGTAGCGCTAGATCAAATAGCATTTACTTGATAGACATGCCTTGATGGTGACAATATAGCTTCTTTTTAATTTTTTTTTTTACAGATTTTCATTTGGTGGAAACAGTTAGTAGAACACTTTTAATTAAGTTCAATTCAATTCAATTTTATTTATGTAGCGCCAAATCACAACAACGGTTCTCTCACAGCGCTTTTCATAAAGAGCAGGTCTAGCCAATACTGAATTCTTTGCATCGATGCTGCATCTAGCCAAAGTAAGCCGCAGTCCTCAGCTGAAAATGTCCACCTGTGCTTTTGTTGTTCTTCTTTTTGGGCCGTGAGTTGTAACCTCACAGTCATGTGTTAACTGGGTGTCGGGGAGCTGCACCTTTTAACTCACCTGCATCTCTCTCTGTAGCTCAGACAATCCCTGCTAACTGTGTGTACTAATAAACCCAGATTGTTTTGCTTGCCATCGCCAAGCAAAAGTACTTCTTAAACGACGCATCGATGAATCGTTGAAATAATTTATAGAAGCTTCGAATACTAAAATTATCGTTAGCTGCAGCCCTAGTAAACTTAAATTTATTCACAGTGTAACTTGCTGCAGCAAAATAATATATCTGCCTAGAACGCGTTACATTACATAAAGCTGATATTCCACTGTGGTATTCTATTATGAGACGCAGTGCTTTAAGCCAACAGTGATTAAGAAAGGTATAAATAATGTGTAATCTGGTAATCTATAAGCAGAGGGAAGGTCTGCTAGACCCTTAGTTAATTTTTGCAGTATAAAATGCTGTATGCAACTTATAGCAGTTATAACCCTCCATCATCTTGGCTCACGATTTGTGCTTGTACAGAGAGATGAGAGCGCATTGCTGTAAAGTTAAAGGGTCTGCTGGACTCGCAACACAAGACAAAACCTATTTCTAGGAAAATTATCACACGATAAAAAAAATTTTTTATATTTAATTCTCACGTGTTCCACACTTGACGTAATGGGACATAACATAGAGTTACCAGGTGCTCCAAAGCACCACCTAGGGGACACAGGAAGTGACGTTTAAGTCCTTTGTGCCGCATTTGGAGCTTGCCCAATGCTGCCTAACAGCTTTAATTGTTTTTGATCACTGATTAGATGTGATTTCAATCAGCTGATCTGATACCTTTCACTGTGAAAGGAGTTTTGCTTTCTAGAGTTGTTGGCTATTCATCGTCACAAAACATGGACTGCAAATTTAGTGTTTAATGTAGTATCTGAATGCAGTTTGCTCACAAAAATGTTGCACAATTCAGTGAAACGTGGCCCTGGGGCTGCTCTGTAGGGAGCTAACCATTTTGCCATGCCCTTGCGTGAAAACTATATGACACATAAATGTTTGCTACCTTTGAATTTTAAGCAGTTATGTGAGTTTTTGAGTATGTTCAGGCCGCCAAAAATGCAATGACTTTGCAGAACAAAATGTTTAAAGCTGCAAGCAGCTTTAGACGGGCCCTCGCGCCATGATGTGTGTTAAGGCATGTCGAGGACGTGGCGCAGTGTCCAGAGGTCAGCAGACGTGACTGAATTATTGTGCATTATGGACAGGTTACAAAGGAGTTAAACGTCACTTTATGTGTTCCCAAGGGGGCGCTAAGGGGACTACACAGTGAAAAGGCCATATAAATCAAATGATTTTTGTGACAAAGCACTTACTACTTGTTGCCAGTCAGTTCTGTTGGAGGAGTTTGTTAAAGTAGCAACCCAGTAAAAGGCCGTTATAGGGCTGAAATGACTTCCTTTTGTCCATCCTGAGATAATACATGTGCCACATAAGTTTTGTGCATGCCAGTAGGTGGCGCTATGCGTATGAGTGAATATTGGGCTGTAGATGTGAATAGGGTGTGACCCTTATCAAACATTAAAAATTTGGGACAGATATGAGCATGTACAGCAACGTTACAACCACTTCCTGTTTCATGGTGAAGCATCGAACTTGCCACAGCACGGACACGCTGTTACCCGGAAGGTCACAAGCTTCACAACAGAGCCTCATCACTGTCTTGAGCCTCTTCTGAGATTGAGACTGATTTTTGAGGTGAATGTGGCCAACCTGTTAGGAGTTGTACATAACACAGTGAAACTTGACACTTCCTGTTGCCAGCAGATGGTGCTATGACTGTTAGTGAATGTTGGCATATGGATGTGTTCATGTAGCTACATGGGACTGCCATCCTACATGTAAATGTTGTTACAGATATGAGCATGTCCACTGAAGCTATAACAACTTCCTGTTTCATGTATAAACATATACATTTTGTTTTTGTAGGTCTGGACATGATACATCTGCCACAAAGATTTTTTCAGCCAGCCATTTAGCCATACACATAAACAAAACCCAAAAACTTTTGGTTTTAAAATTCAAAAAATTTTGCTGTCTCTGACATGTGCAAAGATTTAGTTTACACCCCCAAAATTGAGATTACTTTGCAGGAAAAAAAATTCCTTCAGTTCCAATAGGGACCTCACACGTTTCATGCATGTTTCATGCCTTAAAAATCCGTACTCTTTGAATGAGCCCTCGCATGTTTCATGCAGTGTATGTGTTTGAGTCATGAAATGTATGTGCTTGATTCTACTGTAGCACTGACACGATCATCTGTGCTGTAGGGCAGCAGGACTGCTGTTGTGTTGGTTGTTGAATATTTAATAAGTCTTTTCTGGGAAGCCACAGCCCACCTACACATCTCTCTTCACTGTACTGTCCACTGATAACCTGCAGCAGTGTGTAGACAGCCTGAAAAAAACGCCTCCCATCTGTCAGTTTAAACCCAAGACATGAATAATGGTGTTCAATCCAGCGTTTAGATCTTCACTTTAGAAGTGAAATAATTTAATAATATGTTGACAATGCGTTGTTGTAACAGTGTGTGTTACAATATTCCAGATTAATTAATCTGTGAATTGTCTAATGAAATGACTAGGGATGTCAGATCCGATCACCAGATCGGTAATCGGGCCCGATCATGTTGTTTCAGACTCGATCGGAATCGGACGTTATCTCCCGATCAGGACTCGGATATAAATGTATATATATATGCAGTGTTGGGCAAGCTACTTGGAAAATGTAGTGAGCTAAGCTACTAGCTACTCTACATTAAATGAAGCTTCACTACACAGAAGCTACCCCCCAGTGAAATGTAGCAAGCTAGGCTACAGCAACGTGGCAAAAGTAGCTTTAGTTACATCTAAGCTACTTTTAATTTTTTAATAGTTTGTAGTTAGGTCTTTTATTTATAAATATTTATACACACACACTCACACACATTGCTGTCCAACAGCAGTTACAACCTCGCTCTGCCAGCTGTTTGTTTACAACTAGCCAAGTTGGCTATCGATACGCCGGTTGATTAAAAAAACGCATTATGCGGTATTTACTCACACTAAACACTGTAGCAACACGTCCACAGACAGCTGTTGGACAGCACTTTGTGTATGAACATTTATATGATTCTCAAGTACACAGAAGTGCTGATAAACAGTATAAACTACTGCTTTCAGTAACTGTTGATACCCCGACAGCCATCTTGGATCACGAAGTCGGGGTAGTGCGGGTTGTCCCAACTTCCCGAGTCGGAAATCCGACTTCAGGGGGCGTTCCAGTTGAAATTTCCAACTGGGATCTCAGAAATTCCGACTTCCTATGTCAACAGGAACGCAGCATCAACCTCAAGGATCGGTACGTGATGTCACCATCACAGGGAAGCGCTTCTGCCGGCTGCACATACAGGTCCGTCTGTGGCGGTGGTGTCACTTACTGATCCATCAGAAATGCTTGGGAAAATGTAGCGTGTGTAGAAGTCGGCCAATAAAAGAGCTTCGTTACTGAAAAGCTATTTGATTGAGAAAATAGCAATGCTGCCACCAAGCTACTGAGAAATGTAGTTAAACTAGTAACGGCACTACTTGTAGCGACGCTACTTCCAACACCACATGTATATACAGATATGCTTTGCAAACACTGTGGCACTTTTATTTTTGTATTTGTTTACATGCCTGCCGGGTATTTTAAGTTGAGGTGCCATTTGTTTTTATCTTAGACTTTTTTTATATTTACTGTTGCACTAAAGTCCAAAAGTGAAGAATTTATGTTATTTATTACTTGATTGTTCAAACTACCTCACAGAAGTGCTCTGTTTGTTAACAGAGTTGTTGAATGTTAAAATAAGGTGAATTAAGTAAAACATAAGGAACATCCTGGATGTGTTTTTTCGCTCTTCTTTATTATTTTTTTAAGTATTATAGAAGTATCGAATCGGGACTCGGTATCGGTATCGGTAGATACTCATAATCAAATGACTCGACTCGGACTCAAGGGCAAAAAAACCTGATCGGGACATCCCTAGTAATGACTAATGGGGACTAATGGGCATTTTTTGAAATTGGTAAATTACTGAGCGAGCGCGAAGTCAGCAGCAACAAGACCGTGCTGCAACATATACCTTGTGGCAGTTGTCCATTAAAGAGCTTGTTTCTGCCTCTGACAAGCTCAGTGTGTCCTATTAGTATATATTTATAGTTTCCAACACCATTATGAAAAGGATCCCTACATTTCAAAAAGTAGGATCCTTTTTGTTTAACCAGAAACAGTTGCTATATTGCTCTCGTCAAAGTCACCTCACAAAAACAGAAAATTTAGCTTGCAGAACACGAGAGTTGCTGGTCTTCCTTGACACACAGTAACAAACTAACTACTCAATCGAGGCAGTGGGAAACCAGAGAGGTATATCTACCAGTTTCTTCAGTGAAGTCTGCAGCTCTTTAGACATCCAAAGTCTTGCATGGCCAGATCTGTCTCCACTAACATCCTACAACATTGAGCAGAGCAAAGGAGAGATACAGCGATGCATCCTGGTTGCTGTGTCCCTATTTTTGGATGAACCTATACATAAAATCCTTGTCATTATGCCTTTAGGTATTAGTAGTCTTAGTCATAATTTAGACAATGAAAACAATGGCATTAAAAGTTATATGGCCTGTTTGTAATTAGCACCTTACCCGATTTCCTGAGGTGATTTATAGTGGTGGCTCCCCACCTCTCATCATTTTTTAAAATCATGTAAATATTATATATATAAATGAATGTTATAATAAGCTTCAGGGAAAACTAGCAGTTGTATTTGCGTCATCACACAGCAAAGGCCTTATATAGAATGACTGAAGCGATTGTTTAAACCATGTAGTTTCTATATTTATAATGTGTCAATGCGGAAGGACCTGTTTGATTTAGCCCAGCAGGTGATGGATTCAGTGATTGATCGCATGTACATAAGAAATACAGTATCCAAATTTAATTGACTAGACAAAGTTTAAAGATGTGCTTTGAATCTGGGGTTCAAGGCATGTGACCAATATTACACGTGGAAAAAATAATTATTTGGAGTAGAGGTCAGGGTTGGGCCTGTCTGAACAGATCTTAAATCTACCTTGATGACACTTCCAGATCTTCTGTCCTCTCTTCTCTTTCCTCATCTGATTTCTCCCTCCCTCTTTCAGTCTGTTCTCCATCACTCTCCTTTACTGTAATCACATTACTCTCTCGCTCTCTCTCTCTCTCTCTCTCTCTAGAGGTGAGGCGAAGCAGAGCAGACCCTGCCCTCACTGATTGGAGAGGGAATCACGACCACAGCTCCAGCCACAGAGAGGGTCTGTGTCTTTGCCTCCATCATGCACACTTCCGTCCTTCTCCTCCTTTCCCCAATTCTCCTCCTGTCTGTCCTCATCCCCACCTGCTCCTCCCAGAGTGAGGCAGACCTCATTGTTCAGACACGTAGTGGTCCAGTCCGCGGCATCCACCTGCCCCTGCCAGAACGAGGCTATGTCACCGCTTTTCTGGGTATCCCCTTTGCTGAACCGCCAACCGGGAAGATGCGTTTCCGTCGTGCTGAGCCCAAGAAGTCATGGACACAGGTGCGGGACGCAGTCGCATACCCCAAGGCCTGCTATCAATTTGTGGACACATCGTTCCCTGGCTTCCAGGGCAGCGAGATGTGGAATCCCAACAGAGAGATGAGTGAGGACTGCCTGTACCTCAATATCTGGGTACCCCCCTCACCTAAACCACATAATCTCACCGTCATGACATGGATCTACGGCGGAGGTACTTGGATTCAACGTCAGAATCACCCAAAGTATAAATAGTTTACACAAGTCATATTTGCAGTGAGGACATTGGGTCAGCAGTCATCAGTAATATGTAAGGTAAAGGAGTAGGCAAGTACCAACAGGGCCTCTTTTCAAAATTTATACAATATTCAGTGGATAAGCACCCCAGGCTGTGCCTTGTTCGCTAGCAGGTGCATAAAAAAGAGCGCCAATTTTGGCATCTGTTAAATATGTGTCCACTATGTTTGCTCCTCCACTTTTAGTGAGAAGACAATTTGGAAGTAGTCATTTGCACTTTATGCAGAGGCATTGAATTGAAATAAAAATAAAAAGCGGTGTTACAGAGCACATGGTTTGTGTGTCTGCTGCTGCCCGTTGTGGGAGATTGTGAGAAATGGGTTAACACTGTACTCTTGTATTTAACATTTCCAGGGTTCTACAGTGGTTCTTCTTCTCTGGATGTGTATGATGGTCGTTACCTAGCTTATAGTGAGACAGTCATTGTGGTCTCCATGAACTACCGGATTGGTGCCTTCGGCTTCCTTGCTCTCCATGGCTCCTCTGAGGCTCCTGGCAATGTGGGTCTGCTGGACCAGAGAATGGCGCTGCAGTGGGTACAAGACAACATCCATTTCTTTGGTGGAAACCCCAAACAGGTTATTTTCTTACTGTTTTTCTCTATCGTATTGTTTCTACACTACGAATCAAGCTTTTGATACTGATCTTTATATTTGCTGTTGTTTTACCCGATAAACAGGTGACTATCTTTGGTGAGAGTGCTGGTGCCGCCTCAGTAGGATTCCACCTCTTGTCTCCAGACAGCCGGCCTACCTTCACCAGAGCCATCCTCCAGAGCGGAGTCCCCAACTGTCCCTGGGCCTCAGTCAGTCCCGCTGAGGCCCGCAGACGGGCCACGCTGTTGGGCAAACTGGTTGGCTGCAATGGAGGCAACGACACCGAGCTGGTGGACTGTCTGCGTGATAAATCTCCACAGGACCTCATCGACCAGGAGTGGCAGGTAATCCAGACTCTGTCAGTAAACAGTCAGTGACGTTCACTTTATTCTCTTTTAGACGGACAGCTTCAGAAGGGAATGCAGCTGATGAACTCCACAAAGAATTTTCCGAGAATGTTTTTTAATGGGTTACAAGGTAGATTTATTTGTTACATTAACAGGTTGTAAAGTGATATTGAGTTTTTATCTTCCTTCTGCTACGTAGCAGACAATATACAGTAATATTAAAGCAAATATAAAAATTGTAAACAGAAATAAACTATCATCACTGGAGCAGTGCTGATGATGAATTGGAGTTTAAAAGTCTGATAGCTTGGGGGAAAGCTGCTCTGCAGTCTGGTGGTGCGGCAGCTGAAACTTTGGAATTTTTTTTTTTTTCCCCATCTAGGTCCATGCACATAGTACTTTTACCCATGTTGCTTAAGTTTGACCAGTTTTGGGCAGTCAAAATCTAATTCAGATTTAATATATTTAGTAGTTTTGTGAAGCTATGTAATCAATGAGAAACATCATTGCACTAAGTGACATGCTTTTTTCTCATTACCATCAACACACATTGACTCAAAATAAACTGCAGCACCTTTGGAAATAGCCCCCAATAAATTTCCTCCTTATTACATCTTCAGTAGTAATGAAAGGGCTTGGGGCTGAGAGCTACAGACAGGGAGGTCAAAAAGTATTGAGAGATGAGCAACAAATTGTTGGTTTGTGTCTTTTAATGACAGATATTGACCATAAGAAAAATATAGAATCACACTATCCTTATGACCCATGGTTGGAAAGATTGTACTTTCAGAAAAATCTGTTTAGTTCAGGTAGAATCCCATGTCAACTGATAAAGAAGTGGAGCAGCATGAAGATCTTACATTGAGGGTTTATGATAAGTGATATTAATTAAATCCTCTATCACCGTAAAAGTAATTTTATATTGCAAATATAAAGACCTAACAAATCATTAAACAGATTGCTGCAAGAATTTAATTTGGAATTGAAACCCGATGGCAAAGTTTTATGAATACCTAAACTTATCTGAGCAGTTTTTAAAAAAATTGATTTTAGTTTTAAAGTTTTTAGATGCACATGTATACTGAGATAGGTGAAGTGAAGTGCTGGCCTGGATGCAGTGGTTTTATTTACTACGTTTCTTGCTCTAAGTTTAAGTGGATACACTTACACTGACATTTAATTTCCCATTTTCAGTCATGTTACATTTTGCTCTGTTTATTATCTCTTTCAAAGCCACTCAGACAAACACAGATGGACATTTGAACTTCTCATCATGTTCTGAGCAGGTCCTGCCGTGGTCAGCCCTCTTCCGGTTTTCATTTGTCCCTGTTGTGGACGGCGAAGTTCTGCCCGACAGTCCCGAAGCCATGCTCAACTCAGGCAACTTTAAAGACACTCAGATCCTGCTCGGGGTCAACCAGGACGAGGGCTCCTACTTCCTGTTGTATGGTGCACCAGGCTTCAGTAAGGACAATGAGAGCCTTATCTCCAGAGAGGACTTCTTGGAAGGTGAAGCTCCTTCAGCTGGAAAAGAATGATAGACATCAATAGAAATCTCAAGGTTTAGCGTATATGTGTGTGCAGTTATGACTTAGACAGTATAATTTGTCTTGTGGGAAAAAACGTATTTGGTTAGATGGTTAGATAGAGAAATAGGACAGCATTTCATGAAACAATAAAGTCACTAAAAACAAAAAGTGAAGAAATAGTTTCTTGTGTTTTCTGCTGTTTATGCAATTGCAGAAACTTGTTCTTCATGATCATTCTGTTACTGTGACTAATCAGAGGGAATTGTAGAAATCGGCACACATAAATTAAACCAAAGCGATTAAAGCCATGATTCTATTTTACAGCTTCACAGTTATACTGTACATCTTAAACAATTAACAATGCCCCTAAAACCTTTAAACTTCACTCTGCCAGGTGTCAAGATGAGTGTACCACATGCTAACGATATTGGCCTGGAGGCGGTGGTGCTACAGTATACTGACTGGATGGACGAGAATAACGGGATGAAGAACCGCGAAGCCTTGGACGACATCGTGGGTGACCACAACGTCATCTGCCCGCTGGCCCACTTTGCTCGCTCCTATGCCCAGAACAACGCCATCAAAGCTAACATGGGAGGAGCCAGTTCCGGGATGATGAACAGTGGAGGAAACTCACAAGGTAAGAAATCCGAGTTGTAGTACACAGTTGTCACGAGTAGAGGGTGTGGTTTACTGTACAGCTATAAACCTGGAAGCTACGCTCTAGAAAAGCTGATGCATCAACTTATGTATCACCAACTACAGTTTGGAACTCTTGTTCATCTAGCAGACTGTAGTTTTTTTGGGATGATTATTCTTTTACTATCTGAAACCTACAACATTTGACTCAAGACACCTTGGGACACAATACTGACACAGTATTAATTGATACCTCTGACATCACACAAGCCATTAGATGGCCTTTCACCAAGCCCACAGTTCAGCCACATTATATAAAGTATTCATTTAGAAGATAAAGACAAATGTTTAACATTAACCAGAAAATATCGAGTGTGTGAAAATTTTGAGTGTGCCTAATGCTTTGTGTGTATCCCAGCAATCAGCTCATTCTGGGTGTTTGTTTAGTGGATGTGGGGGAGCTCCGCATGCTTGCGACGCTGGATGGTGATAGTAGCACTCATCCATGAGTACCTGAAGCACTCTTTAGTATTTGTGGCACTTATCATCTAAAATACTCAGTTCAAAGTCATATTTAGGGCCCGAACACAAAACCTGCGAGGTCCCTATTGAAACTGAAGGAATTATTATTATATTATATATTTTATATATATTATATAATAATCCAGAATCTACTACACAGCCGCTTCACACCTCAATGCGTTAGATGTTCAAAGGCCCGTCCAACACTGCTTGCAGCTTTAATGAAAAATGTATTTCACTACGAGTGGCATGAGACTTCGCTGAAGATACCGATAGATAATACTTATCTATAATAATTATAGATGATACTCTGACTTCCCATGCACGGAGCTGCGCCACAAGAAAGTGACAGAAACACTGAATAGAAGAAGAGTTATTATACACACTGTCTTGTCCAGTTGCAGTGCCGTAAACTAGCAGATTTTAATTTTGCAGACTCCAGTTATTTTGCAAGTAGTTGAAAGTTTCAATCTAGTATTGTTGTAAATCTTTAGCGTAAACTAGCCTTAATCTTGCATGTTCTCTTTCTGTCTGCGTGGGTTTCCTCCAGTTTCCCTCACCATCAAAAACATGTTAGGGTCTCCAGTCAGATGTTATTGTCCAGAGACTGAAACATCTGGAGTTGGGCCCCGGGCGCTGCACAGCGGCTGCCCACTGCTCCGTTATGGGATGGGTTAAATGCAGAGAATGAATTTCGCAACAAGTCATATGTGTATGTCACAATAAAGTATCTTCTTAAAAAATGTAGTTTCTTATGAAACGTGAAATTTGGAAAGGATCTGATGATGTGGAACAGTGCTAGCACAGGTACTAAATGTGACACATCAAAACATAGAAATTCATCCTCACGCCATTAAAAGGAAAATAAAAGCTTTGCATTTTAGCAATGCAACAGTCTTGATTGCACTGTCCAAATTTGAGTTTACTCTGATTAATTATCTAGTAGAAAAATGTTAAAGAACGGAGCCTGTAAATAGCCAAAAAATCTCTAAAATTGAACATTTAATTTAAAATGGCTTTTTACAGTCTAGAGATGATACAAGTGCCTCCCAAATTTTATACATCTAGTTGAGACGGGCTTCGGGGTTGCTTTGTTGAAATTTTGCGGGTGCTAATTGAGCCATATTTCCACACTCTTGCCCCCAAACCATATCAGACAACAAATACATTCCTTTATGATGTGTGTGCAAAGTTTTGTGAGATGTCAAGCATCCTTTCAACAGCTTTCTGTTTTATGGCAAATAATGTGTTGCCGTAGAACACCATCCAAGTCTTAAGAATTTTCTGCAGAATATTGAAATGGATCTGGTCAACCTTCTAGTAGGAGCATAATAAGTTTCTGTTGCCAGAAGGTGGCACCATGACTGTGACTGGATATTGGCATGTAGATGTAAGCTTCGCGATTAAGCCTCACAAAAGGATTTAGTGGACGCTATCGTTACTAATATAGTAAATATTAGTAACTAATATAGTAAACACTCAGGAAGATATTTTAGTTGGAAAGTTCTTCAGACTCACTGGAAAAAGATCAATTTCTATAAGTCATCAGTGACTCTCTGCATGTAGAAACAGTGTCCACTAAACTAATTGTTTTGCCAGCATCTGTAGAGAGTGATGATGTCAGACCATTGACCATCATCCTTTTCTTCCCCTGCTCCTCAAGGAGGGGTCTTCGTCTATCTGTTTGACCACCGAGCATCCAACCTGGCCTGGCCAGAGTGGATGGGTGTGATCCATGGCTACGAGATCGAGTTTGTCTTTGGCCTGCCACTAGAGAAGAGACTTAACTACACCCGAGAGGAGGAGATGCTGAGCCGACGCATGATGAGATACTGGGCCAACTTTGCACGAACTGGGTGAGGCATCACAGACTAGAAGTAATGAATGTGCTCTGTACTCAGTAACTATACTGAGCAGCAGTTGCACTTCTATGACTGATTAGCTATCATCTCTTAAATTTTGTGATAATTGTATTGCGTCATTTTTGAAGAATTTTTTTTTCTGATTCCAGCTTGTTAAATGTGAATATTTTTCATGTTTATTTACTTCCCTGTGACAGTTAACTGAGTCCATTTTGGGTTGTGGGAAAAAACCCCAGACATTTGAGGACGTCAGCTTGGGCTTTAGGGAACACAGATTAACATTTTCTGACTAAACAATCAAAAAAAAAAAAAAAGATTTATCGACGGTGAAAATAATTGTTAGTTGCAGCCCTAATATACAGTTCAGCAGAGAGGACAGAGCAGTTAATCTTAATTGGCTTGATTGGTTGCTTAGTTACAGAATAGATGAAGTGGTCAGCTACAGACAAGACCAGAAATTACACAGTCTGGCCTTCTGTTTTTTTTTGCACCTCTGCTCATAGGCATGCCATATAACAGAACTTACATCAGGAATAGGATGCTAAGATATCTGCAGCACTAAACTTTCCAACATGACACACCTGCCATGATATAAATGGAGCCTAGCAAGTTACACGAACTAGATCTATAAAACTTATATTAATGGTTGAACAACACTAAACAGCTGGTTAACATAATCTTATTAACTGTAAACAGTATACATTAGAAGTTCCAACAAACTGTTTAATTTCCAAAGAAAACAATACAATAGCACATTTGCAATTTTCCTTACAGCTTACCGGCAGCAAAGCAAAACGGCACTGTGAGGGGCCGACCCAAAATAACTTCATAAGATAAAATTCAAAAATGTTGAACAAAATCTTTAAATGATAAATGCACTTCAGAGATACAAATTGGAAATAAGAAATAAGAAAGTGCATTTTTAACTCACAACAATACACATGCAAACCTTTTCTACAGCGTGTGGAAGCAGCAATTCAATTCAGTTAAGGAGTCCATGGATTTTTTCCTTAGTCAAATCATTTCCAGCCTGATGGGAATGCGATAGGACACTGACGTTGATTGAGGACACTGATGAATTGACTCAATATTTTGTACAGAAATTTATCATATCCAGATGATGTATCCTAATAACTTAAATACTCCTCCGACTTTTCAGTTAGCACCATATTTTGGTTTACAAATACCTGTGTTTCCCTTAGCCTCATCTGTAATTTGAGCCTGCCAAATTTAGCATGCTGACAGTAACATTTAGGGCAAGTACAGTCTCATAAAATCCGCTAGCATGACTGTAGACTCTCAGGCTCATTCACACTACCATTTTACACTACGAGTTTTAAAATGAAAACGACCACACCAGCGATTTAGCTTTGTGAATTGATACGGAATTGTTCTCCGTCTATGTTAAAACGACTGAAAACGCACATGTAGTGGCCATTCACATACACTGGGCATGCTCGTACCAATATAAACAAAAAGCAGATTGTCTATTCAGCAATCTTAGAAGATCTGGTGATAGAAGAAAGTACTACTACAGACGAAGAGCCACACCAGAGATTTTTTTTTAATAGACAGACAACGTGATGGAACGGTCACTGAAAGTAACACAGGAGTATAAAACAATTTTGACAGCGGAAACAAACTGGGAGTCGTCGCAAAGTAAATACAGCGACAGTACAAGTATTTGTGTTATTTGCACAGTACAAATATTTTAATAAAAATACCAAAACTAAAACACTATCAGTAGATTTGTGCATTTGTTTTGCATGACTTATAAGATACAATCAGGAAGCCAGATGTGAGTGTCTGCATAATCGTTTTTTAATTCCTCCATTTTTGCCCGGCTTCACTAAAACGCTACCCACCAAACAGGGTATGAAGCGCGCTTTCAAACTTCTCCGTTTGAGGTCTTCGGTTTCGTCGTTTTAGTCTGGACGAGAGGTGCAAGCGTAGCAAAAGGTCTGCATTTAAAACAAAAACTTAGTTGTGTGGCCAAGCTGGAGGTCCTTAAATACCTTGACAGATAGATACCAGGAGTATACAGCTAAGACATGAACTAAGATACAGGACTAAGAACTAAGATACGAGACAAGACAGATACTAAGTAACTTAAAGATGCGGATGAATAATAATAACAAAAGGCTACACAGAGACTAAAGCAGAATGATCAGATTAATTAATGAAACTGGCAGAGAACATAAATTGACATCTAGCAAACAGACAGAACCCAAGCATGATGGTACAGAACTAACACATGAGAGACAGGAACAGAACTCAACAAATAAACAAACTCATCCTGACAGCTGACAGCTCATATTTTGTGAATTAAAAATTTAGATCAGATACATTTAGCCAACATAGTGTGCGCACAGAAATACTAGGTGTAATAATAACAATAGTAGGAGCGGGTGTCAAGCAGGAACAGGAGGGCAGCAGGTGGCACAAAGCAACAGATCCGGTCCCCACAGCTCCTGATCCAGAAACACCTGCAGAAAGGGATAGAAGGAGAGAGGAGAGGGACGATATGATGATGAATAATAGTTCCATCCTCTGTTATGTCTGGACAGTGGTAGTGTCTTAGAAAGTGAGAAATGGCCCCGCAACAGTTTAGCAGAATGCTGATTCCAGGCTTTTGATAAAACGGCCATATACTGAACTGATTTCCTTCCACTGGAGCACAGCAACCTTTTCAGAAGACTTTTCAAAACATACGAGACATTATATGTTCAAGCTCTGGCCTGCCTACTTTTGAGTAGTAAAAGCATTTGTAGTGTCACTACCACTGAGTTTCTGAGAAGTTCTCAAATATGTGTTTCTCATTTCTGTACTGACATTTCTTATTACTTATTGGCGCAGCAGATCTATTCATTTTTATTAGCTCGATTGCAAGCTAGAGGGCACGTCGTGAAGTAAATTTTTAAACTATAGAGAAATTTATTAGTGACCTTATTAATGTGTCAACACTTTCATGTTTAATGCCACAAAAAAAATATATTACATGCACCTATCTAAATGTATTTGCATCAGAATGTGGATGTAATGTTGAGTATAGCTGGAAGATACACAAAATTACTACTATTTCTTTGCAGTCAGTGCCAGTGGTGGCTGGCCAATAGAGAGGATAGAGGGGCCACCCCACCACTCCCCACATCCTAGACTCTTCCACATGCAGACTAGGGAAGCCGGGGATCAAACATCAACCCGCTCTACCTCCTGAGACACATTAGTTGATGGTGTATAAATAAGCAGCAATAAAATAAAAGCTCCTATCTCTTGTATTGAGTAGGAGAACTGTGCAATGTACATGATAAGTGGACAACCACTCTATCCCCTGAGACACAGCCACCAGTAAATGATTTGGCCACAGACATCCAGCTTACTTTTTAGTTCACTAAGACATGTTGTTGTTGTGATGTTAGCTGTAGCAGCAGAAGAGCTGTGAGTGTCGCTATCTGGAGCTGCTGTGCTGGTCCTGGGAAAAAGTCTCGTCCAATCTGCATGATAGCTTAATGTTTGCTTCACAAAAGCAACTGTACAAACAGTGTGCTAACCCACAACTTAGCGGAAGTTAATTATATTTCTTGCTGTGTCGTTGTTGACTCTAAATCATGGTTTTTGGCATGGAGTTGGATTTCTTCAGAATCGTTTACATCACCATTAAGAAATATCTTAGCTAGTAAGTCTTACAAAGCACTGTTTCTTGAAACCCGGCTGGGGAGATTGACAACAGCATAGTGCTGACTTAATCTGAAAGATACTTCCTGTCTGGGGATATTTAACCTTTCAAGATCTACAGAGCTTCACTAAGTGTCCAAATATGGTTATTGTTCACCCTTCTTTACATATGTGAAGATTCTATTGGATATTGGGTCAAAACATGACACGTTTACCTAAGCTAACTTAAGTCACGTTGTGTGGCCTTCTTGCCACAACACTTTCTACGTAGAGCTAGTCTGTAATGACAAAAAATAAAAATAATCTCCAATTACCTAGGAAATGGATCACAGTGCATCGTAATCAAAACAGTTGCGTCTGTCTCTCTTCTCTGCCTGATTGATTGACTGACAGAGTCTTAACTACTGCTTTGCAGTGTCCCTGGTTGTCACCTTTGGCTTACTATAGCTCAGCAAGTTACATGACATGGGAAAACCTCTCTCATAGCACCCCAAACATTTCTTCACATTCACTCTAAATGGCTCGTATATTAGTCAGCTTTAGTAGTTAGCTTCACAACAGTTCATCTGACAGTTACTGTGTGTAAGTATTTTGCATCTTTAACTAATCTCTATGTAAGAAGTAATTTGTGTGATACAACCTGTTTAATTCAGTCATGTGTAAAACTAACTGGTGCACCCATCTCCTGGAGTAATATCACTGTGCACAGACAATCATATTTTGAACAGTACTGTATGTGCTTGCTCTGTGCCATGCTCTTTTTGTACATTTGTTGTGGTTCAGGTTTGTGATGCTGGTGGCTAAATTACACAATAAGTGGCCAGGTCCTTGCCAGTACAGCCAAGCATCAGCTTGAATTAGACTGTTAAACCATTAATTTAGCTGAACTAAAACTGGCAACTGTTTAAATTCATTGTTTTCCCATTTTATGTATTTTCAATTGTAGTATCCCTCCTTATTCTAACTGTGTCTCTTTTACCTCACCCTTGTCCTCCTCGCTTTCAGAAATCCCAATTTGAACCATGACGGGGTGGTGGACACCAAGAAACGTTGGCCTCTTTTCACTATCAGCGAACAGAAACATGTTGGACTCAACACTGAACCACTGAAGATCCACAAAGGTCTGAGGAACCAGATGTGTGCTTTCTGGAACCGTTTCCTGCCACGCCTCCTCAACATCACTGGTAAACACTACTTTTAATCACTGCCTCACACGACATCTGTACTGAATACAGGTATTCACCAGTCCTCCCAGTTAAACCTCTGGCACATATACACTACTGTTCAAAGGTTTGGGGTCACTTGGAAATGTCCTTATTTTTAAATTTTCAAATTGATCAGAAATACAGTGTAGACATTATTAATGTTGTAAATGACTGTTGTTGCTGCAAACAGCTCATTTGTAATAGGCGTACAAAGGCCCATTATCAGCAACAACAGCTTAAACACTGTTGTGCTGATTAAAGAAGCAATTAAACTGGCCTTCTTTAGACTAGTTGAGTATCTGGAGCATCAGGACTTGTGGGTTCCATTACAGGTTCAAAATGGTGAGAGACAAAAAACTTTCTTCTGAAACTCATCAGTCTTGTTCTGAGAAATGAAGGCCATTCACTGTGAGACATTGCCTAGAAACTGAATATCTCGTACAATGCAGTGTACTAATCCCTTCACAGAAAAGTACAAACTGCCTCTAACCAGAACAGAAAGAGGAGTGAGAGGCCCCAGTGCACAACTGAGCAAGAGAAAAAAATCCATTAGAGTTTAGAGTTAAGAATATAGTTTGAGAAACAGATGCCTCACAGGTCCTCAACTGGCAGTGTCATCAAATAGTACCCAGAAAAACAACAGTCAGTGCTGGGGCTGAAACTTTTCTTTTTATGGATTTTTCTTTTCTTTTACGGCTTTTTCTTTGATGGAGGGTCCTTCCCGTCCCCAAATGGGTTGAGGGACTTTGTCCTGTCCTGGATCTCAGGGGGCTCAACAAATACCTCCACCCCCTGATTTGTAAGATGTTGATGGTTCCCAGGGTAAGGCAAGCCATCACAGCAGGAGATTGGTTTGCCACCGTCGACCTCAAGGACGCGTACATCCAGATACCCATTTGGCAGAGACGCTGGCGTTTACTGAAGTTTGGCTTCCAGGTGTTTGAGTTTCAGTTTCTGCCTTTCTGCATTTTGTTGGCATGGCATAGATGCTGTCGTTGCACCCATGAAGGAGTGGGGGCTCAGGATCCTCATTTACCTTGACGATTGGGTGATTTGTGCGGCCTCAGAGGAGTTATGCCACTGTCATGCAGCACTATGTCATGCAGCTCTGCTCCTGGAGCACATTCAGGGCCTGGGTCTTCGTCAAAAAGACAAGAAGAGCAAGTTCCAGCCCTCTCAGGTGACAACATTTCTGGGCATGGTGCTGGATTCCAGGAGGGCTACTCTAGTCCTGACCCCCAAGAGACAGCTAGCCTTTGAAGCTTGCCTTTACAAGTTCTAGTAGCATTCACAGGTCAACTGGGGGCTCTGCCTTCGCCTTAAAGGCTTAATAGTTGCCATGGTGCAGATAGTTCCCCTTGCCTTCCTCTACATGAGACCAGTCCAAAGGTGCCTGCTGAGCTTGGGCCTTTGTCCACAGGGCTCCCGCCAGGCCAGGGTCATGATCTCACAGGCTTTACCAAGCCCTTCGCTGGTGGTGGGACCTTGCCAATATACAGAGAGGAACTGCACCAGTGGTTTATCGCTGACTTGTTTTCACAGACGCGTCCCAGGCTGGCTGGGGTGTCCTCCACGAGGGCTGTGGGGATGGCTATCAACGTGTTGCCACACTAGCACCTGGCGCTTGGCCAGTTTCTGCCCAGACTGAGAAGTCATCATGTCATCGTCAGGACAGACAGCACAGTAGCAGCGGCCTACATCAACAGGTAAGGGGGGCTGGGCTCCCCTGCCCTCTGCAAGCTGGAAACTGAGTAGTGGCTGTGGGCACACCCCCGCTTCTGATCTCTCAGAGCAGTGCACGTGCCAGGGCTGCAGTGGACATCATGTTGAGAGAGGGGACCCCTTCCAGGGGAGTAGAGGCTCCACCACCAGGTGGTGGAGGAGATATGGCACCTCTTCGGCAGGGTGGAAGCCGACCTGTACGTGTGCCAGGAATGGTCTGGCCCACCTTTGGCACTATGGTCTGCTTTATGCCTTTCCTCCCTTCTCTGTCCTCCAGCCTCTTCTCCGAAGAGTGTGGGTGGATGCGGTGAGGCTGATTCTGATGGCTCTTCTTTGGCCTCACATGACATGGTTCTCAGCAATCCCGCCCCTCTTAGATGGGACGCCGTGGGAGCTCCCACATATGAGGGCACCCTGTTTCACCCCTTCCCTGCGGGTCTCAGGCTGGTGGCCTGGCCCCTGAAAGGGATGGCCTCCAGACCCTAGGCTTGCCGGAGCCTGTGGTGAGAACAATGCAAGAGGTGCGGGCCCCTTTCACGAGAGCCGCCTGCGCTTACCATTGGGGGGTTTTTGCCACATGGTTTGGAACTCGACAGGTGGATCCTTACTCAGCAAGGGCACAGGACATCCTGTCGTTCCCTGCATCCTGCAGACCCAGCTGGAGGCAGGGAAGTTGGCCGTAACTCTGCGAGGGATGGTGGCGGCGATTAAGGCAGTTTGTGTTGGTGCCAAACAAGCAGGACTGTCCCCTTATTTCCCAGTTTCTCAGAGGCTGGCAGTTCATAAGACCAGATCTTCAGTCCCTCTTTGGGATTTGGACGTGGTCCTCGGGGCAATCCCCCTTGGGTCTTCTGATCTAAAGTGGCTCTCCCTCAAAACTGTGTTCCTCTTGGCTATAACCTCTGCCAGAAGGGTAGGTGAGCTCCATGCCTTGTCAGTGCAGTCAGTGCTGCAGGTTCCTGCCTGATCAGTCGGACGTAGTCCCTCGCCCCAATCCGTCTTTCCTGCCCAAGATTTCATCTAAATCCCATCTGACCCAGCCAGTTGAGCTACGGTCACTTTTCTGTCCCATGGAGGGACAGGTGGTCGAGCCAACCCAGTCCATGTTGTGGGCAGTCAGAAGACTGGCTGAATATATCAGGCGCACTCTGACCTCAGGAAGACAGTCTGGCTCTTCATTTGCTTTGAGTCCAGGCACCAGGGCAGGCCTTTGTCAAAAACGAGACTGTCACACTGGGATGTGGACGTTATTAAGCAGGCGTATGTGTTTTCGGGGGTGCCTGGGCATCCGGGTTGCCGCCACACTCAACCAGTGTTGGGCAGTAGCGTCGCTACAAGTTACTAGTTTAACTACATTTCTCAGTAGCTTGGTGGCAGCATCGCTATTTTCTGAATCAAATAGCTTTTCAGTAACGAAGCTCTTTTATTGGCCGAGTAGCGGCGGTAGCTTCTACACACGCTACATTTTCCCAAGCATTTCTGATGGATCAGTAAGTGACACCACCGCCACAGACGGACCTGTATGTGCAGCCGGCAGAAGCGCTTCCTGTGATGGTGACATCACGTACCGATCCTTGGGTTGATGTTTGCGACTTTGCTGCAGGGGAATAAAGACACGTGCGACGGAGGGTCTCTCTCTCTCTCGCTCTCTCGCTCTTTCTCTGCCATGAATGTTTAGGTTGTTTAGGTTGCAATGTTGCCAGAGCACAAAGTTACATATAAACTATAAAAAAATATAGAATTAATTAATAATTAATTAATTTAATTAATTAATAATGTGATAATTAAGTTGCTTTATACAAACAACAATGGTTCTCAGTTTGTTTCATGAGGAAGTACATTTAGCAGCAATGATATGGCAGTAAGTAGGAGAGTTTCTGTGTCTGATTTAGCTCTCTCACACACATATTGGAGCAGGTTTTTAGTCTTTCTTCTGTTGCTACTGTGGAATGAAGTTGGTTCAATATAAACTAGGCCTATGTTGTGTGAGTGTGTGTATATAAATATTTATATATAAATGACCTAACTATAAACTATTAAAAAATTAAAAGTAGCTTAGATGTAACTAAGCTACTTTTGCCACGTTGCTGTAGCTTAGCTTGCTACATTTCACTGGGGGGTAGCTTCTGTGTAGTGAAGCTTCATTTAATGTAGAGTAGCTAGTAGCTTAGCTCACTACATTTACCAAGTAGCTTGCCCAACACTGCACTCAACCCGTGGCATTGCTACCTAATGGGCCTTGTGGTAGGGAGCCTCCCTTGCAGCTATGTGCAGCAGCCACATGGTTGTCTCAGTCCATTTTCACTAGATTGTACCGTCTGAATGTGGCAGCCAACCCCTCCTTTTGTGAGTGAGTGCTAGGCATATCTCGTCAAGGAATGACTAAAAGCCTCGGGGCTGTTTGGTCATTAAACCAGTATATACCTGCCTGTATATGATGCGCTTTGGATAAATGGCTTGTGTTTCCACTCTTACAAGCCAATGTCTTGTTGTATTTGTGGCAAGGAGCATTGTCATCATCGATGCAGTTATAGTGTAACGTTTACTTCTCTCCACCATTGTCACTAATGCAGAGCATTGGTCTGCAGTAGCCATAGCCCGTTTAATACCAGGTTTTGGTACCCATCCCTACTGTTGAGATTGGCAACCAACCCAAACACAAATGACAACCTGTGACCATGACATAAGCAATAGAAGAGCATGAGTGTAAAGGCGTACAACAACTTCAGTAGGGCATAACAGCTCAGTTGCTAAGTCTAACCACTCTCTTCGTTGTGTCTTTGTTTCTTCTCTCAGACAACATAGATGAGGCAGAGCGTCAGTGGAAGGTAGAGTTCCATCGCTGGTCCTCCTACATGATGCACTGGAAGAGCCAGTTTGACCACTACAGCAAGCAGGAGCGCTGCACTGACCTCTGAGAGCCTCAGCAGAGAGATGAGAGAATGACTGGGAGGGGGGAGGCAGAGAGCCATGGCAGTTTTCCTCCATAGCCCCTCAGTGAAGTCTAACTTCATTTAACTTTTGTGTTCTGTTCTGTTTTCTGTTTTACTACACACACAAACTCGGGAACTGTTGATCTTTATTTATTTTATTTATACTATTTATTTACGGGTTGTTTTTCTGAACTTGTGTTTGTCTCTGTGGGCTATGGAGGAAATTTGCCATCAATGTGGAAGAATATTCAGAATGTCAAAGATGTGTCATTACCTCGGTGTGTGTGTGTGTGTGTGTGTGTGTGTGTGTGTGTGTGTGTGTGTGTGTGTGTGTGTGTGTGTGTGTGTGTGTGTGTCTTAAAAGTCCCCAGTTTAACTCAAATCTCAACAGGCACACGACACGGCATCACTGCTGGTTTGCTGTTGTCTCACTGTTGAGGATTTCTTCTTTTCCACATATCAGGGTTTTGTTTTTTGGACTCAGCAAAACTGTTTATTTCTGCCTCACATTTCTGTTGAAGCCTAAGTCTTGTTCTTGTTGATTACTACTATTATGACCATTATTCCCATTACCTGTCGCGTTCTGCTTCACTTTGTTTTGTATATTTCTCATGTGGTAAAGCCATAAACTGGGTTACATCCAAGTGTTTGGCGTGTAAAAAGGCTTCATGGAAACATTAGACTCCCTAGCCTGTGACCTTGTAAGTTCTTCCATTTTTACTATAGATGGTGACATTCATCCCAACTGACTGGTGCCTAATTTATATTTCTTTTCAAAAGTTCACTTTAAATCAGCTTGGTAGTTGGAACAGAAAAATCTGATAAAATATCTCTGCAAAAGGAAAGAGATTGAATGAATTTAAAAGATTGTAAAATACTGGAGAGTACATCACTGAACTCAGAACTCAACTAACTCAAGAGTACAAGGTGACGTCAGATTGTTTTGTATTATTACCAGTCCAAACCTCTAAAATATTGTGTATTCTTAAAAGACAGCAGCCGACTCTC
This sequence comes from Lepomis macrochirus, assembly GCA_024633595.2. Classification (NCBI taxonomy): domain Eukaryota; kingdom Metazoa; phylum Chordata; class Actinopteri; order Centrarchiformes; family Centrarchidae; genus Lepomis; species Lepomis macrochirus. The sequence goes on along the minus strand of JALXJV020000002.1, from coordinate 560,160 downwards.
ATATTTGAGATTATTGAACAATCCAGTTTTGGCATTTTTTACTTGAAAAATCATTAATCATTAACTAATCATTGCAGCTCTAATCTTAAATCTGCTAACATAAACTAGATGTCGTGGCATCTAGCTTATGTTAAGTAAAACTGCAAAATTGAGCGTGGGTGTGGTTTACTGTCATGATTTAAACTTTTCATTTGTAAGATGAAGATTATGTTTTTTGTTTGTTTTTTTCAAAAGTTACATGGTCTCACTAAGCTTACATGTTAGTAATGTCTTTTAATCTGGTCCTTTTGGTGAGATGTAAGAAGTGGGAGCATATCATGTCATGTCAGTTCTGGAAATGTGGGCTGAAATTACATTCTTAAATTAGGTAGGCTGTGTAGGCTGATAAAGTGGACTCACTATATTTAAATGTGAAATAATTCAATATTTCACCATCATAACGGAATTGTTATTTTTCAGTGTTGAGAAGTATGTTACGGTAAACAGCACCCATATTTCAGAATAAAACTTGACTGAACTAACCAACAAACTAAAGCAAAGAGTTAACTGAATAATTAAAATATTAAAAACAAAATAAGTTTAGACAATGTGGGGGGGGGGGGTATGTATTTCATTAACATTTTTTTTTGTGTGTGTGTGTGTGTGTGTGTGCCTCTCTGTTCATTTCAGTACTCGCTGCTGTGTTGTTCATCTTTTCAGTTCATTTTCCCTCTTATCCTCCCTCTCTTTTTGTTCCATCTCACATGTCCCTCCTTCCTGTTTCTTTACTTTTTTTCATTCTATTTTCCCAACTGCACCCATCCTCTCATCCTCCATTCCGGCCACTTCTTCGTCTTCCTCTTCTTCAATCTTCCTCTCCACTCCAATCTTCATCTTCATATTAATTAACCTCCAACCATCCTCCTGTTTCTCTTACAGCTTTCATCCTTCATTCCCTTGTCTGCCTCTTACGTCAGACCTCCTTTTTTCAACTCTTTATACCCCCTCTCGTATCTCTTTTTCCTTCCACCTCATCTAACTTTTCTCCTCTTCATCATCTCTCTCATCTCTCTTTCTTTCCTCATCAATCTTTCAGTTGCATCACTCTTCCCCTTCCTCCCTCCTCCCCCTCCCTGCCCATCCTCCACCTCTTTCCATCCTCCTGCTTTCTCATTAGTCTAATGGAGGCACAGTAATCCACTCAGCAGCGAATAATGTGACAGAGCGCTGGCTGAGCCTCTGGCCTGCCAGCCAACAGGACACGGAGGATGGATGGATGGAAAATGGAGGTGGAAAAGTAGAGGGATGAGGCAAGGAGAAAGAGATGGGAGGAGGGAAGAAGAGGGATGGATGAGGCAGAAGGAGAGGTGGAGATGTGATGGAAAAATGAAAAGACAGTCAGATAAATACATTACATAAGTCTTGCCCTTAGAAAAACTGTGTATGTGAGTTGCAGATTACTCATGTGGCACTGATAGCAGAGAGAATTCTTAAAATGTAATAATAAGTTGTAAACCTTTTCTAAAATGACAAAATTACCAGTCATTACCAGTTGATTTAATAATGAACTATCATATGTTGGTCAGATTTGAGTTTCAGAGCAGAAGCAGGTTCTTACGGGGCACCACCCAGGATTCGATTACCCCACCCCAAAATACAGTTGCACAGGGTTACATAACAGTTAGATTTTTTACCCTAAAAAACATTGACTTGTGGTTACATATGGTTACATATTTTACACATAAAGATTTGACTTATAATTACATGGACTGGCTTTTTGTCAGCTCAGTCTTATTGCAACATTACAGTGACAATGTTTTAACAGAATTCTCAGAGAAAGAGAAAACTGAAGAAAAGATCTTAAATTGTGCCATTGTACTTTTCTGATGCTTTAGGTTGAAAGTCCTGAAAGATATTTTAATTTGGATATCTTATGTGCACTAGATACTTTGTTAGTGCAAACGCGTTCCATCCTGTGTGTACAAAGTTATCAGCTGGTTTGCAATACATACAGATTTTGTGCACACAAAACATAACATAGTGAAGTAAATTATCTTGATTCCACACAATATTAAGTATTCTTATTTTGTGGGAACAAGATCCATAAGTTGTTGTATGCACCAAAAAGTACTTAATAATCAGAGTAATGAATTAATACTTGTGCGCTCATGCTATCATCCAAGCTAAAAATATATGTATGAAAAATCTTTCTGGACTGTGAGGGTGTAGTTCATTGTGTATTATTTGTCTGTGTGTGTCTGCCACCCTTAATATCATATATATCAATGTACATCAATATATATATGTGTGTGTGTGTGTGTGTGTGTGTGTGTGCTGCGCGCATGTGTGTAATGTAATCATTGTACCTGTCTGTCAACCTCTTTGCCATTTTTCTTTGAACACTGGGAGGGAACTGAATCAGCTTTGATTGGCTGATGGCTGTTTCTGTTGGCATGTCAGGCTGTTTATGGATCCGAGTAGTGTAGTTTAGCTTGAGAAGAATTAAATATGAATAAAGGATTGTACCTGAAACACCAGTGAAGAATGCATGTATGACTGACTGGCTGTGTGAATGACAGCTCCCCCAGCTCCTCTCATCCAATGGGAGACCCCGCTTAAGCCCAACCTCCTTCCCTTGCCCTCCTATCAAATCCTTGTGCATGTCGTAAAGTTGCCCTGTCCCCAGTATATCCTACAAAACTTGGACTGTTATTTTATGTAAAATTTATACTTTTGAACAAAACTATTAAAGTAAGTAATATATCTCTAATGTTAGGTACGTTTAATGTTAGCAATAACGTAAATACGTCAGTAAAGGAATATATTTGATATTTAAATGCAGTGAAAATATAACGTGATAAAACAATGATAACGGATAGAGGTTGTGTTTTAAAAGCAATATTATTCTGAGTATAAAGTAAACATGAGTGCCATAAATGTTTTCTTGTGTTTTTATGTTTGATTGACTTTGTTTCAGTCCTCTGCCTCATCGTTGTTTGTTCCAGTCACTAGTAGCCTACTGTAAGTGTTAAAGGCTTCTGTAGCTTCGCAGTATGTCTCTGTGTATCATGAATGCTGACTTGGTTAAGCTATAGCAACAGAAATAAAGACACCCTGCTGCTTCTGTCAACCTCCAGCTTTTATTGAGTCTCAGCATGCACCATCAGCTGTTTGATCTCCAATGTTGCCTACCCTATATAATGAGATACTGTGTTAACATTATGAGATACTAAGTGGTCATTATAAGAAAATGACTTTTATTTTTTGTCATAAATAACTACAGTAGCTTTGTTGATCCTGGGGATATACATGAAGGGAAAAGTCATGTTTCCAGAGGTAAAGTGTTGCCCTTCACTCAGTATTAATAGTTTCATGCTGCCACCTAGTGTTGTTTTAATGTACATAAAGCAAGTCACTGGGTAAACACTGTACAAATCATTTTGTCCTCTGCCACTGTCTCTCTCTAATTATGCTGTGGACCACTGAAGAGCTTTACCAGTAACTAGACGGATTATAAATGAAACTTAGAGGCGTAAGCCTGGTCCCAGATCACTTTGGCCAAGACAGGAACTTTGCTGTTCAGTGCACAGTACCTAGGTGGCTACTCAAGTTGTTAAAAAAAGTATAAAAACTGATAACACAGTGTCCTGAAATGAAATATGTGACTAAAATCTGTTGTCATAGTTTACTGTAAGTGATGTGAAAACCAAGTCGGTCCATATCTGAGTTTCCCCAGGATGGGAGCTAGTCTGACTGTGAGAGTTAATTGTTCACCTTGATAATTCAGAAAAGATGTGTGTATGCTACTTGTCTATTATAAATATAAATGTAAAGGCCTAGAATTGTCTTCATATACTCACAATTTGACAACGTCTTGCTAGTGTAGCAAGAGCAGCACTTCTCTGTCTAGTGATTCAATTTCTTCTCCTAATCTCAAATATTTGAATCATGATGAGAACAAATTAACAGATAGATTAATGTTGGATGGCATTTCCACAGAGCTCTAGAGTAGGCCTATCATCAACAAGTATTTTCAATGGGGTAGGCTATTGATTTTTTTTATGATGATGACAGGCATGAGACAAATCTATGAGTTGTGATGAGAAAATAGTGTTAAATGTATAAATTGTTTATAATTTATAATAATATGAGAGCATGCAGTGCATTACAACAGGAACAGTCACAAAGACTTTGAATTTCTTAAACTTGGGAAAATACACTCAGTATAATAATATGCAGACTATTTTAACAAAATGTTATGGATGCAATTGTAATCCATCAAAATATTTTGAAGCTGTTATTTTAAGATTAAATTACTATAAAGTAATCCAAACAGAATACAGCAACAACATGTAGTGAGGTAGCCCCCTCCACCCTGAAGAATATTTGGAAGCGGCTCCCGTGCCATTGCCTGAGTTAAGCACTAAGTGTGCATGTAAACTGAACAGAGGCAGTTACAAAATCACAGAGATTTGCGGCAGAGCAGACGGTGGACATAAAAGGCAAATCATATTCTCTTCATAAAATATGATTCAGTTTTTGTACAGTATCAGTAAGGCCCAGACCCCAGAAATGCTCAGGCGTGTATTGTTTTTCCAACCTAATTCTTGTCTCATGTGGTCTGATCATAGGGTCTGATACGGTAGATCCAGTTTAGTGCCCCACATCACTATTATATTCACCAAAATCAAAGTTAAAAAGTTATGTTTTGTAGGGTCGCTTTCTCCCTTTTCTGCCACAAGTAGACTGCACATGCACAATGCAGATGTTCAGCAAAAATAACCCGGAGAAGACCAACTTCAGCTGCACAACGTAATTTACTGCGGAGTCCGCCATTTTGTGTCTATAGTGTTCTGGCGTTAAGGATCAAGCATTCAGGTAGCGTTGCCTAGCTAGCAAGAAGACATTTATTTTGAAGGCAGAGACAGGAAGTTGAAAAGTTGAATTTTCAATTGCCAACTTGTCCGTGTGGCGTGAAATTCTTGAAGTTGGAGTCTTTTGTTCGTATGTTTGGACCCAAAGTGAGTGATATCTGGCATGATAACAGTCAAAAAGTAAAGCCGCCGAGACACAATTTAAAAGCAGACTGAGAATAAGTTTGAACAGCCCTTGTGGGCATATTTTCTGTTTTTTGGCTGAGTGAAACTCCTGGTGGAACGCAAGTGACGGGAAATCTAACGTTAGGAGGAGCTCAGCTATGTGGCAACACTCAGCTTTTTCTCTGATAACAGGAGCAATAGTTAGAGCGGTGCTTTTATTTCGGGCAAAGTGGTAAGTCACCTTATAACAACTAATGACAGTGGTGTGATAACTACATTGTATGTGGTTAGCCGTTTTCGACAAAATGTCTAACTTCGTTAGGTCCAAAGAAATAACGTATTGCACGCTAACTGATCTAACTTTGAGTTTAGGGCCGCAACCAGGATTTAAAAAATACTAAGGGCACGGGTCCAAGTAGACTAACATTACCCCAAACATCAACAGGACCAACAAAAGCTTTCTTTCTCTCTCACACTCTTTTTAAAATAATATAAAAAATTAAAACAATAAGTTCACTTTTTATATTGTACCAACCTTTTTATATACAGTCTATGGTGACGTTACACCAACACATTCAAGTCACTGACCTCAGCTTCTTTTTTGGGAAAAATATACAAGGAAATTTGGGTTTATCTAAATGTACTGCTGTCCTGATGGTAGTTCCGTTCTCCATAACAGCTAGAAATAACAAGCATGTAACGTTACAAGTAAAATGCTACTTGTCCATATGATATTATGGACAAGTACCAAATATCATATACTTTCTGTCATACAAGAAGATACAGTTTGACATTTCCAGCCACCTGGATTGAAAATAGTCATAACATGGTAAACAGGTTATTTTTAATTATTTTTTTATTGTGCAGTAGCCTGAATATTTTTTTCATCCTGATGGTTGGAGGATTCTAGAAATACCTTCAGAACAGCACTAAATGGTGTTCTCGACATTTATTCACCGAAACCCAAATGGTTAGCTTTGTAAATGTAAGAGTAATACACCAGAGGCACAAAGGGGGGCTATTTCAAAGTCTCTTGCACTGGCAAAAATGAACTTTGGTGTAAAATACTCAACATAGTCTAATGTAGTCAAACGTCACCACCCACTTTTAACAACTAAGCACCTTTTGCAACTTTGAGCACAAATTTAAGCCATTTGGCAAACTATGCGGATAATCAACATTGTAAGGAAAAGACTCAGAAAATATGAATATCATAGAAATGTCAAAATACACTGGAGGATACAGTAGCCTAGTGCACAGAAGCCGTCGCTATGGTTACTACCCTGAGAGAGAGCCTGCTGTCTACTCGCTGAGCATTTACTCTCCCCTCTGTTCACACGAGGAGCAGTGTGACCGTGCAGATCCAAGCCAGTATGCAGGCGGAGTGACGCTCCCTGTCTGAAAATGACACACATGACACAAAAACTTGTATCTCGCTGTTTCCACCTTTGTAGAGATGGAGGGAGCGAAGGAGAGACAGAGGCAGCAGCGAGAGGAGAAGGAAAGCAACGAGGCAGAAGACCGGAGGAGTGATGACAGCGCTGACAATGAAGAGGAAGAGGATGAAAGTTCGGAGAGTGCAGCACTTGTGTGGCAGGAAGGCTATGGCGAAGACAGTCTGGGCCACCCCATCATGCACTGGGAGGCACTGAGCCTGCGCATTGCTGAGCTGGAGAAGCAAGAAAAGGAGAAGAAGGCAAAGGTCAGTAGTCATACACTGGGGCTGAACGATTTGGGGGAAAACATCTAATTGTGATCTTTCTGCTTCATATTCTGATTTGCGATTTTAAAAAAAGTTTCAACTAAAGTTCAGTATTCACTGCCACACACAGAGCAGATGAAGCGGGCAGGAAGTCGGACACAGAACACCACAGAGAATCTGGTCAATTTTCAAAATAAAACAACCTGTGCAGAGCATATATCAACAATAAGCACAGTTAAAACAGACAAAAACAGAAATAATTTAACTATGTAGACAACTCAACCATGTTAGAAGCACAAAAATCAAGGACAACTGAACAACAAAATCTGAACAAGTCAGCAAAAATCAGGCAGGCAAAACTCTCTTAGTCTGAAGTGCTTAATGTGAAATCTAGCCGTGCAGAGAGAAACGAAACGATGCAGGCTCACAGAGCGCTGTTATCCGTAGTTGACACAAATGACACATCGACAACATAGGGCAGGCTAAACGCTTTGCTGCTGCAACACTTCAGTGCGAGTTGATGCCGGACAAAACCGCAGCATAGCCACTGCCTGTGTCAGTTTGGCTGAATGTATTATCTCACACATTTTCCTCTAGTTTCATTTGTTGTTGTAAAAGTACATGTGCTGTGCCCACTCTGATTGGTGAGTAGGACCGTAACAGGAGCCGTATGGCGCTTGTATGTAAAATTAAAGTACTTTCAGAGTCCTTGGTGGAGTTTAAAGTACATGGATCTGTTCTAGAAAGCAGGTTTAGTGAAAACTCTGAGCTCACCTGAGTTCCTCGAGTTGGGGGAAACTCTTGAGCTTTCAGAACTAGAAATCACTTTTGCCACTTATCCACCGCATTGTACCAACTTGATTCGCCTTGACTGTACTCAGCTATTTTGGTTTTCATTGAGAAAAACTGTTGTACTTGGTACTTTGTCGTTTCTAACAGCCAATATAAGACTATTAAAAAAGAGAAACAGAGAGTTGGATCCTTCCCACATGTCATGTGTTGCATAGTTTGCCCACCAGAGGGCGCTCTGCAGCTCCACAGAACAAAACATCAGCCAACAGCAGTTTACTGGAGCCCAGAGCCTGCTCTGCCAGAGCTACGGTGAGGTGCTCCTGGTAGCTCCCACACTCATTTTTCCTGGCAAATGGGTCTTTTGCCACATCAATTATATGATGATGGTGATGATGATGTATATGTATACATACGTTATACGTTATGTAAAAGTTTATATTATTATCCCAGTGTGCTGTGTTTTTGTATTGTCTGTGTAACATGTGTCTGGTGTGGTTTTCAGGTTGGAGTTTCTCTGGAGAGAGGCAGAGCTCCAGTGAGCTGGACAGAGGACAGAGGGCGGAGAGCAGAGAGCTGGGAGGATGGAGACGACTCCTACAACAGCCATGTTCTGGCACTCACCTCCCGGTACGCTTACACGCCTCTCACTTCTTACGAGACTGCCTTTTATTAATGAGGGTGCACCAATCACTCAGATGTAATTGTGGAGGTTTTGTCTGTGTATTAGTGGAAGAATTCCAAGGAAAGCCCTATATAAATCTAGATATGAATGGTAGCTCTACAACAGGACTAACCTTGTACTGAAAGTTATGTTGTTTTAGATAGCTTGCAGTCCCTACAAGCTGCAGTTTACATAGAGCCCCATAATATACAATTGTTGGATGGATGGTTCAACAGGACAGGTTCCACTAAGAACAGGCCTCGCCATGGTCTACAGTTCATTGAGGGAACCATGAGTGCCAACATGTACTGTGACATACTGAAGCAGAGCATGATCCCCTCCCTTCAGTATTCCAACATCATAACGACCCCAAACACACCTCCAAGACGACCACTGGCTCGCTAAAGAAGCTGAGGGTAAAGGGGATGGACTGGCCGAGCATGTCTCCAGACTTTTTTCTAACCCCAGCGTCTTTTTTTTCAATTTATTGCAATGAGAGCGCTGCGTTTTTACGAGCTGGTAAAAACGCCAGCAGCATTACGAGGTGCAGAGCGTCTTTTCCGCGCTGAGCGTTTTTTCCCCAGTCACTGAGAGTTGAAAACTGTTCAACAACATCACTGCACTCGTTTTCCCCAATGGCAGGGCAGGAAAATAATGATGGCCACACAAAATATTGACACTCTGGGCCCAATTTGGACATTTTCACTTAGGGGTGTCCTCACTTCTGTTGCCAGCGGTTTAGATATTAATGTTTGTGTCATGTGTTATTTTGAGGGGACAGCAAATTTACACTGTTATACAAGCTGTACACTCACTACTTTGTAACATAGTGTCATTTCACTTCACTGCTGTCACATGAAAAGATACAATCAAATATTTACAAAAATGGGAGGTGAGTACTCACTTTTGTGAGATACTGTATATAGTATGCGCAGTGTAGGGCTGACACCTTCTGGTCTTTTGGTTAATTGTTGATATGCTCTTGTTCAATAACATTCTCGTTGGTGAGACTATTGCTCGTGTTACTTAATACATTATTTTGGGGGGGCAGAAGTAGGGCTGATCTATTATTGCATTTGTGATATTATCGCAACGTAATAAAACAAGGCTTTCTGATCGCAAAGGCTGCGATTACACTGGTCACATGACACCAAAGAGTAAAGCAGTCTGACGAAGTTGATGCTTCATCTGCACGTTACGCTGTACCTCGCCTTCTTGTTGTACAACGGCTTTAAGCTTGACAGAAAGCTGACACTACATAAACTTTAGTGTCACACAGGGAATGAAAGTAGCACTGCCACCGTGGGTAACGTGGTGGTGGTGGGTGAAATCGTCGAACCATCTGCTGCTTGACGGACCGGAAAAATGCACAACAGAAAGACACATGTAGTAAGGTAAGCGTAGCGATCGGCGCCCGTGTCACACACACAGCCACCAGTCAGCTCAGTAGGCCTAAATATCTATGAAACAGCGTTTCAGACCAAACTCACAAGTCCTACAGAGGCCCAGTCTGTCCTGAGTTACAGCCTGGTTAAAGCCAGTGCTGCTCACCAGCATCAGAGGCTGCGGGGGAGGAGGGGGACCCTGGTGTTGTTGGAGAATTACTAAGCTTGGCAGTGAAACACGAGAGTCGTCACTCTGTGTTTTATTTTCGTGGTCAACTTTTGCATTGAACCCGAACTGGAGTATTTTTTGTTTGCTTACTGGGATACAGAAAGGTGGACGGAGATTTGAACTGGGATAAGGACGCAGTAATTGGTGGTTGAATTGTGTGTTTTGTATTGAGCTCTTACTGTATAATACTGTGAGTTTTTCTTGTGGTCTGTAGGTAGGCCGACCTGATGATATATATCATATTATTTATCTTTCTATTATAATTTGATATATATTTTCCTCCTCCATTTCTCATAATAATAATTCTACCTAATTTCATCATAAGACAGGCCTGACCCACAAGAGAGAACAGTGTAGTTTTATCTATCTGATATTGTGTTGGTCAGACTATACACTGACTTACTGCTTGTCCATTTTGAATAATACAGAAGGTAAAGAGCTTAAAAATGAATTGCATATTAAATCGCAATATTGGTTAAAAAAAAAAAGCAACTAGATTATTTTCCAAAATCGTTCAGCCCTAGGCAGAAGGGATCTAGGCAATATATTTTGTTTTTCAGGGATATTATTGTTAAAAATAACATTGATTATAAATATTTAAATAGATGTTAATCAACAAATGTTTTTTTCAATTTTCGTATGGTTTAATAGACACTAAGACTTATAAGGCACAACACCCCCATTTTCACAACTTTGAACTCCCCCAACTTAATAGAGACTGCTAGGTCTAACATACTGAACATTTACTCAGCTCTGGGCCAATGATTGAGGTGATTGGAACCACCAGTGCCAGAGGGAGCAAGAAGTACAGTGGCGAGTGAACGATGCACTCATGCAGAGCAGCTCTGCCCAGTGCCTTCTAACTACCAAATTCTGACATCCGACCAAATTAGTCTGAAAGGAAAGTTCGGCAAGATCTTTGAATTCTAAATAGCATCACAAATAACCAAATATTAAGCTGCTCTGAACAATATGAGTTATGCAGTGATGTAGTCATCAGAGAAGTATTTTCTGCAGGAAACTACCCTTTAAGGCTGCGTTCATCTGCGTTTCCATCTACACCGTGAGTAAAAGAAGGCGACGCCATGAATTTTAAATAATTGAATTATTTATAATTCATTTGTGGTTCTTATTTATAAAAGAGAGATATGAGGGAACAATAATATAATATTACCAGTAAGTTTACTTTTCATGTATTCATTTTAATTGTTGAATATCTAATAGCGTTGTATCGCTCACCCCTGCTGTGTGAGCTCTGCTTTGGTAACTGAACAGCTGTGAATGTTATTTTCTCACCACACACTAGTCAGTCAGACGTCACTATAAATCCACCACATCTGTTTGACTGTTGTGTGTCCTCCAGCCTGCAGACACAGATGAATCTTCAGCTCTGCTTCATCAACAACAGTGAAAGTGAGGAGGAGAAGGAGGAGGAGGAAGGAGAGACCAGCAAGAGGGAAAGCAGCAACACACGGGTAACTCCCCCTAACACAAGTTCATAATAAAATCCTGTTAGTAGAATACAGCGGTTCAGATGAGATAAGCTGAGTACAAGGGTGTGAAGAAGAGTAGGATACATGAACAGAGCTACCCCCTCCTTTTGTTATTTCATGTAAATGCTCTGTATTTGTATAGCTCCTTTACACTATATCTGCACCATTCACACACATTCACTCACTGAGCCTAAATGCTCAAACAGAAACTAACATTCGCACACATTCAGACACTGGTGGAACAGCCACCAGGGGAAATTTGGGGTTCAGTATCTTGCCCAAGGACACTTCGACATGTAGGACCTGGGGATTGAACTGTCGACCTTCCAATTAACGGGCAACCCACCCTTAATTAACTAATTAAATTCATGTGTCTTCTCCAATTCATGTGTCCATCCCTGCTGATGAAGAGAGGGACTGTTCAGGTCCATAAGAGTCCTCAGCCTCCTGCCAAGCCAGAGAAGCCAAAATCTAGAGGCATTAGGAACACTCTGAGAAATCTACGAGACAGACTGAGAACAGATCACAGAACACTGGTGAGAGCCTAACATGTCATCCTGTTGGTGTGATGCAGCCTTTCCCCCAAATACAGTTTATCACAGCTGACCCCATCTCTCCTCTACTCCTCTCTTTTCAGACTGGAGCTCGTAGTGATCCTGTAGTCCAGAGAAGACATTTGGAGCGCAGTGATTTACAAAACTTCAGTATGAAGGACCTGAATGCTCTTTGTACTTCTCTCAGCCAAGCCATCCAAGGTAGCAACTTGCACACAGTAATTCCACTGCGTCTAGCTGCATTCTTAACTGCAACCCTCATCCTTAGATACAACAAGTGCTGCTCTTGATTTAAAATTGTACTTTGAACTTTATTTTTCATCTGTCCATGTCAGACCTGAGCTCAGAGCTGGTGGGTCGCCTCCAGGTCCGTGACCAGCTGAGGACAGAGCAGGATGCCATGCTGTTGGAGGTCCAGGATCTGACATCGTTGTGAATCTGCCGATCAGTCCCAGCTAAAGTTCACCTACCTAGCAGTGAGGAGTAATAATGTCACCAAACCTCTGAACAAGTATTATAGTCGGTAAACATTGTTGGGAATCAGACTGTGTCACAGTGCCTCATCTCAGTCAGTCCCTCCTAATGTTGGTCTGACCAGCCAGTCACTGTGAAGAGTGTCAGTGCCTGAAAGGTCTTGGACATTCAGTCGCATATTTTTCAGTGTTGTTGTCTGTGTGGTAAACTTGTAAGGGAAACTTTGTCTCACTAAAGGAAAGTGTCCACCTGCAGTGATTTTAAACTTGGGTATGACAGAACCTGCTTTGTCCAGCAGGCGTGGTCACTGCGTCAGAGCCGTATGGTACTACCAGCAACTAAAACTGAGCTGGTCACAACACACAGGTAGTGGATGGTGGCCTTAAAGGGACACGGTGACATTTATTTGGAAATATCCTCTTTTACCTTCTTGCTCGTAATCAGGTTAGAGGATTAGCACAAGTTTCATCTCCACTGTGTCCACAGCAGATAGTGGTCTGGGTCGTGTTAAATCCAGCTTAGCACCAAGACTGGCAACAAGGGAAAGTCTACAGTGTGTAGTTCCCTCCTTTATACACCACGCTGGGTCCACACCTAAATTCAGATGCAAAAAAGCATAAATATTTGTGTAAAAACATTTTGCACATTAAAAATTTACATCAAGGAGTACCTAACCACAGCAGCCTTAACCAAGCTGAGGAGGTGGAGTGGGTCATCCACTAATCAGAAGGTTGGTGGTTCGATCCCCGGCTACTCCAGTCTGCATGTAAGATACTGAACCCCACATAGATCCTGATGAGTGTGCATGTGAATGGGGTTAATTTCTATGGACATCTTGCGTGACAGTCTCTGCTTGTGTGTGTGAGAATGGGTGAATGTTGACCTGTAATGTAAAGCTCTCTGAGTGGTCGAAAGACTAGTCGCTATAATTAGAACTGCTCAGAAGATCATTGGTGCCCATCTCCTGCGCATCAGTGATCTCTGTGAGGTGCCTACAGAACCCAAAGGATACTAAGGACAGTACCCACCCAGCCACAGCCTGTTCACCTTGCTGCCTTCTGGGAAGAGATATAGACGTTTCAGCTGCCGCACCACCAGACTGCAGAGCAACTTTTCCCCCCAAGCTATCAGACTTATAAACTCTAATTCATCATCAGCACTGCTCCACTGATGATAGTTTATTTCTGTTTACCATTTTTATAACTGATTCTATATGTAATGTATATTATCTGCTACATAGCAGAAGGGAGTTATAAAACTCTATTTCACTCTATATATCTTGTTGTATTGTGACAAAAAACAATCTACCTACCTAAGTGCAGTCCACTTACCATCAATGTCAAAAAAAAGCCAAATGCCAAGAAAACAAAATGCACATCAAGCCCCAATGAAATTTGTACACCTGTACACATTCTGCTGTATTTAATGATCTTCTCATGCATGTGGGCAACAACATAGCCTCTGTGTCAGCAGTGAAGATTACATTTTGCATTCACCTTCAATCTTTTTAATCAATATAAAACACTACAAGATGTGAAGAAGCAATCTTGTAACATCCTCAGACTCTTTTCATTTGTCAGACGTACATTTCTGACAGAAAAATCTATGAAGAGAGAGCGCCATGAAAGGTTTTGCTTTGGTGTTTGAGAAAGAATAGAAGCTACCTGGTAGTTCTCACACAAACATGTCACATGTAAATTCAGACTGTGTGTAAATATTACCCTGTTGAGCTGTAGATGTCCTGGTAAGTAGCTTACTAGTTGAGAGATCAGGGAAGCTGCAGATTTCTACTTTTGACTGAGCTGGACTAGCAGCTTGCCCCTACTTCCAGTTTCTGCTGAGCAGAATAAAAAGCAGTCAGACCAATCAAATCATGGGACTGTTTTGGGAACATAAAATGACACTGATCTCGTTTGAGTCTTTGATGGCAAACCAACATTTTTCCCAGAATGAACAATGAAGGTTTTCATCCAGTGTTGATGAAAGTTAGCTTCATTTTCCAGATCTGTGTCTCCATTAAAGGTACTCTGTGGAGCTTTTGAGCACTAAGCACTATGGAAGAATGATGTTCAGCAGGTCCCTGTTTGTCGTCTTGTACATGAGCATGCGGACAGTGTCATAAATATTTTCACTAGTTTCTCACTACTACCCTGATTGACATTTTGTGGCAGTAATGTGCTTGCAGTGATCCGGCAAAGGCAAATAAGAAAGACTGCTGTAAACCATAATAGGAGGTAAACAATACAGTTTAAAGCTTGTTTCATGACTAAGCTGATGTATTTAATGTATTTGTTAGACCTTAAGTAGTGTTTTGGATTGTAATACAGAAGGACAACAGAAACTCCACAGGGCACCATTTAAAAAATTGATGTGGGTATTCTACAGATGAAACAGATGAACACATGAAAAATAGTGGGTATTATTTTGTGTCAGTTCATGACCCAAGTTGTGGGTGCAGTAAACTATAGTTAATGTCTAACACGCCTAACTTTATTGAAATTAAGCGTGCTGTTCAGCTGGGTTCCTGAAAATAGTACTAATCTTGCTTCTTCCTCAGTTGTCATGCAAGTTAGTTGGAGCTTCTAAGGTTCCTTCTATTGTTTTCAACATGTACAAAAATAGCATAGCCTTCATATTTAGCCTTTTTAAAATCAGGATGTGGAACAACATCAATATAACAGATACCAATCTGGAACATCAGGGTTAGCGTTTGTCAACACTGGAGCAATACTTTTATACAGGTTGTAGTGTTTAGCATCTTTGGGTATAAAACTGCAATATAAAAGGGAATCCTGTTAAAAAGCTGCTAATTCTGCCAACTGAACAATCTGTTTTGATTTCTACTCTGTTTTAAGTGCATTATGTTTTCTGATCTTTTCAGAGAATGCCATTTTTTAATTCATGCATGTGTTTGTGTAGGCTGTAGGAGCTGGTAAAGAACTAAATGTAACCTATGTACAACAAATGAAGCACTTTTATTTTTCTTCACCAAAGTGCTTTTTTTGGGGGATATGTAAGGGAAGATGTGTTAATCGTTTTATTCAGTTGAGTCTTTGATGTTTTTGATGATTTAACAAACACTATACAAATTGATTGTTTACCTGCTGTCTTCATAAATTATGAATAATACACATTTCCACTGGATGACCTCTACCAGTACAGCAGTCATCCTCCCCACTCTGTGACCCCTTAAAGTACAGTTCATTTCAGCCCCCTCAGAGGGCTTTACCTGGCATTTATTAACACATACAATATGCTAAAGGTATGAATATTGGGGACCAAGTGGCAGGTATGTTAGGTGAAGGTTTTCCTAAGGTCTTTGACACACTGTTGAAACCCAACAGCTGATGGTCAGTTTAGTGTGTCAGGCTCTTGGAGAGAAATCAATTACCTAATTCCTGTCTGATGCTAGTAATCAGTATTCACATTGTTCTGACATTAGAAAGTTTTCTGGAACACAGACTGGAGAGTTGATTAAGTCTGATGACGACTAACCTGATATCAAACATACTAATGCAAAGAAATCTTTATCAGTGGATAAACATTAATCATTCAGATTTAGTTGTCTTGTATTAATTTATGTTCAGTTTTTCCAATTTTATTTTTTACATTTGTTAACAGATTGTGCCTTTAAATGAATAATGTACTTGTTCAGTCAGTGAGAAGAACAGCAGTGTGTGTGCACTGAGGCTGATGTGTTGTGTATCAGTCAGTGGATGAATAAATTGCCACCTGCATGTAACTCTGTCACATTGGTAACTCTTTGCATGTATTGCATATGTGTCTTTCTGCTTAACTTGAGTGTGTGTTGTAAAAAAAAAATCCTCAGTTTAGGATTTTAGCCAGCATATTGCAAGATATCTCAACAGTTTCTGGCCATGAGATGACCCCTGATTTTTTTTGTCTACCACCACAGTCATGGTCAAGTCAAATTTTTTAAATAGGTCTATCAAAATGTAACCGGCTGTGAAGCAGAGAGGACAGTGATGCTTGAAAAGGGTTGAGCCCTTCTGTTTTGGGCTCCTTAAATGCCACCCTCTGGGTAGACTAACTTGTTGTGCATGTAGCTAAATTGTTTATTACATCCGCTAAAGAGGTTATGTTTTCTTGCAGAAAAGCTACTGACCAGATTTTCATGAAATTTGGTGGAAGAGTATAGCATGGGCAAGAAGTATTCAGTTTTTGAGCAGATCAGAATCACAGGGTGGAAACACTTTTTTTTTTACCTTTGTTAAAATAGATAACACTGGTGTCTGGCAAAATGAACTGAATTTGTAGTAATTATAGTGAACATAACATAACAGACACCTCAACAGAATCAGTAGGTATGTAGGAAATAAGCTTTGTCTGACCTGTGCAAAGTAGATCAATTTTATTATTTGTTCTATTGTTCATTACTTTATAGCTCAAGGGCAATTGAACAGAATAATTAAGTGGTTTCAATATTGCTCAGGTTCTACTTTTCTTGTAATGAATTACTGATAGGTAGTAGTGTCTCAGATATATTGTTGTGTATATATATCGTTGTATGTTGTATTATTGTCCCCTAAGGGGACTGACAGGAACCAGGAAAAGAGATCATATTTCTCCTGAGCAGGTTGGGCAAGACACTGAACCCCGAATTTCCCCTGGTGGCTGTTCCGCCAGTGTATGAATGTGTGTGAATGTTAGTTTCTGTTTGAGCCCTTAGGCTCAGTGAGTGAATTACATATCACCTGTGGTTCCTAGAATGGGAGCCAGAGCATTCAGCTATCAGGCTCCTCTCCTGTGGAACCAGGTTCCAGTTTGGGTTCAGGAAGCAGACACCGTCTCTACATTTAAGAGTAGGCTTAAGACTTTCCTCTTTGATAAAACTATCATAAAGCTCAGGTGAGTCCTGAACCATCCCTTAGTTATGCTCCTATAGGCCTAGACTGCCGGGGGACTTCCCATGATGCACTGAGCTCCTCTCTCCTCTTATTTCTCTCCCTCTCTATGCAATACAGAGGGAGAGAATACTCCCTCATCCCATCAATGCATGTTACTAACTCGACTTCTTCCCTTTCCCGTAGTCGTGTGCTTTCTTGTCCCTCTCCTCTCTCCTGTCACTTCCTGCAGGTGTTCCTGGCTCTGGAGCTGTGGAGTCTGGATCTGTGGTTGCGAGACACCTGCTTCCCCCGTGTTCCTACTCGACACCCTCTGCTACAATTATTGTTACAAGTCCTATTGTTATTATTGTTATAATCATAACATTATGATTATCATCATTAACATTACTATAAATATCTGGACCATTATTCATTCAGACTATAGCAGCATTACCTTTACTGTCTGTACCTCTGTGTGTGTATATTGTGTAGGCCGACTCCCTCCACTCTCTCTCTCTCCTTCCATCCCTCTCTCTCTTTCTCTCTGTACCTCTCTTGCCCTCTCCCTCTCTCTCTCTCTCTCCCTCACCCCCAACCGGTCGAGGCAGATGGCCGCCCACCCTGAGCCATGGTTCTGCTCGAGACATCACAGAGTACGGTCTAGACCTGCTCTTTTATGAAAAGTGTTCTGAGATAACTGTTGTTGTGATATGCGCACTATATAAATAAAATTGAATTGAACTGAATTGAAAATGCATTTTTGCCAGTAATGCCCAGAGAGTATATCACACATTCAAAAACTCGATATTCACACTTTCGCTGAATTGAGCTGCATCTTATGATATATAGGCCATGCACATTTTTGCCTTTTTTATGTTGCAAAATCGTGCAATATGCGAAACCTACTAACCTATGCAGTTAGTCCAATCTGTCTATAGACTCTATGGATCCTCATGATCAAAAGTTGCATAGAGATTTCTGATATCTCACAAAATGCGCAAGTTATAATAAAAATGACTTCCTGTAGGTTATATGTCCACCGAGGTCTTCCTGATTAACCCACAACACAGGCCAGTACCTTCGGCCACTGGGTGAAGCAGTTGTTGTTTGTTATTATACAAATAGCAATTATAAAGAAAAATAATCTGGGTGAAAGAATGGATTAGCACATACAGGTAGCAGGGACTGTCTGAGCTACAGAGAGAGTTGGAGGTGAGTAAAATATGTTTTGCAGTGAAAAAGTAGCTGCCTGGTTTCATTGGCTGGATGTGAATATCGAGTCAGCCGACTCCTCCAGATACTTGGCATGCTAGATTTCTCAAATTCAGTAAAATTAGGTAGCCTACTTGCAGCACATCACCTCCACGGATATTATGCATCATAGCAACCAAAGCTTTCAGCCGAAAAAAACGCTGCGCCACCAAAGCGCACCCTAGTGCTCCCAGCTAGGTGTCTTCAGAAGAGCAGCTGGTGTTTTCAGCTGGTAAGAAACGTTTTGGTGGACACAAGCCCTAAGAGTTTTGGGAACCAGAACAGCCGGTCAGAGTCAGTTCAATTAACTGTGTGTAGTGTTTCCACTTTGAGTTGTGCTATGATGTACTCTGAATCCTAACTGAAAATCCTCAAATTCTGACCGCAAGAGTGGACTTTTTAAAGAAGACGTTTAATTACAGCTACTTTAAAGTACTGTGGTACATAGCCTGTTAAAGGTCCAGTGTGTAATATATCTGAGGATTTATTGACAGAAATGCAATAGCCTATAAGATCCATTACTATGTTTTCAGTGGTGTATAAAGACCTTACTTAACTAGAAAATTGCATTTCCTGCAGGACGTTTGTGAAACTGAAATGAACTTGCAAAACACTGCAATACAAAAGAGCATGAAGAAGATGTCTGCAAAGTCTTGAAGCTCAACTGCATTGCATTGAACTGCATAAAAACCTGGAAGCTGATCAGACTTGAAATACAATGTTAAAAAGCTGATAGTTGTTACACTGTCAAAACTGGAAGTTGAAATTAGTTATTAATTAAAAGAAAAAAATGGAAGTAGTATATAGATGAATCATAGCACACATGTCCTCGAAAAGTGCAATATTTTGATATCTGCAGTTGTGTAGTGAAATGGATGCAGAAGCATTAGAAGTCGAGTTGAGAGAGGAGACAGAAATGACAGACAGACAGACAGACAGACAGATAGATAGATAGATAGATAAGTTTAATTGGCATGACTGTAACAACAATATTGCCAAAGCATCATACAAACTACATAAGAACAAATAATTAATAATTAATGATTAAATAAAATAATAATAATAATAATAATAATAATAATAATAATAACAATAATAATAATAAATCAGTATCAAATGTAAAAACAAAACAATTACTAAAATATCAAACGATCAAAATAATAATTTGAAAATCTGTACAGTTATTTATCAGTCTGAGTTTCCACTGGTTGTCCTCACTTCATGGCATGGGGAGACATATTTTGCAAATGTTTGCAAAGTGTTTTTGTCTTAGTGTTTTATATTTAGAGCATGAGGTTAGAAAGTTCAGCTCTGTCTCTACCTGTCCTGTGTCACACTGGGAGCAGAGTCTGTCCTCCTGTGGTAGCCAGTTCTGTCTGTGGCGACCCTTTTCTATGACCAGGCTGTGTTCAACTCGGTCTGTATGTTGTCAACATTTTTCTTAGTTTAGGACATTTCATTGTGCTCAGGTAATTTGCCAGTGTGAGGGTCAGATAACATTGGAATTTACGTTGTGTTTTGGTTGTTTCTTTCCAGTATTCAATATATTTTTCTTTCTGCTGTTGATAATTTGGTTTGGTAGTACAAATTGGAAAATTTTAATGTTGAAATTTTATGTTGAAGTTCCCCGTGTATGTAATGTTGGGGCCAAGATGAGTGTAGTTCCCCTTCGAGGGGAGCTCGAACTGCGTCGGTGACGACACTATGGGAACGCCTTTAGGCGTGGCAGGGCTGAATGCGAATGAAAACTACTCCAATCCTATTGGCTTAGTGAGAACGGTAGCATGTGACGGCGTAACCGTAGGCATATATAAGCGCCGGCACATAGGTACATTAGCCTTTTTCTTCAGCAGGCACTTTGGTTAATGTGGTTAGTGGAAGCTCCCGCATCCTGGCTAAAGAAGTGAACCTACCTGGAAGTTGCAGTGTGTCCTCAGAGTTGAACCAGTTCCGGAGATGTGTGTCTCTCTGCCCGCGTGTGATCACGGTAGGAGACTCTCCTGAGCTGTGTGTTGCTTTCTGGGCCTGCTGCACGCCACGGCAGCTCTCGAGAAGCTGTTTGTGACCATTGCAGGCCCTGCCCATGCGGGTACTAAGGTCCCGTATGGCTCTCTCTGAGGACGCCAGATACGCCTCCCGTGGACAGGCCCTGACGCTGAGCTGCTCGGCGGTTTTAGTCATGGGGATCGCAGCAAGATCTGCTGGAGGATTCTGAGACGGCTGATGCCCCTTCTCGTCCTTCATCTGCTGACTCCGACTCCCCTCATTCCCGTTCGGGAGCCCGTTCTCGGCTTCTTCCGTTCGGCGAGGCGAATGCACTCTGGCTCCGAGGAGCTAGATGTGCTTAGCGTCATGGAGGAGGAGGACTTCCGGGTGTCGGGCTGACGTCATCAGAAGAGCGCCACGCCCGACTATGATGAGCTGCTGGAAGTGGTGACGCGGGCTGTGGCTAAACTCAACCTTGATTGGCCACAGGCCATGAGGAAGCTTAATGCCAGTAATAACTGGTTGATCGCTTCCTGAGGAGCCACTCAGCACCCCCACGCCGATCCTTGCCATTTTTTTCCGGACTTACATAATGACTTATGTAAGCCTTGGGATAAACCTTTCTCCGCCCAGCTGTCTACTCCCCAGCTGCTGGAGTACAGCAACATGGCGGGATCAGGACTACCCGTCCTCTACCCGCGGCATCGTCCCGTTGCCGCGGGTAGAGGACGCTCTGGCGAAGTTACCTCTCCCCTCGACTGGCGTCGTCTCTCCATAAGCCAGCGCTACCGACCAGACCATGCCGGGTGACTTCAGCTGGTTGGGAAAGCGTTTATGGCGGCAGGCCAGGCTGGCACGAGTCTGCACACCATGGCGGTCTTGCAGGCCTACCAGGCGGACCTGCTTCAGGATATGGCCCAGAGAGGGAGCCCCTCTGAGGAGGAGATGGCGGAACTGGGGTCCCGCTTGGCTGAGGCAGCGACAGCATCTCAGCCCTCTACCGGCTCCCACCGTCAGAACCAGAAGCAGAGTGTGGCTTCTCACGGTCCTCCTCGAGCAGCTTGGGACGCGAGGCAACGCTCCCGCGCACCCCTCCCCGACAGACCGGACCTGAGGGCCGTCATCCGGTCGCGGAGGGGCAAGGCGAAGAGGTCCTGACTCTGTGTTTCAGCCCCGGAGGCCGACTGTGGTCCCCTCCAGGGTGGTCACTAGCGCTGTTTTCCCGCCGTTGAGGCGCTCGGGACGCGCTAGCCACCACCGAGCCTTCACCGTTCTGCCGGCCCCGAGGGGCAGCAGTCGGCTCCCAGACTGCAGGTCATCAGCGGCTTTTTTCTGGCGGCCCGCTTCAGGAGACGGTCTGAGATAGGCACGAGGCACCGGCCACCAGCCCTGAGGGGTTGGTTCCGCTCGCGGATTTCGCAGAGGCGCAGGCGGAGCATAAGCATATCTCCGTGGGTCCTGCGCACCGTCATCAAAGGGTACAGACTGCAGTTCCGGGTCCGCCCCCCCCAGATTCTATGGGGTGGTCCAGGCTACGGTACGCCCAGAGCAAAGCCTGGTGCTGGGACAGGAAGTTCGCTCGCTACTGGAAAAGGGGGCCGTGTTCGTTCCCCCGCTGGCCAGCGAGTCCGGTTTCTACAGCCGGTACTTCATCGTTCCCAAGAAGGATGGAGGCCTGCGCCCGATCCTAGATCTGTGGGTTCTGAACCGGTCTCTAGGGAGATACAGGTTCAAGATGCTCATCATCCCCGCCATCGTGACGGACATCCAATCCAGGGATTGGTTCGTCACGATGGATCTAAAGGACGCCTATTTCCACGTCTCCATCCGTCCTTCCATTTGGCCCGCCCGAGGCCGACCGAGGTCCCCTCCGTCGTGACAACGGGTGATGTTATCCCGCCGTTTACACGTTTGGGACGCACCTGCCACCATCGAGTCCACGCCATACTGCCTGCCCCGAGGGTCTGCAGTCAGGCGGCATCCAGACTCACTCACCGTGGATCTTCGGTGGCTCTCCCCTGGGGCTTCAGGGGTCCACCTGAAAATCACACGAGACACCGACCACCAGCCCCGAGGGGCTGGTTCCGTTAGCAGATTTTGCAGAAGGTTTGGCGGAGCCTGACGAACATTCTCCGCGAGCCCTGCGCACTGCCATAGATGGGTATCGACTACAGTTCAAGACCTGCCCTCCAAAATTCACCAGGGTGGTTTGGACTATGGTCCGCCTGGAGCAAGGTCCGGTGTTGGGACAGGAAGTTCTTACTCTGCTGAGGAATGGGGCCGTGGAACGTGTCTCCCCCAGACAGAGACGCCGGGTTCTACAGCCGGTACTTCATAGTCCCCAAGGAGGACGAAGGCCTGCGCCCTATTCTAGATCTGTGGGTTCTAACCGGTCTCTGAGGAGATTCAGGTTCAAGATGCTCACCATCCCCGCCATCGTGACGTAGCCAATCCAAGGATTGGTTCGTCACGATAGATCTAAGAGACACCTATTTCCACGTCTCCATCCGTCCTTCTCACAGGAAGTTCCTGAGGTTCGCCTTCAGGGGTGTGGCTTACCAGTATCGGGTTCTTCCATTCGGCCTGGCACTTCCCCTCGCACATTCACCAAGTGTATGGATGCAGCACTGGCCCCGCTGAGGCTCCAGGGCATCCGGTTTTTCAACTCATCGACGACTGGCTTATCCTAGCCCAGTCTCGAGAGTTGGCGGTTCAGCATCAAGATGTCGTTCTGGCCCATCTGCTGCGTTTAGGGCTGAGGCTCAACACAAAGAAGAGTGTGCTGGCGCCCACCCAACGGACGACATTCCTAGGGGTAGTATGGGATTCGACAACGATGCGGGCACAATTGTCTCCGGCACGTGTCTACACCATATTGGCTGCCGTGAAAGGGGTGAAGTTAGGCCACGCCGTCACTATAAAACACTTTCAACAAGTGTTGGGTCTCCTGGCGGCTGCGTCCAGCGTAATACCATCTGGACTGCTGCACATGAGACCCCTGCAGTGGTGGCTAAGGACCAAGGGTTTTTTCCCCGAGGGGAATCCTTTCCGCCTGATTTGGGTTACGCGCAAGTGTCTTCGTTCCCTATCAGTTTGGAAGGAAACTTGGTTCCTGTCCCAGGGGCCCGTGCTGGGAGGGTCTTGTCGCCGGCTGGACATTTCGACAGACACCTCCCTCACAGGCTGGGGCGTGGTATGGAGCAGACCTGCTGTCGAGGCAGAGGCTGAGGCCCGGGAAATGGAGACTTCACCCTGAAGTGGTGGAGCTCTTGTGCGGAGAGTTAGCACCATAGACGTGGGTCTGTTTGCGTCCCAAGAGACTACACACTGCCCGCTATGGTTTTCTCTCATTCCTCCAGCCCCGTTGGGTCTGGAGGCCATGGTACATTCGTGGCCGAGGCTACGTCTGTACGCATTTCCCCCAGTCGCTCTGCTCCCGGGGGTTCTGGAGCGTGTCTGCCAGGACAATGTCAGCCTACTGCTGTCCCAGGCGTAGGGCCAGGTTCTTCACCCTTGCCCCGCCGTGTGCCGACTGTGGGTCTGGCCCCTGAGGGGGCACGGTACCTAGAGGCGGGTCTAACAGCCGGAGCAGTCGAGACCCTCCTTAGCTCCAGGGCCCCGTCCACACGGAGGATGTACGGCCTAAAGTGGAACGTTTTCTCCACATTTTGCAGAGAACGCATGGTGAACCCAGTTACCTGCCCAGTGGTTCAGGTGCTGGAGTTTCTGCAGGACCGCTTCTCTGCGGGCCTTTCCCCATCCACCCTCAAGGTTTACGTGGCAGCCATCTCAGCTTTCCACGCTCCTTCAAGGGATGGGTCTCTGGGGAGGCTTCCCCTAGTCATGCGATTCCTCCATGGGACCCGGAGGATGAGACCTGCAACTTGCCCCAGAGTTCCCACCTGGGATCTGGCAGTGGTTCTTGAAGCGTTGGCTGAGGCCCCCTTCGAACCCATGGAGTCTGCTGAGGCCAAGTACCTGACCCTGAAGATGGCCTTTCTCCTCGCTATCACCTCTCTGAGGAGGGTGGGGGACATCCAGGCTCTTTCGATTACTCCTCGATGCCTGGAGTTTGCCCCAGGAGACATGAGGGCCATCCTGCACCCCTTTCCGGGATACATTCCTAAGGTGCAGTCCAACAGGATGGGGTCCGTGGTCAGCAGGCGTTTCATCCTCCACCTCATGTGACGGCGAAGGACGGGAGACTTCATTTGCTCTGCCCTGTCAGAGTACTGAGTATTTACACTCTGAGGTCCTCCCGGTGGAGGAAGGCAGACCAGTTGCTGGTGTGTTTCGGGTCCCCCAAGGCTGGGTTCCCGGCTTCCAAACATATAATCAGCAACTGGATTGTTCAGACTATTCCCTGGCCTATCAGGTGCGCAATTTGCCTTCACCTATGGCTGTAAGGGCTCACTCCACGAGAGACATGTCAGCCTCCACGGCTCTCCTCTCTGGAGCATCTCTCCAGGAGGATGCAGCTGGCTGGGCCACTCCTCACACTTTCATCCGGTTCTATAGTCCTTCCCTCCGCACCCGGCACCCGAGTGCTCTCCTCCTAGTCGTGCCCACAGCTTGCCTGCACGCTAGGGCAGGCGGGGGTTCAGCGCGGCATAGTGGGTATCTCGTTCCCATAGTGTCGTCACCGACGCAGTTCGAGTTCCCCTCAAAGGGGAATGTCTCAGGTTACGTAGGTAACCCTTGTTCCCCGAGAAAGGGGAATGAGACACTGCGTCAGTTCGCCGCACCTCTCCTCACCTGGAGGGCCTTGCTTCATAGTAAAGAGCTAATGTACCTATGTGCCGGCGTGCTTATATACGCCTACGGTTACGCCGTCACATGCTACCGTTCTCACTAAGCCAATAGGATTTTCATTCGCATTCAGCCCTGCCACGCCTAAAGGCGTTCCCATAGTGTCGTCACCGACGCAGTGTCTCGTTCCCCTTTCTCGGGGAACAAGGGCTACCTACGTAACCCGAGACGTTTTTTGTATGTTGTAATTTAGTGGTGTCTAAATAGATGCACACTTAGACAGTGTGTGAGGAAGAGAGGAAGGCGAGCGAGGAGAAGAGTGAAACTAAATAAGGTTGGACCAAAGGCTTTCCCACTCCCAAGCGCTTAGGTTCAGCCTTTTGGACATTTCTACATGCAGATACTATAATATAATAATCACAGGCTTTGCAGTTTGTTGAAGAGAGAACCTCCAGGAAGTGAGTGTTACAGTTGGTGAGTGAAATCCTGTATTTTATTTATGTAATTGTGTAATTGTGCCACAGAGTGCCTAACTGTCACACCTCTACATGTGTCTGACCACTATTTCATTCAGTTCACGCTATCCCTACAGGAAAAGCCCATTGGTTCAACACCGCTGGTCTCACACCGGCGCAACCTCCGCAACCTGTCTGCCGCTCACTTTGCCTCAGTGGTAGCTTCTGCCCTACCTTCCCTCGGCACTTTTTCCTCACTCGAGGTCAATGATGCCACACAATCTCTGTGCTCTACACTAAGCTCGTGCCTAGATAGCCTGTGTCCTCTATCCACCAAGCCTGCTCGCCCAAACCAGTCCCACCCATGGCTAACAGATACCATCCGGGGCTACGTGACAGATCTCAGAGCTGCTGAAAGAAAATGGCGAAAACCAAAGACCCTACTGACCTTAAGGGCTACCAATTACTCCTATCCTCCTTCTCGACAAGCATCAGTGCTGCCAAAACTGCGTTCTATAACAACAGAATTAGCAGTGCCACTGACTCTAGGAAATTATTTTCCACCTTTAAAGCTCTATTAAATCCGCCTCCCCCTCCACCACCCACAAACTTGTCGGCTGATACCTTTGCTGCCTTCTTCACAGGCAAAGTGGAGGCTATAACTAGCCAATTCTCTGAAACATTCAAACTCAACCAATGTAGCAATCCTACTACATCTTTTCCTTTGCCCTCCCAGGCCAGTGGTTCTTCACTCTCCTCGTTCACTCCTCTCTCAGAGAGTGAAGTATCAGAACTCTTGACTCGTAGCCAGTCCAACTACATGCCCACTGGACTCAATTCCCACAAATCTCCTCCAAGCCATTTCTACTACTGTGGTCCCGGCAATCACTCACGTGATAAACACGTCTCTGGCTTCTGGAACCTTCCCGACCACCTTCAAAAGGGCTCAGGTTACACCCTTGCTCAAAAAGTCCTCACTTGACCCTACTCAAGTTGAGAACTATCGACCAGTGTCTCTTCTACCATTTTTATCCAAAACTCTTGAACGAGCGGTTTTCAAGCAGGTCTCAGAATACCTCTCACAGAATGACCTCCTAGATCCATATCAGTCTGGCTTTAAGAGTGCCCACTCTACTGAAACGGCTCTTCTGTCTGTAACAGAAGCCCTGAGGTCAGCGAAAGCTGCAGCCCAATCCTCGGTTCTCATCCTGCTAGACCTATCAGCTGCCTTTGATACAGTCAACCACGCAATCCTGCTTTCTGCACTCTCAGCAATGGGCATCTCGAGTAAAGCACTCCTGTGGTTCGAATCCTACCTTTCTGGGCTCCTACAATGTCTTGTGGCAAGGACAATTATCCTCCTCCCACTGCCTCTCCACAGGCGTGCCCCAAGGCTCAGTACTAGGGCCCCTTCTCTTCTCAATTTACACCACCTCACTTGGGCCGATCATTCAGCTCACACGGCTTCTCTTACCACTGCTACGCAGACGATACGCAACTCTATCTATCCTTCCCGCCAGACGATCCCACTGTCTCGGCGCGGATTACAGACTGTCTCTCAGACATATCTTTCCCACTCCCAAGCGTACTGCTGGCTAATGTCCGGTCATTGGAGAGTAAGATTGAGGAAGTTAGACTAAGGCTCGCTCAGCAACGGGAAAGCAGAGACTGCTGTGCCCTCATCTTCACAGGAACCTGGTTGCATAGCAGCGGACCTGAGGAAGCTGTCACACTTGAGGGGAGGAGTTTATTCTGCGCAGACAGGACACTAGAGTCCGGTAAGACGGGGGAAGAGGACTACATAAATAATGCTTGGTGCTCAAACACAGCTAAAGGGGATGAACAATGTTTACGAGATGTGGAATTTTTAAAAGGAGTTGAGATGTCGGCCATACTATCTGCCTAGAGAATTCTCCAGTGTTTTTGTCGTTGCTGTTTACATTTCTCCAGATGCAAATTCAAAAATGCACTCCAGGAACTGTATGAGGTCATCAACCGTCACATGACAAAACAACCTGATGCTGTTTTTATTGTTGCTGGTGATTTTAATTAAACAAATCTCAGAACAGTTTTACCTGAATTCCACCAGCATGTCCAGATCCCCACCAGAGGAACAAACACGCTGGACCATCTATACCAATATTCCTGGCAGCTACAAAGCCCTCCCTCGTCCTCATTTTGGTTTATCAGACCATGTTTCTCTGCTTCTTCAGCCCACTTATACCCAGCTGGTTAAAAGAGTCAAGCCAGTAATTCAAACAAAGAGTGGACAGATGAATCAATACAGCAGCTCTACAGGACTGTTCTGGGAGCACAGGCTGGAGTGTGTTCAGAGAGGCGGCCACCCAGAAAGAGCCACATCAACCTTGAAGAATATACACTATCAGTGACATCATACATCAGCAAATGTGTGGATGATGTGGTGATCACTAAAATGATAAAATCATTCCCCAGTCAGAAGGTCTGGATGAATGGAGAAGTGAGGGCTCTATCCAGAGCTTTTTGGTCTGGTGATAAAGAAGCTTACAGCACTGCCAGAGGGAGACTGAAAGCTGGCATCAAGGAGGCAAAGCTGAGACATCAGCAGAGACTGGGGAGAGACATCTACACCAACAACACCAAAGATATGTGGCAGGCCATCAAAAACATCTCAGGAGCTCCCCCATCATGTGTGAGGTCACATTACCTGATGAACTAAACACCTTTTATGCTGCTTTGATCTCAACAAGGAGTCAGCTGTAATATATACTCCACCTCCTGAGGACCAGCCCCCCAGGGCTGTCTGCTCAGCTCCCTCCTGTTCACGCTGTACTCCCACGACATGAAGAGAGCTCTGTTGGGGATGACATCACCATCATCGACTGGGTTTCAAACAATGAGACTTCATATCGGGGGGAAATTCATAAGAGAATGACCTACTGCTCAACGTCAGCAAAACCAAGGAGCTGATTTTACGAAGGAGATAAAGACACATACTCCTGTCTACATCAGTGCAGAGCCAAAAGGATACTAAAGGACAGTACCCACCCAGCCACAGCCTGTTCACCCTGCTGCCTTCTGGGAAGAGATATAGATGTTTCAGCTGCCACACCAGACTGCAGAGCAGAATGACGTCACACCCAAGCTATCAGACTTTTAAACTCTAGTTCATCTTCAGCACTGCTCCAGTGATGATAGTTTATTTCCATTACCATTTTTCATAACTGAATCTTTAGTAATGTTTACTGTTTGCTATGTAGCAGAAGGGAGTTACAAAATTCTATTTCACTCTACAACTTATTGTATTGTGACAATAAAATCTACCTACCTAATACATGGAGCTTAGGTTCAGCCTTTTGGACATTTCTACATGCAGATACTATAATATAATAATCACAGGCTTTGCAGTTTGTTGAAGAGAGAACCTCCAGGAAGTGAGTGTTACAGTTGGTGAGTGAAATCCTGTATTTTATTTATGTAATTGTGTAATTGTGCCACAGAGTGCCTAACTGTCACACCTCTACATGTGTCTGACCACTATTTCATTCAGTTCACGCTATCCCTACAGGAAAAGCCCATTGGTTCAACACCGCTGGTCTCACACCGGCGCAACCTCCGCAACCTGTCTGCCGCTCACTTTGCCTCAGTGGTAGCTTCTGCCCTACCTTCCCTCGCACTTTTTCCTCACTCGAGGTCAATGATGCCACACAATCTCTGTGCTCTACACTAAGCTCGTGCCTAGATAGCCTGTGTCCTCTATCCACCAAGCCTGCTCGCCCAAACCAGTCCCACCCATGGCTAACAGATACCATCCGGGGCTACGCACAGATCTCAGAGCTGCTGAAAGAAAATGGCGAAAACCAAAGACCCTACTGACCTTAAGGGCTACCAATTACTCCTATCCTCCTTCTCGACAAGCATCAGTGCTGCCAAAACTGCGCTCTATAACAACAGAATTAGCAGTGCCACTGACTCTAGGAAATTATTTTCCACCTTTAAAGCTCTATTAAATCCGCCTCCTCCACCACCCACAAACTTGTCGGCTGATACCTTTGCTGCCTTCTTCACAGGCAAAGTGGAGGCTATAACTAGCCAATTCTCTGAAACATTCAAACTCAACCAATGTAGCAATCCTACTACATCTTTTCCTTTGCCCTCCCAGGCCAGTGGTTCTTCACTCTCCTCGCTCACTCCTCTCTCAGAGAGTGAAGTATCAGAACTCTTGACTCGTGAGTCGTCCAACTACATGCCCACTGGACTCAATTCCCACAAATCTCCTCCAAGCCATTTCTACTACTGTGGTCCCGGCAATCACTCACGTGATAAACACGCCTCTGGCTTCTGGAACCTTCCCGACCACCTTCAAAGGGGCTCAGGTTACACCCTTGCTCAAAAGTCCTCACTTGACCCTACTCAAGTTGAGAACTATCGACCAGTGTCTCTTCTACCATTTTTATCCAAAACTCTTGAACGAGCGGTTTTCAAGCAGGTCTCAGAATACCTCTCACAGAATGACCTCCTAGATCCATATCAGTCTGGCTTTAAGAGTGCCCACTCTACTGAAACGGCTCTTCTGTCTGTAACAGAAGCCCTGAGGTCAGCTAAAGCTGCAGCCCAATCCTCGGTTCTCATCCTGCTAGACCTATCAGCTGCCTTTGATACAGTCAACCACGCAATCCTGCTTTCTGCACTCTCAGCAATGGGCATCTCGAGTAAAGCACTCCTGTGGTTCGAATCCTACCTTTCTGGCGCTCCTACAATGTCTTGTGGCAAGGACAATTATCCTCCTCCCACTGCCTCTCCACAGGCGTGCCCCAAGGCTCAGTACTAGGGCCCCTTCTCTTCTCAATTTACACCACCTCACTTGGGCCGATCATTCGCCACACGGCTTCTCTTACCACTGCTACGCAGACGATACGCTAACTCTATCTATCCTTCCCGCCAGACGATCCCACTGTCTCGGGCGCTGATTACAGACTGTCTCTCAGACATATCTACATGGATGAAGGCCTGCCACCTTCAACTAAACCTCTCCAAGACTGAACTCTTGGTCATTCCAGCCAAGCAATCCATTTACCATAACATCAAGCTACAAATTGACTCCTCAACCATCACTCAAACCAAGGTGGTGAGAAACTTGGGTGTCTTGATTGATGATCAGCTGTCCTTTTCAGACCATGTCGCTGCTGTCTCTAAGTCATGCCGCTTTGCTCTATACAACATAAGGAAAATCAGGCCCTACCTCACTCAGTATGCCACCCAGCTTCTGGTACAGGCCATGGTTATCTCGCCCGACTATTGCAACGCCTCCTAGCAGGTCTTCCAGCTTGTGCTGTGAAACCCTTACAAATGGTTCAGAACGCAGCAGCTGCCTGGTCTTTGATCAGCCCAAAAGGACTCATGTCACTCCATTACTCAGTGACCTTCACTGGCTTCCCGTGGCCTCCAGAATCAAATTCAAGTCACTAATGCTTGCATACAGAGTGGCCATCGGGTCTGCACCCATCTACCTAAACTCCATTATACAAACCTACGCTCCTTCTCGCCTCTACGCCCTCCAACGAACGGCGCCTGGCTCTGCCAGCCCTTCACACAAAGCTTATCCCAGTCCCGGCTGTTCGCGATCTGTGACACCACGATGGTGGAACGAAGCTACCACACGCCATCAGAGCAGGGCTGCCCCTCTCTAACTTCAAGAAGCTCTTGAAAACTCATCTCTTCCGAGAACACTTCCTCTTATAACACCTCTAACTAACTAACCTCTAACATGCACTTCCTGTGCTCTTCTTCTTCTATCCCTACAATTATCTTGTATTGACTGCACTTTTGTTCTGATTGCACTTTCTGTTAACTCTTACTTCCTTCCCTAGGTATTTACCCATTGATGTGATATGTACTATGAGCTCTTACTAGGATTTATTGCTGCTCTTACTAGTATGTATTATCAGTTGTTAGATCTGTATTTGATGCTCTGTTGATACTTGTAAGTTGTTCCTCAAATGTAAGTCGCTTTGGATAAAAGCGTCTGCCAAATGAGTAAATGTAAATGTAAATGTAAATGTGTTAATATTTTAACAGGTATTGCTTGTTAGCTAAGCTCGTTATGCTAAGTAGCCAGATGCCAGCAGCCCAAAGCTGCTAATGTTGAAGTCAAGTGAAGTTGTAAAGTAAAGGCTCAGCCAAACGTCTCAGGCTCAATTCTCAGTTAGATGTTATGGTAACGGTAAACTTTACAAAACGGATGTAACTGAGTCAAATGGTGAGGGTTCAAATCCCCAAATAGTCAGTTACCAATTGCCGTGGGTTTCCCACCATCAATAAAATTCAGAGACGTGAGTTCCAACCGAAGGAAGGTTTATTTATACAATTTTTTTTAAAAAGACCAGGCTTTGGGCAATTTTACTCGCTGCTCAATCACAACAATAAAAACAATTAAGATGTGGATGCCAATACTGCCAGAGGTGCTAAGGGATAAAAACACTGGTTAAAACTAGTGGTGGGCCGTTATCGGCGTTAACGTGCTGCGTTAACGTGAGACTCTTATCGGGCGACAAAAAAATATCGCCGTTAATCTATTCTCAAAGTTGGGTTGGGAGCTGCGTACTACGCAAGCTATGATGACTTTCACCTTGATATTTTAGCGCAGATGTATACCGAATTGCACTGTAGGGGGCAAGAACGAGTCTTCGAACCTGTGTGTCTGCCTACTGTGAAATTACCACATCAAGCGTGGCGTGCTAACATGGATGCAGCTGTTGCTGCGTTCCATTTACCTCGGAGTCGGAGCTGGGAATGGCGTCACACCGAGCTGACGGTGTTACAGTTACAACCTCGCTCGGCCAGCTTTTTGTTTACAACTAGCCAGGTTAGTTATTGATACGCCAGTTGATGAAAAAAAGACGCATTGTGCGGTATTTACTCACCAACTGTAGCAACACGTCCACAGACAGCTGTTGGACAGCACTTTGTGTACGAACATTTCTGAAGCCGCCGGTGTTGTGCTGAATTCTGCCTGCCAGCCGAGATTTGCATCCACCTCTTTTCTCAGCATAGATGACCGTTAGCACCCGCGAGGTGCATGCAATTCTCGGCAGGGAGCCTACAAAATCTGATCTGCCGAATTATGCATCCACCTCTTTAGGTCCTTCTCAGACACTTTGCTGTGCTCTTTGATCAAACAGCTTTATCGCCACATATATGTACTGAATGTCAAGGAATGGTCCTTCTAGCCTACTAAGTGTATTCAAATATTATAGACTCTAAACGTTCATAAAATATATACTTCAAATCAATTTATCACCATTGATGAAGTCCACAATGAATTTTACAGCATTTAAAAGCATTTGGAGGTGCATGCAATTCTCGGCAGGCAGGCAAAACTCGGCACAACACCTGGTTTGCACCTTGTGCAATGCAGAATTAGTTTACTGTAGGAGTTCTTCCAGTCTCAAGTAGCCTACCACCTAAACGCAAAGCACATCACACACTACACACAAGCACATCTTATTGAACATGATTTATTTTCATCACCAATCATCATAGTACAACAGCTTTCTCAAGCAGTTTGTGATGCATTTTGGAAACAGGAGTTGAGCCTCTGGTCTAATGCGCCACCTGGCTTGAAACCCAGTCGCACACATATTTTAAATGCCTTCGGCAGAATTCAAATGAGCCATTTTAATCTATTTTAATTTCAAGATTAATCTAGATTTAAAAAAATTAATCTATGCCCACCACTATTAAAAACACATCAGCATCTGCAGGGGCCAGACCTGCCCAGGAGGGGGGCGGTGGGGAGTTACCTGTGGGCCACCCATGTGCCTTGACGCCACCACTCACACTGGTGTGCCGCCACCTAGACACAGCAAGACACACACACACACACACCACACCACAAAATTAAGTATAGTATGCACACACAGTTGTCGTACCCACCCACCACCACATGCATTGAGGGGGAAAGGGGCTCCCACGATCCACCACCCTGTCCGTCCAGCAGAATGCTAAAGGGGAAAAAATGGCTGAAAAGCTGTGGGAAAGTCATACAGCCAAAAAAAAACAAAAAACGGTACAACCGCCACCCCCTAGCAGACCCCAGCAGTTGGCAACCACATTCACAGGAGCCCAATCACCTGTAACAAATCTCATACAATGATAAACATAAAAATTCAAAACGAAATAGCAGCAGTCGATGAGGCAGGCATAACAAGCAGTGGCTAGACAACCCTAAAATTATAAGAATTCAATTAGTTCAGTTTAACACTGCAAAAACACTTGCTAAATACCTGAAAAAATGATATTTACCTCGCACAATCTAGTAAATAGTCAACCCAGCTCTGACTTCCACCTCGTTTATGGATCAAATGTTTAAGCCCTCTGCAATGTCAATCATGTTATCAAAAGGCACCCAAACTAGTGAACTTATATAACTCTACTAGACAACATCTTTTTACCTCAACATTACCCACTGCCTTCTCTGTGGTGAGCCTTTAACACGACAGGCTATTCAGCTGATGAGGTCTGGCCAACAGGTGACTTAACATCCCTGTGATTAAAACAAATTAAAACATGTTCACAAGTTAAAAACATTGACTCATACAAAACATACCTGCTCTCTAGCTGCACTGGACCACAATTGCTACAGGGAGATGCTGAGTGCGCTCTATAAATCAGCTCCTAAAGTGGGAACAGGTGTGTGCCTGCTTTTAGAGAGACAGGTGGGTGGAGTTTCACTGAGAGGCTATGGCAGACCACGGCCTTACTAGGCCAAAAGCCTGCCTATCACACGGGCAATGTTAGATTTAGCTGCGTACTTTAACAGAGTCACTGTTCAGTTAGA
The DNA here is from genome assembly GCA_024633595.2 of Lepomis macrochirus. NCBI lineage: Eukaryota > Metazoa > Chordata > Actinopteri > Centrarchiformes > Centrarchidae > Lepomis > Lepomis macrochirus. The sequence continues at coordinate 525,746 of JALXJV020000002.1, read as the reverse complement.
TACTAGTCAGATACCATTATAGGTGGCTGCACCTGAACCGGAGGGACACGAAGGCAGAGAGCCGCTGCAGAGTCGTGCACCAAAAAAGTGTACTTTTTTATAAAAGATAACGTTTTACGTTTTTTTTATTCTGTTTGGGGTTCATCAGTGGGGATGATTGAAGTACATAAAGACCTCCTAACTGCATCAGACAAAGGACTTGTCTCAGTATTGGTTTACTAGATCTTGACTAGTAGACTAGTGCTGCATTTGATACCATTGACCATCAGATCCTATTACAGAGACTGGAACATTTCATTGGCATTAAAGGAACCGCTCTAAGATGGTTTAAGTCCTATTTATCAGATCGATTTCAGTTTGTACATGTTAACGATGAATCCTCCATGCATGCCAAAGTTAGTCATGGAGTCCCACAAGGATCTGTGCTCAGACCAATCCTCTTCACTTTATATATGCTTCCTTTAGGCAATATTATCAGGAAACACTCAATAAACTTTCATTGTTATGCAGATGATACTCAGTTATATCTATCGATCAAGCCAGATGAAACTCATCAGTTAGCTAAGCTTCAAATGTGTCTTCAGGATGATAAAACCTGGATGACCTGTAATTTTCTAATGCTAAACTGAAGTTATTGTTCTGGGGCCTAAGCACCTCCGTGACGCATTATCTAAAGATATAGTTTCCCTGGATGGCATCGCCCTGGCCTCCAGCACCACGGTGAGAAATCTTGGAGTTATCTTTGATCAGGACATGTCGTTTAACTCTCACATTAAGCAAATTTCAAGGACCGCCTTTTTTCACCAACGTAATATTGCAAAAATCAGGAACATCCTGTCTAAAAATGATGCAGAAAAACTAGTCCATGCATTTGTTACTTCTAGGCTGGATTACTGCAATTCCTTACTATCAGGCTCTTCGAAAAAGTCCTTTAAGACTCTTCAGCTGATCCAGAATGCTGCAGCACGTGTTCTGACAGGAACCAGTAAAAGAGATCATATCTCTCCTGTCTTAGCTTCTCTGCATTGGCTTCCTGTAAAATCCAGAATATAATTTAAAATCCTTCTTCTCACATACAAAGCTCTTAATGGTCAGGCACCATCTTATCTTAAAGAGCTCATAGTACCTTACTACCCCACCAGAGCACTGCGCTCCCAGAATGCAGGGTTACTTGTGGTTCCTAGAGTCTCCAAAAGTAGAATGGGAGCCAGAACGTTCAGCTATCAGGCTCCTCTCCTGTGGAACCAGGTCCCAGTTTGGGTTTGGGAGGCAGACACTGTCTCTACATTTAAGAGTAGACATAAGACTTTCCTTTTTGATAAAGCTTATAGTTAGGGCTGGCTCGGGTGAGTCCTGAACCATCCCTTAATTATGCTGCTATAGGCCTAGACTGCCGGGGGTTTCCCATGATGCACTGAGCTCCTCTCTCCTCTTGTGCAACCTCATCCCATTAATGCATGTTACTAACTCGATTTTTTCCCTCTCCCCTGGTTGTGAGCTTTCTCGTCCCCATCCTCTCTCATCCTGTCGCTTCCTGCGGGTGTTCCTGGCTCTGGAGCTCTGGAGTCTGGATCTGTGGTTGGGAGTCTCCTGCTGCCCCGATATTCCTGCTACAGTTGCAACTGCCGTTACTAGTCCTATTGCTATTATTACTGTTATTATTATCATTAACATTACTATAAATATCTGTACCATTTTTCATTCAGTCTATAGCAACATTACATTACCTTTACTGTCTATACCGCTATGTGTATACTGTGTAGGCTGCCTCCCTCTGCTCTCTCTCTGTCCTCTCTCTCTCTCTCTCTCTCTCTCTCTCTCTCTCCCTCCCCCCTCACCCCCAACCGGTCAAGGCAGATGGCCGCCCACCCTGAGCCATGGTTCTGCTCGAGATTTCTGCCTCTTAAAGGAAGTTTTTCCTTGCCTGTGTCGCCTAGTGCTGCTCTTGGTGGGAATTGTTGGGCTTCTGTAAATAACTTCAGAGTACGGTCTAGACCTGCTCTTTATGAAAAGCACTGTGAGATAACTGTTGTTGTGATTTGGCGCTATATAAATAAAATTGAATTGAATTGAATAGAAGAACATTTAGTCATCAATAAGTTATTACACTGATGTAGCATTCCTTGAGATTTAACAATCTAAGGTGATAACTGCGTTTGATCAGTGACGTTTCTGATAAGGAACTTAAGAGGTAGATGCATTATTCAGCAGAACAGATGTTGTAGGCTACCTGCAGAGATTTACATCCACCTTTTGATGTAAATCAGCATATAATGAGCATTATACCTGCAGACATGTAGCTGGGCTGTAACCAAGGTGATGGTTTAGTTAAGGCAAGAAATTAGCTGTGTTTGGAGGAATAGAATTTGCCAAAAAAGGCAGTACAGTTCAATAAGAAATGTAGAATAAGATCCTTACGTTTAATAAGATCTGACTTTAGCAGTCAACAGGTGTTTAGAAGCATGGATTATCATTGTCCAGCTGCAAACCGGATATTGCACATATTAGTAAACAGTGTATTTCACATTGCCACCCCTAACTACTGTTACGTGCCAGAAAGGTTATCATGCTGAGGCAATCTCAGAGTTCAGTAGCTTTATGGCAGTTTGGAAGAAGCTATTTAACTGTCTACCTGTTGTTATCTTTACAGGTACCAGAGGAGCTGATTGCAGAACCCTTCAGATGTGATTTGCTGTGTCCCGTACAGGAGATAATAGCTCCAGTTTCCAGCTCTTTAGCTGCTGTTTTGCGCAGCCTTTTCTTTTTACTCACAACACCTGAACACTACTGATGTGAAATTATCAAGAGATTCTATCATTATAAGAACTCTTACAACACATTATTTCAAGTCATACAAAACTACTTTTACATTTGTAACCTTTTAATATTGATGTTTTCATGAATGCAATTCATCAGACTAATTACACATATAGTAAAATCACATTCTTCATTCATCACATTCTTCATTCATCATCAGTATCCTATGTTAATTGTAAATAGTGTGATCTAAATTCAACAACATATAGTTAACAGCTGTAAATGAAAATATTAAGATGGTATTTATAGGCTAACATTTTGCATATATGTTAGTAGAAAGTAAAAAGTGAAAGTTTGATGATGTGTACTGTTTTATTTTAAGAGACAAATGTGACATTGACTGAGAAGCTACTCTGTAGTGAAAAACAACGACTTATCTACACACTGAATAGTTTTGAAGCCCTGTAGACGTCTCATTCATTGCGACCTCTGAGAAGGTCTTGTGTGGCTTACATGGAATGCAAAAGTGCATTCACTCAGCTCTGAGTCATCAGAGCTTGCAACGTCACAATAAATACCACCTAGTGAGATTCATAATTACTCTGTGTGCAGATCATTCTTTGTGTCCTGGTTATACCAGAACAGGTTTACATGGTTTCATTTTCACAAAAACACCATATTTTTTGTCATACTTCACATTGCTGCAGCTCCTCTTTTCGCCCTGCATGTTCAGAGAGTGAGGCATCTTACATGTTTAAAATCTTGGAGTTTCACGTGCACAGTTCCTTTGTAAGGACTACTAGCCAATCAGAAGCAGAGTAAGGTGGGTCCTGAAATGCCGGTAAACATTGCTTCAGTTTCTATACTGAAGCAAGAGATTCAGAGTGGTGAGTTATTAATTTGTAATAAATGTATCTTTCATACATGAAGTTTTAACTGCACCGTCTCTAAATCACAGTAACAACTTTATGTCATTTGACTGCCTGGAGGGTAGCTAATGTTTGGAAGGGAGAGGAGAGGCAGCAGGCAGATGTCTTGTCATTGTGTGCTGCAGCTCAGTGTTTTTCTCATTTCAGTGCATCATTACCGACATTTTCAGACTTGACAAAGCATAATTATTTGACACTAAAAGTACCCTTCAGAGTCTGTATGAAACGCCACAGTTGTCGCAGCGACACAAAGGAGGCTAACCCTACCTGCTAGCACATTGGCAGTGAGGTAGGTTTAGCCTACAGCTGTGCAGACGCTGAAGGGTACCTTTAGTGTCAAATAACTATGCTTTGTCACTTTTTCTGAAAGGGTTGGTATTGGACATCCTGAGATGAGAACAGTCTGTTTTTTCCACCAATGTTTTTGAGGGCGTGTCCGACTAACCGCTAGTCTATGGAGGACCAGCTCTATCATATTTAAAAATAAATACAGAAATAAATAAATGCTCAATAAATAAATAAGCATACAATTAATTGCCCCAAAAAATACAATAAACATATAAATGTAGGTAGAAATTAAATTATACAGTGAGACATAAATGTATATATCTCTTTTAATTAGCTACTTTATTTATTCACCTTTGTAATAATTACCTTATTTATTTTTTGTCCGTTATAATCTTCAACTTTATTTATTAATTACTTATTTTTTTTAAGTATTTATTTATGTGCATGTTATAATTTTTTTGTCTGTTTTATTCTTCCTTTGTATTTTTTTACCCTATTTATTTCTTCAATGCTATTTATTTCTGCCTGTCGTTTTTACATTTCTGCCTGTCGTTTTCACATTTCTGTATGCATTTGTGCCTCATTATGCAAATGAGGAGGGGGGCAGTGCCTTAAGGGGTCAACTTCTGCCCATTGGTTGGTTAGCATTTTACTGCATCGGTCGAATCTACATGGATTTTCCCCACCATAAAGCATTGTTTAGTAATGTCAAACTCAGCAGGCAGACGTTCAGTGTCCGACCTCTTAAGGGAAGCTGCTAATAGACTGGAAGAATTAGAACGCTGTAAGTTTGAGATCTGAAACGTTTTTCTCTGGTCCTTTGAACATTTTTCCAAGTATAGAGAATGGGATCGTGACGTCAGCCGATGAGGCATTGTGGGATTTTAGGACACGGATGCTACAGGAGAAACGTAGTTGCAGCAGCGTAGTAGTAGTAGTATTGGCGGTAGACTGTGTAGGTGGTGGTATATTTTATAAGTAATTCAATTTAGAAACAGGACAGAATGGTGAACGCGTGCTGCAATATAAATTGTCACGATCGGCGTGGAAAACGTAACACAAATGGAGTAAGATTTTTCAGCTTTCCTGCTTGGAAGCAAAGCAACGAAACTCACATTTACACCATGAAAATAGTTGTTAATTCATTGTCAAATCTCCTATATTTTTTGTAGACATGTACTTTTCATCTCTTTACTAGTTCTTTATGTTTATGTGTACGGTTAAGCACCAATAAACCAAGGTAAATTCCTCGTATGTGAAAATGTACATGGCAATAAACCTGATTCTGATTTAGTACAGAAACTAGCCTAGAACAGTGCAGAAACAACAACGTTTCGCCTGGAAATTACATTTAATAAAAGTAAACAACTTCACCAAAATGTTTCCTAAGTAAAAAAGAAGAATATACGACGCAGAGTTTAACTTGCTGTGTTTTTGTTGAGTTTAGTGTGGTGACAGAGGTGTGTCTGGTGCGTGGTGATCACCTAACGTTAGCTTTCTGGTCGTTGAGTTTGTAAATCTCCAGGTACTGAACCCAACCATTAGTACAGTGATGATGGGCCTCAAGAGATTTATAATTTCGGAACTGCTCAAATGTGAATGAGCTCACACCACAAACAAGGTAAGAAAACACGTCAGGAAATGTTGTTTGCAGTAGCTTATTCAGCTCAGTCGACCGCTCTGTGCGTTCGTACGGATCGAGCCCGTTAATTGCCTTTATTTTCTCCAAGTAGCGCTCCTTTGCTTCCTTGTTTAGCTTCTCCCGGTAGATAACCTTGTGCTTTATCTTCGCACGGTCCGTGTGTGTTTGTTAACCTTTTTTCTTCTTCTCTATACAACCTCGTTTGGCAAACAAAGTACTTTACTGTACTTTAACGCCACCAATTGGCGTTACAACCGTGTCCTAAAAGATGGCCGCCGCAACCCAAAATGCACTGCGTCATGACGTAGTTGCCCATTCTCTATATCCAGCGGCAGCCCGCAGACCGTGAGATCGTGACGGAAGTTGACGTGATGACGTTTATCTCGGCTCACGTACAGCATTGATCCTAATGCAAACTGATTTATTCTTTAGAAGCCAACAACAGAACTTTAAATACACTTCTGAGAAGTTTTGGCAGAAATCAACTGTGTAGATTTTGAATATCTGCAGTTTTACGAAATTGGTGGCGAATCAAAATGTGTTCAACGGTTTTGAGTTGTGAAGCTCGCAAGTGCCGACCGTGATACGACGGATGTTACACAGCTGCAGTAATATTACCGAGGAGGCATAGCAATAGCAGCGCATATCGGCCTTAGGTCGACGTAGCTAGCAGATGGGTTAACCGGTCGACATGCATATAATCAGTAGCTCTAGGCACACATCCTGTGATGGTCAGGGTAAGAGGAATATACATCGAGGGGCTGTCAGCAAGGGCCTGGGAGCTAACCGAGCTAGCTAGCTCGGTTAGCTCCCCAGTTAGGTCACACAGACCACTGCAGCCGACACAGCAGACGTGTCCAGCACATAGACTGTAAATAAAAGGTCCAACAGCTGAACGATGCTGTTAATGTTCGTACCGCTGTTATTCTATCAATAAATTCTCAGTAAAGTTTTAACCTGAACGAGATCCATCTGGCTCCTGATGTAACTTTACAGAATATTCTTGTAAATCTCACGGTCTGCACGGACTGGGCCTGGGGGAGCTAACCGGAGCTAGCTAGCTAACTATTGCTGACAGCCCCTCGATGTATATTCCTCTTACCCTGACCATCACAGGATGTGTGCCTAAAGCTACTGATTATATGCATGTCGACCGGTTAACCCATCTGCTAGCACGTCGGCCTAAGGCCGATGTGCGCCGCTGTGTTGCTGTGCCTCCTCCGGTAATATTACTGCAGCTGTGTAACACCCGTCGGCACTACGGTCGGCACTTGCGGAGCTTCACAACTCCGAAAACCGTTGAACACATTTTGGATTCGCCACCAATTTTCGTAAAACTGCAGATATTCAAAATCTACACAGTTGATTTCTCGCCAAAAAACTTCTCAGAAGTGTATTTAAAGTTCTGTTGTTGGCTTCTAAAGAATAAATCAGTTTGCATTAGGATTTTTTTTTTTTTTTTTCTTTTCAAACTTTATTTGAAATTGCAATGCTTACAAAGGGTATAAAACATTTGTAACATAATAGTGCAATCTACAGTCTATGAATGCAACAAATACAGTCTTTGATCGCTAGGGGCTAGGGAAGAGTGAGGGGGATTATATAAAAACATTAAACATAATACAAGCTGATAAAGTTTTAATTGCCTTTTGCTTTAAGGATCCTCGAATTGATGAGATGTAATGTTTAAACTCATTTGAAAAGGCCACAAAACAAGGTGTTTTTTTTGTAAATTTACATTTGTGAATATAAAATTTTGCCATAATAATAAGAAGATTAATCAAGTATACACAAGACTTTCGTTGTACATTGTCTTCTGATAAACCAAATAGTACATTCTTCCAAAACAAAGCAAAATTATCAGAGATATTTTCTGAAATAAAGTCACAGAATCTTTTCCAGAAATTTTTCACAATAGGACAATGCCAAAACAAATGTACAGCAGTTTCTAGACAGCCACCACAGAAACTACAGTTTATTTCAATATCTTTCTTAAATCTGTACTTAATATAGCTTTTAGCTGGATAGAAATTATGTATTAATTTAAAGGATATTTCTTTTATTTTGTTGGTAATTAAATATTGATTTGGTAGAAGCCATGCCTTCTTCCATGCTATATCATCCACAAACCGATTCCAGTATGAAATCACATATGGTACTGTAGTAATGTCTCTTTGGAACAAAGCTCTTATAGATCTGTTATTGCAGGAATGACTTGAAAAACATATTTTACCTATGGAAGTGTCGGACGGAAATGACAGAGGCAGTTGTTGTGTAGTGACCCTTGTTTGAGATTTGAATAGCATACAGACTCCAGAGGGTATTGCACCAAAAACTTTTGCATAGTCCCCAGGAGTAACAGGTATATTATATTCTGAAAGAAATTCTTCATAAGAATAAAGAAGACCATTCCGGTTAAATAACTGATCTACCAGCACAATGTTGTTGTTAAACCAGTATTCCATGAAGAGAGATTTGTGTTTATATAAAATGTCCTTATTATTCCATATGAGATATTTGTGAGGAGAGAAGTTGTGCTTGTAGATGAGAGACCATGATAAGAAAGCCTGACGATGAAAGGCTGACATTTTAACAGGTACCTTATCAATATCATAGTTACAAACAAGAAACAACCTGATGCCACCCAGCTTTGATAAGACATGAAGAGGTATAATATTCCAGATGGATGTAGGATTTCTGTATAATTGTTTCAGCCAATTTATTTTAAAGGTATTATTTAAGGTGTGAAAGTCCAGAAAGTTAAGCCCACCATTTTCATAGGAGTTCATAAGAACTGTTTTCTTCAAGTAATGCGTTTTATTCTTCCAGATAAAATTGAATAGCATTTTGTCAATGTCTTTTATTAGTTTGTCGCTAAGATGCAGTGCCAAAGCAGCATATGATAATCGTGAGAGCCCCTCTGCTTTAGTGATTAAAACTCTACCTCTTAAAGAAAGATCTCTGGAAAGCCACTGGTTAAATTTCTTTTGAGTTTTTTTGTATGACAGGAGTAAAATTTAGGGATATTCTTCTCTGTTGGTCCTTAGATATAATTATACCTAAGTAACATATTTCACTTTTTATTGGAATATTACAAAGGGTTGTATCAAGGCACTCTTTTATAGCCATAAGTTCACACTTATGTACATTCAAATACAAACCAGAAGCCTTAGAAAATGTGTTGATTACATCAATTGCCACAGAAATTTGGTTTTTATTTTTCAGGAATAATGTGGTGTCATCCGCCAGCTGAGTTATAATTAATTCTTTCCCTATAAGAGAGATACCTTTCACAGCACTGGATTTAATATGGTTTGCCAACAGTTGAGCTACTAAAAGGAAGAGGTATGGGGAAGTGGGGCAACCCTGTCTAATGCCTCTAGACAGATTAAAACGCGGGGATGTGCCACCCATAACTTTAACAGAACTGTTGCTATTCTTATATAGAGTTTTAATAGCTGTACAGAAAAAATTGCCAAAGCCGAATTTCTTTAAAGACTGTAAAATAAACTGATGCTCCACAGTATCGAAAGCTTTATAGAAGTCTAAAAATAAAATAAAGCCATTATCATCAATCAAATCTGCGTAATCTAGGACATCTAGGACAAGTCTAATATTATTTGTTATATGTCTTTTGGTCATGAAACCTGACTGTGTTTCTTCAATAACAGAGTTTAGTACAGTTTTAAGTCTTTTAGCCAATAGTAGAGCAAATATCTTATAATCATTATTAAGCAGACATATTGGACGCCAATTGTCAATAAGTAATTTGTCTTTGTTTGGTTTGGGAATTAGTGTAGTCAGACCTTGAGTCATGGTTGTTGGAAGAGATTCTCTTTCCATGCACTCAACAAAAACTTCAAATAAAAAAGGAGCCAGTTCGGCAGCAAAATATTTATAGAATTCTGAGGTCAGACCATCGGTACCTGGTGATTTGTTGTTTTTTAGGAGATTAATTGCCCTCCTAACTTCCTCAAGTGTGATAGGTTTATCACATATCTCCATTTCGCTTTCATCAATAGATTTAACTGTCAGAGAGTTCATAAAAGACACAGCTGATTCTTGGCAGAATTTGGAGCTATATAATTCTCTATAAAAGTTACCACAGTACCTGGATATTATATTGAAGTCCTCTGTAACAACCCCATTAATATTTAGTTTATCTATATTGTTATTATTAGAATGATATTTTTCTAAATTGAAAAAATAATGTGAGTTTTGTTCTCCTTCTTCAAGCCATTTTGCTCTAGATCTTATATAAGCACCTTTTGCTTTTTGAGTGTATAAATCATCAAGTTTAACTTGCAGGGTAGCTAATTCTGCTTTTTCTTCCTCTAAAAGTATATCTGGGTTTTTTTGAGATAAGAAGGTGATCTTTGTTATTACCTCTTCCTCTTCAATTCTTCTGGATTTGGCTTTAATACTACCATATTTTCTTAAGAACATACCAACCTCGAATTTCAAAAGTTCCCAATTATTTCCATATGTTTTTTCTTCCTTAGCTTTGGACCAGAAATAAGAAATCAGAGATATAACCTCTTTTTTAACTTCGTCATTTAAAAGCAAAGTGCTATTGAGTTTCCAATACACTGACTGAGCAGCGACATTTTTAACTGTGGAAAATTGTATCTTGATGTGTATGGCCTTGTGATCCGTAAGAGGAGTGGGATATATTTCCACATCAATAAGATCTCTATTAAAAGTTTCAGATACTAACCAATAATCTATCCTTGATTGACTAGAGCCTGTTTTATTACTCCAAGTATATGACCTGTTGTTAGGAAATTTTTTCCTCCAAATATCTACAAGCCTGAATTTGTCTGCAAAGGTTTTTAAGATGGTATTGTTTCTAATTGGTTGACCAGGTGGCCATTTATCCAAATTAGCATCCATAATCAAATTAAAGTCACCTCCTAACAATAAGGTGGCATCTGGGAATTTGTCCAACCATTCTACTAATATGTTCTCTACAGAGAAAATAAGGTTATCATTTTCTGTGTCTGTGTTATATCCATAGATGTTGGCTATTATGAATACTAGGTCGTTGTATTTTATTGCTTGGCATATAAAGTGTCCAGTTACATCACATTTTGTAAGTAGGATATCTCCAATAAATTTGTTCTTTAAGGTAGTCACACCAGCTGAACGTTCAGTACCGTGAGAGAGCCATATGGAGTTACCCCACTGAGATCTCCAAAAAGTGGCATCATTTGGAAGAGAATGAGATTCTTGTAAAAAGAAAAAATCTGACTTGAACTGTTTAGCGAAAAGAAATATAGCTTTGCGTTTAACACTATTACGTAGCCCCCTAGCGTTGAGCGATACAAAGGAAAGAGTTAACATATTAACATAGGAACAAGAAATAAGTGAATATACTGGTAGAGATTTGAATAAATTTAACCTCTAAGATGAAATGAGAATATGGCATCGAGAACAACACCTATTTAAATTTTAAAGATATCAGAAGCATCTTTGATTAAATAATTAAAGTAAAGTTGGTTGCGTTTCTGCCTATTTAGAAGGTGATGCATAACAAAGAATAAATTAAATAAGCATAGGCAGATCAACATATGAGAGAAATAAGGCCTTACATTTTTAAACGGGAAGGCAGAATTTTCCCATCGATAAATCAGAACCTGAGATTTTCAAAAGGACCCCACTAAAGGTCTCCTCCGCAAAGGATGACTACAGATGAATTTCCAGTCCATTAATAAAGCCTTTTCCTCCCAGAAAGTAGGCTGACTTCCCCTCCTCTCGTGCCTTCTTAATCGTAGGCCACAGTTTCTGTCTGTTTTCCTTGTCTTCCTTTGTCAAATCCTCCGTGAAGCGCAAACCTCTTCTTTGAAGAAAGCTGCTGTTCTTGGCAGCCTTCCAGACTGCATCCCTGTGGCGCCCGTGAGATGAACCTGAGGATAATGCCGCGGGACCTCGGGTCATTTTGGCGCTGTTTCCCGACTCGATGAGCAACATCTATGGCGTCTGGAAGCTTTTCTTTTTCGGATGGTAGTAGCTCTTGGCAAATCTCGATTACCTCTGCACGTACGTCTTCCTTTTCGGCTTCCTGAACACCATACAGCCTTAAGTTCCACCGACGACCATAACGTTCCAGATCAAGGACACGGTCCATACTTTTCATGGCAGTCTCTTCACTTTTCTCCACACGTTTTTCAACGCACGCTATCCTTTCATTCATGTGTATTATTTCTGCACGGACAGCTTCTACCATTTTCTCAATGGCGTCACTTCTGGAGTTGATAAGATTAGCCAGGGTGAGAACTGCGTTCTCGGAGTTTAAGGTGCTGTCCGACTGGACATGAGAAATTGTGGGTTTTTTAGCAACAGGAGGTTTACTTGGTGTCACAGGCAATGGGGGAAACTCTTCTTCATTATCCATTTGAACATTACATTCCGTCCTACTGCCGTAGTTATGTTCGCTAACAGAGAGGCTAACGTTGTTGTTTACCTCCTTGCTGGATTCCATCTGTCTTTTCTGAACAGACTTAGGCATTCTTTAAGTCTCCGTCTCACAACCAGATGTAACGTTGTTTATCGGATTTCTTCAACAGATTGCACCAACTAAACTTGGCCAACTATTCTAAAAATGCTACAAATAAACGTTTAGCGTTGAGAGCTCGACACCATTCGACTCGTCACGCCGCCATCTTGCCAGCGTTCCCAGTTTGCATTAGGATCAATGCTGTACGTGAGCCGAGATAAACATCATCACGTCAACTTCCGTCACGATCTCACGGTCTGCGGGCTGCCGCTGGATATACTTGGAAAAAATGTTCAAAGGACCAGAGAAAAACGTTTCAGATCTCAAACTTACAGCGTTCTAATTCTTCCAGTCTATTAGCAGCTTCCCTTAAGAGGTCGGACACTGAACGTCTGCCTGCTGAGTTTGACATTACTAAACAATGCTTTATGGTGGGGAAAATCCATGTAGATTCGACCGATGCAGTAAAATGCTAACCAACCAATGGGCAGAAGTTGACCCTTAAGGCACTGCCCTCCTCATTTGCATAATGAGGCACAAATGCATACAGAAATGTGAAAGCGACAGGCAGAAATGTAAAAGCGACAGGCAGAAATAAATAGCATTGAAGAAATAAATAGGGTAAAAAAAATACAAAGGAAGAATAAAACAGACAAAAAAATTATAACATGCACATAAATAAATACTTAAAAAAAATAAGTAATTAATAAATAAAGTTGAAGATTATAACGGACAAAAAATAAATAAGGTAATTATTACAAAGGTGAATAAATAAAGTAGCTAATTAAAAGAGATATATACATTTATGTCTCACTGTATAATTTAATTTCTACCTACATTTATATGTTTATTGTATTTTTTGGGGCAATTAATTGTATGCTTATTTATTTATTGAGCATTTATTTATTTCTGTATTTATTTTTAAATATGATAGAGCTGGTCCTCCATACTAGTCTAGTGTGATGTTTGCTTTAATTTGGGAGTGTGGGGGTTATTATCTTCAACAGATTTGAGTGTCATTCACAGTGAGTCTGAAACACTATCAACAAGATGATCAATTTTGGCTGAAGTTAGCTCTGAGCTCATGCCTTGATAGCCTGTGTGCTCTATCCAAAAAGCTCACTTAATCAAACCAGCCCCACCCGTGACTAACTGATACCATCCAAAAACCAAACACCCTGCCAAACACTCCTATCCTCCTTCTCAACCAGCAATAGTGCTGCCAAAACTACATTCTATAATGACAGCATCAGCAGTGTGGAAATTATTTTGCACTTTTAAATCTCTACTAAATCCTCCTCCTCCTCCACCTCCGTAAGCCACAAACCTGTCTGCCAACATCTTTGCCTCCTGCTTTAGGCATTGGCCATAACTAGCCACTTCTGAACCACTCATAAACAACCAGTCTGATATCCTATTACATGTTACAATTATGCAAAAGGCTTGAACCTAAAGCCTAACATTTAGCGGCCCTACTTCATCTCCTCCTATGTCTTACCAGATCAATGGCACTACACTCTCCTCATTTACTCCTCTAATGGAGAGCAAGGTATCAAAACTCCTTACCTGTAGCCGTCCCACATGCCATACATGCCGGCTGGATCTCATTCCTACCAATCTCCTCCAAGCCACATCTCTGACCATGGTGCCAGCAATCACTAATGGGATAAATACTTCTCTGGCTTCTTTCCCAACCACTTTTAAAAGGGCTTGGGTTACAACTCTACTCAAAAATCTCTCCCTTGACCCTACTCAAGTTAAGTACTATCAGCCAGTTTCTTTTCTACTATTTCTAGCCAAAACTATCGAACAGGCAGTCTTCAAACAGATCTCAGATTTCCTCTCTAATAACCTCCTTGATCCATGTCAGTCAGGTTTTAAGAGTGGCCACTCCACTGAAACAGCTTTGCTGTCTGTGACAGAAGCCTTAAAATCAGCTCAGAATAAGCCCATTCCTCGGTCCTTATTCTGCTACACCTATCAGCTGCCTTTGACTCAGTCAACCACAGCATCCTGTTATTCCCACACTCAGAAATGGGCATCTTGGGCAACTTAATCTTGTGGCATTCCTTCAAAGTGTCTTGGTAAGGACAATTGTGCTGTACCCGAGGCTCTCGGTTGTGCCTCGGTTGTGCAAAGTGACAACTGGGTCTGCACCCAACTACCTGAACTCCATAATACAAACTTACGTTCCTTGTCGGCCGCTGCGCTCCGCCAACAAACGACGCCTGGGTCTGCCATCCCTACACACAAAATGATCCCAGTCCCGGCTGTTCTCATCTGTGACACCACAATGGCGGAATGAGCTACCACACACCATCAGAGCAGGGGCATCTCTCTCTAACTTCAAGAAGCTCTTGGAAACTCCTCTCTTCCAAGTACACTTTTTTCACTCTTTTTACACCCCTAACCTCTAACATGCACTCTCTGTGCTCTTCTTCTTTTGTTACCTTACAATCAATTTGTGCATTATTGATGGCACTATTTGTTGACTCTTATTGCTTCCTCTAGTTATCTATCCCATTGTTGCTGTAAGTGTTATTAGCTCTTACTAGTATTATTGCTGCTCTTTCTAGTACCTATTATTACTTGTAGATATCTTACTTCTGAGGCATGTATGTTGGTCCTCAGAGGTAAGTCACTTTGGATAAAAGCGTCTGCAAAATGAGTAAATGTAACGAAAATGTACAAGGTATTGAATTAAATGCTGATGAATCACTTCCTACATATAGTGCTACAGCACCAGCATCAGATACAGTAAGACATCAAGTCTATCTAGTCTATGAATTTCTGCCTAATAGTATGCAGTCCAGCAACAGGAACTCAAAACTTATTAAATAGTGCTCAGATAAAAGAAGATTCTGTGGAAAGATGATTAAATGTTCATTTTCAATGCCATATACCAGAACAAGGTCGAGGGTGTGACAAAAACAGTGAGTGGGTTTATGAATGCTCTGACAGAAGCCAGTCGAATCTAATGAGATGGTCAGCATACTTGCCAACCTCCAGATATCAAAGCCTTAAAACTGGAGCCCAAACCTACCCAGGTATCTGGGTGATCCCAGTCCTGGCTGTTCCCATCTGTGACACCACGATGGTGGAACGAGCTACCACACGCCATCAGAGCAGGGGCGTCCCTTTCTAACTTCAAGAAGCTCTTGAAAACCCATCTTTTCTGAGAACACTTCCTCTTATAACACCTCTAACTAACTAACCTCTAACATGCACTTCCTGTGCTCTTCTTCTTCTATCCCTACAATTATCTTGTATTGACTGCACTTTTTGTTCTGACTGCACTTTCTGTTAACTCTTACTTCCTTCCCTAGGTATTTACCCATTGATGTGATATGTACTATGAGCTCTTACTAGTATTTACTGCCACTC
This sequence comes from Lepomis macrochirus, assembly GCA_024633595.2. Classification (NCBI taxonomy): domain Eukaryota; kingdom Metazoa; phylum Chordata; class Actinopteri; order Centrarchiformes; family Centrarchidae; genus Lepomis; species Lepomis macrochirus. The sequence goes on along the minus strand of JALXJV020000002.1, from coordinate 510,250 downwards.
TTACTAGTATGTATTGTCAGTTGTAGATCTGTATTTGATGCTCTGTTGATACTTGTAAGTTGTTCCTCAAATGTAAGTCGCTTTGGATAAAAGCGTCTGCCAAATGAGTAAATGTAAATGTAAATGTAAATCTGGGAATGTTCCCCCCCCAGAAACTGTGTGTCATGCACCAATTTCTGCCTTTGCTGCATCAATTTGCGGTGGAAATGTCTGACCTAAACCATTTGGGACTATATGCAATGGCGCAGGAAGTGGTTTTTCTATGGGCTATTGTTTAACTGCAGGCAATTAAAAAGATCATTTTAATTGCCAACAGATCATTAAAATATTTATAGCCTATTGAAATATTTAGGGTTTGACTATGAGAAGAGTAGACTGTGCAGGTTTGATTATGTTTGATTGTTTAGTTATCAAATCAAAACAAGATTACAAAACAAGTGTATTAACCAATCACATGTCCACAGGGCAGGGCACTGCTGTGAACTGCTGTGATTGTTCCCTCTGGCTGAATGGATTTTACACATGATGTAAGCACTACTGCAGCTAGGGGCTCTCCACATTATTATAATAATCTAATGTTATAATAACCTGGACATATCTCTTACCAGCATCCAACCTTCATCCTCTCTTTGTAGTTTTTGTACATTAGTTCAATGTTTTTAATTGCTTTGGCTGCTTCAACACTAAGTGTTCACATTTGCCAACAAAACAAAAAGTATCAATGTCGGACAGCATTTATTATTGCGTCATTATTTAGGCTGACTTTCTCTCAGCACCCCCAGCTGCGACTGACTTCCAGCGCCCCTGACTATGTTAGGATGACTGACAAGGTGAAAACCGAAACTAACTGAAAACACTTGTGATCAGACAAAGGAAAGTTGGTTATTTGGCACCACAGCAAAACCAGGAAGTATGTACTTGAGTATACAGGGACTGGAAATCATCAATGGACTACCTCAGAATTGCATACATGTAAATGTACTGGTGGTATCCATTCATCTGTCTGTGTGCAGTCTTGGTTACAAAACATCCAGCTCAGCTCAACAGGTGAGAAGAGAGGGAGTCACACACACACACACACACACACACACACACACATACATACATACACACACAAAGGTGAAGGAGGGAAGAAGAATTGGATGACACAGAGGGAGGGACTGAATTACCATAGAAACTGGTCAGACTGTTGAGAGAAGAAGCAGAAAAAGGTGAAGCTGAAGTGTTCCAACTGTCAGGATCACTGACTTGCTAGTATGCTGATCACTAGCTGAGCTTTTCTGAGCTTTTTAAATGACTAAGGAAAGGTGTAAGGTGTATGTTGACATATAGCTGCTCTGCACTCAAAGCCTTTTGGATGTTTTCGTATTTCCTTGTGATTATTCTGATGGGCGACAGTTAGACCATGAGCCATATGGAGGAAAAGTAATCGCTGGCACAGGTAAGCTCTTTGTCTAACAGCAGATTGCAGTAATGCAGGTATTTGTGAATGCAGTTCTCTTTACACAAACAATAAACTCCTAAAGCATCTGTTGAGACTTCACAGTAAAGATTACTTTTTAACATCGAGAACAATCGAGAATTTATTTTTAAGTTACGAGTAGATAAAAAATTGCTAAAACTTGTAATGCAATTGTGTATGAATTCAGAGGCAGATGATACATCAGGCTGGAGTTTGTGTATCCTGTGTTTTCTCAGAAGCCATTAGCAGCTCCTGGAAAACAACCACTTTTGATCTGGCCTTCATCTAGTCCGAAAAGAAAAGTGTGTACGACTAGGATCTGTAACAAAACAGTGATTGTGACATTAATCTTGTTAAAACAGGGAGTCTGTAGGTCCTTGCAGAGTCTCCATGTTTAATAAATTGTAGGTCTTAAAAGTCACAGAAATGTGTTAAACTTAATTTTAACAAAAAGGTTCTATCTAATTTTAAATGTTTTTGTTTTGGTCACAACTTTGTTCAGCAGCAGAAAAGTTTGAATCTAATACACATTGTGTAGGGCCTTTTGACTTGAAAAAATAACCAACCTATTATACTGATGGCAAAGCAAAAATATAAGGAAATTACCTTTAACAAAGTCCCATAGAAAATAATAGTATAGTATGTCACTACTAATAATGATTAAGTAACTTGCCTAGATGCTACTTTGTCCAGTAGCATGTTTTACTCTTATGTCTTATAAGTAAATTTATTTTAATGGCATGTATATGCAAGACATTTCCCAGTTAGATTTCTCCTGAAGAAAGATTATACATATAAAAATAGATGTAACCAGGTGTGTAATACGCATGTCAGCATGTGCATTACAAAGACTTCACAATAAAATCACAGAAAATATCACCGTGACAGCAGAGCAGAAATGTGAAAGATTGTTAAACATAATGATGCATATTTATCTTCAAAATAATGGAAGAAGTTTAAAGTAGTCTCTATCAGTCTAAGAATAAGTAGGTTACAGCTGAATATTTGACATTTGTCATATTCATGGTGTAATCGAAAAACATTTTCCAAATTTTCATAATGTATAAAAGATGTATGGAAGCAAATGGAGATCTGAAATGGAAGATAACATTTGTCTAAAACAGTGCAGCATTGTTTGCTAAAATCATTAGCTCTCAAGCAAACATTGATTAGAAATAGTTTGTTAATTGTTAATTTGTTATTAATTAATGGGCTAAAAAAATTCATTGGCTACCGTTACTTTTTCTACAATATAAAAAAGTATTAGCAAACTCTTGAAAGTTGCTTGAGTTGCATAATCCATCATGTGAAGATCAAGTTATTGCACATTGATTTTGTTAAAGTAACATCATGAAGAGGTAATGCAGTGCAGACTTTTCAAATTAATCTCTATTTGGACTTGATAATGTAGCACCGACAAAATAAATTGATGCAGACTGTTCATCGCCTGCCCATTGATTTTCATCCTCAACATCTAAACACATATATCATGCATACAAAAATAGTCAGCATTTGGTAATTAAAAACACCAGTAATTTAAAAGGGTTGTTTCACTACCGGATGCAATGATTGTCTCAAATATGCAATATTAATGGGAAGTTATTTCATTAACCATTAACAGTTTAATCAGTTACACACCAGAAAGCTGGTCTAAAATGTTATACTTTGTTCTTGTTGTTCTTAACTCTGAGTCAGTAAAACTTCAGCATATAGATGAGACTGGTGCAGGTTGTGAGATCATGTTTAAGTTATAAGAAGTTGACTTTTGAAGTGTTAATATGTCATGTTACTGGTTGACACAGTAACCTTATTTATTTGAACTCTATCTATTGATCACTTATACAAAGTAGTGGTGCTAATAAGCAGAGGTACAGCTGATGGTGAAGCTTTCAGCTAAGAGCTGAAACATCGCCTGATCGAATCCTGTTTAGTTAAAAAGTGATGACTTTAATGACACTGTAGCCAATCTATAAGTCACATAATATATTAAACTTAAGGATTATGAAGACAGCAATGACAAAATATAGTAGTCAGTCGAGTGAGAACAAGAGCAATGTACAGAGTGATGCATGGAGACACCTAGGGGAAGTGTGGTTACTTATTGCTAAGTTAATGGGGTGAGAAGAAGAACTGAATCAGCAGCATACCCTTGTACACAGGAAGGCAAACAAGCACTAAGAATCAGCAGCATACAACAGGAGGTCAAACAGATTGTGCAAAGGCCCTGGTCAACAGATAAAGAGGAGGGGAGGGTGGGGTGATGGGAACCACTGCCTATTTCCATTCATCCCCCTCAGTATGAGACAACAAATAAAAAAGAGAAACAGTATGCTGACATGCTCAAAATATTGGCATACTTAATGATAATAAGGTAATATTTACATTATTAATTTCACTATCTTAGTTTAGCACATTAGCATTGCAACCAAGTGGGAACCTCTGGGTCTGAAAAATGTGCCTTAAACTAATGGCTAGCAGGAGGTGACTCCACAAGTTGCAAAAAGTAGTCTAATTGCATTGCAGTCAGTGAGAAAATGAGACTACTTCTCACCTGATTTATTAGCTCAGTAAACACATTCCTAATGAGTTGAAATCATACTTCTGGAAATCAGGCTGAAACATGGGGTGGGGTTACCATTAAAATGTATTTGGGCGGCGCGGTGGTGGAGTTTGCATGTTGTCTATGAAGATTCTCAGTCATCCAGGTCATAGTTATCCAACGAAGGTTAAGGTCAAGGGCAACTGGACTTGGTTGAAAGATACTGGAAGACGTTTCATCCCTCATCCAAGGAACTTCTTCAACTTATCCCCCACTTACAATGCTGTCCTTTCATCACTCAACAAACGTAACCTATTGGTTTCAGGTGAAGATACCAACGATGGTCGTTCAGGCTTGGCCTCGGGTAGTCCTAACGACTGTAACGACTGTCGTACAGTCGTTACAGCAACCAGGAACACTAACGAACCAGCAGTAACGATCTGGGCAAACGACCCCACTGAGGTTAAATAGCTGAGTTTCCCTTCCAGTCAGTCAGAACTGAAGAAGTTCCTTGGATGAGGGACGAAGGGTCTTCCAGTATCTTTCAACCAAATCCAGTTCCCCTTGACTTTAACCTTCGTTGGATAGTTTGCATGTTCTCCCCGTGTCTGCGTGGGCTCTTTACAGGTGCTCTGGCTTCCTCCCACCATCCAAAGACATGCAGGCTAGGTCAATTGGTGACCCTAAATTGACCTTAGGTGTGAGCGTGAGTGGTTGTTTGTCTATGTGTGGCCCTGCAATGGACTGGCGACCTGTCCAGGGTGTACCCCGCCTTTCGCCCAGTGTCAGCTGGGACTGGCTCCAGCCCCCCCAACCCTGTACACAGCGTCAACATAAGCGGTTAACGATGGATTGATGGATGTATAAAATGTATTTTTCAAAAGCATATTATTTCTTTTTTTTAAATTTCTTTTCTTTCTTTTAATTTTTGTTAAATCAGGTAAATAGCTAGTTGAGATCAGAGAACTCTTCCATAAGGGCAACCTGGCCTAGAAGGAAGCAGCACATGTTGTTAACTGAACAAACAACAACATATAGAAATAAGCATACTTTAAATCATAACGTTGTTATACTAGTTTCTGTTTGTAAACAGTAAACGCATGTGTACAGAGGGATGAAGTGTGCCCTCCCGCCCAGCCCACTAGCGCAGTGCATTCAGTTGGACCAATCAGAATCAAAGTTTTCAAATCGACGACCCAATCACACAGCTTGAAAGTCTGCTTCACGAAAGTGTTTACTGTTGTTGAGAGAGGGACGCTATTTTTGGCCAGAAACCATTTTGTTTCTCAGGTTTCCTTTGTTTTACTTTACGACTTGGACTTGGCGAAGGTGGACACCGCAGACATAATAAGAAAAGAAGAATATCCAGTCAGCTCCCTGCAGAAGTTAAATGTGAAAAGAGCTAAAGTACAAGCAGGAGAGGACAGACGCAGAGACTGCCAGCAAAATTCATCTTTCTTGGTAAGTTTATTATTGTTAGAAAGACAAGTTAACTAAAGTTGAGCTCCCTCTGGGTTTGGAAATATTTTCATTGGTGGATAGCTCTGGTGCTAATGCTGGTTAGCTAACATTATTTAGCATTTTAATAGCTTCATAATGGAGACAGCAACTTTCGTCTGTCTTAAACAGTGTTTGGAGTAACGAGTTACAAAAGAAACGCAATTAACGTTACAGTAATGTATTGCTTTTTGTTGTAAGGCAGTTTTTAATATTAATAAATTTCGGTAATATACAATCTCAGTAACCTGTTGCTGTAATTTAATGCATGAGCTTTTAACAAGGCAGGCCTGTGCATGTGTGTGTATGAGCCCTCAATTCTGCTTTTGCACTGTTAAAATGACAAGTGAGGTCTTTAAATGCAGCTAATATGTTGCTGTCTGTGATAAAAGTTCACATTTTTATAGTCTACGTTAATACTCACATGTCCATGTTTACAGTAAGTTATTGGTCTATTGGTCACTGTAATCATTATTCCTGCCCATAGTCTGTAAAGACATCACCACAGTTGTCATTTTTTGTATAAATTCATTCTAAAGTTTAACTGAAGCTACTATGAATCATCAGCTAAGCGTCTGCGTTAGACTATTCAAAAGTGGACATCTTCTAAAGGTACTCTGTTTTTTTAGAGATTTCTCTTAACTGCAACCACGAAGGGGGGATTATTACACACAATTATTGACCAATAACTCAGTTATAACAGCAATGTTGAAGTTTACACAGGTATGTGAGAATTGTTTTAAGACACACTTGAAATAATGTTTTTATGTACTGCAATGCCTGACCACACGATAATAGCTTGTGATGTTATGTAAAATACTGCTCAACGTTATGTCCGTTTGTATGGTCCTAGTTCCTGTATTCAACTTTTAAAAGTTGAACCTGCCCTTTGCCAACTTTAACCAACTTAATGCTAAACCCAGAGTTGGAAATGTTCTGCCTTAGCTCAAGAAAATGAAACAAAGAATAATAATAAAGATTTGCCATAAGAATAGAATTACAGTGTTTATAATGATATGCAAATGAAGAACTAAACTAGGTGGAAGTACTGGCCTAACTGAATATTTAAACTCATTTGCAACTGCATTTCTTTGTTTTGAGAGCTTCCTGGGACTGTTGCCTCACTCAGATGGCTTAAAGGCAGCGAAAAGCTCAAAGGACTAGCTGGACTCTTACAAGCTCAATGTGCTCATAGGTATGTCTGGCTCCTGCACACGATCACTGTTCTTGCTCTCACTACATGTCAATGGGGTCAGACTAAATAAACAAATGTTCTTGTAAAAAAATGATTTTATTTAAAATGTTGTTAAACATTAAGTAATTGGCTACTTTTGTACTTCACAAATTGACTGCTGTGCTAAATGACATGTAGACAGAACAGTTGTTAAGCAAGTCTGTATGTTTGTGTTATTTGTTGTACCTGTTTAATAACATTTTATCCTACACAGCACCTTAGCTGAATGTACAGTAGTGTTTATGTAATGTTTTTGATCGTGTTGTAATGGAAGAACTGAGTATTTACGGGGAGGGGTCCCTTGCGGAAAACCATGTCACCTGAACCTAAACAGTTAGCACTATCAGAACATTTAGCTATGATGTCATATTATGTTACAGCAACTTTAAACAACATAAAAAAATCTGAGAATGGTTGTTAGTTAATTAGAGGTAATATTGCTTTGATATAGACAAAATATTAACTTTTCCCTTCCACAGATGCTGTGTGATAAAGTAGTTTCCAAATCCCATAGTGTCTGCGGTCACAGAAAATGCAAAGAGTCCTACTCACAGATAACTGACCCTCCACTCCAAGGATAAGGATTGTGACATTTTTCAGTTTCAGTTTGGTTCCACCATTTGTACTGTATGCTTGTGATGGACTACCTTCACTACAGTTGAGTAAGCACTTGGACTGCCACGCCAACGAACCTGGCTCTTTGCTGTTGCTGTCAAAGTTGCATGTTTGGTACCCTGTAGACCTGTGTTTGAATCTGGGCAGGGTGACTGCTCTCACCTTTGGCTGCATATGGTGTCAGAAGTGGGATGGCTTGCCGTGAGGTCATCTGAGCCCATGGGGCCTAGAGTCCAAACCGTGTGAAGGACCCCCATGGGTAACATTAATGATGGGATGTGTACAGTGTACTTTGCAGTAATACTGATCATATGTCATAATTTTACTGATTTTATTTTATTTAAAGGTGTTTTGGTCAAGATGTGATACATGCTGCTGTACCTTTTATTGTACAGGAATTTTTTTTTGTAATCTCCACAAAATTAAAGTGTTTTAGTTGTCTGTATGTGTGTGTGTGTGTGTGTGTGTTGTAAAAGACATTTTTTAACTGATTTTTATTATCATGCTAAAAGGGCATTTTGCAAGATATTTTTAATGCATTAATAATGAATTATTCTCATACTGAATGGTTTCATAAAGCAGCTTCCCAAGATATTAATAGTGGCTCTTGGAGTATACTAGTAATAAATTACCTATATGCTGAAATGCTAATAAAAATGTTCAGGGAACACATTTAAAATATATTTAAACTGTTCTTCAAGTATGGCACAAAAGGGTATTTTAGGTTAATCTTAAAAAAAGTATATTTAAATTACATTAAAGGTACTTAAAATAGGTCCATTTTAAAACAACTAAGTATATTAAAATATATTGCAATTATCTTAAAGTTGAATTTAAGTATTTCTAAAATGACACTTAACATACTTTAACTTGTTCCAAAATAACACATTTAATATACACTTAGTATAGTACAATTAAAATATACTTAAGTGCATCCAAAAAAGGATGCTACTTAAGTATATTTCTTTTTCACTTGGGTACAAAGGAATTGTCAGGTGAGGATCACGGCTCCTCTTTACATGGTCTTATGGTTAACACTGTTAGCAGTGTTTTCCACCAGGGCAGTAAAATGTGAAGTTTAGCTGGCTGTTCTGCGCTTTCATGCTGTACAGTTTTATTTTTAATAATAATCAGCTGATTGTCTCATGAATGTAACCAGCACATCTCTGTCCACATAGCAAAAGCCAAAGCGCTGGATAATAACTAACTTTACTAGACATTAAAATCTAACTAAATCTTTTTTCAACCAGGCAGCAAATTGTGAAGTTTAGCTGGCAGATAGGAGCTTCCATGCTTTACCATTTTATTGACAATTAATTAGCTGATTGTCTCACAAACATAACCAACACATTTCTGTCAATGTAGCAAAGCCAGAAACACACACTGAAGAATAATGTTAATGACATTTCAATCCAACTATATTTTTCACAACTTTGGCAGAGGAAACACATTACTTCTTTCAGTGATTATGCCCATTTTGGGCAAAAGCTATCAAACAACAATTCAGTCAGGACAACTTTCATCAAAGACTGATATTACGGCGTTATATTTGGCGGTATAGCTCTGTTCAGGGATCTCCCTGTTCATCCACACGCCTACGTGGAAAGCCATGAGGCGGGAAGAGCAGCACCCTTTGTTTGAACCCACCCATTTTTCAAGTGAGCAAAACTACTGAAACGTGTGACTGACAGATGTTTCTTGTTGCCCAGCTGTTGCCTTTCAGGTTGATTGTCCAAACATTAAATAGCTCTGCCCGACTAGTCTAAGTTTTCCTCCTTGGTTCAAACCTATAAAGAATGCATTTCCTGTTAAAGAGGATAAACCAACATGAAGACCAGAGAGCTGCCTAGAAAAGCAAGTCATTGTCAAGCATAGAAAAGAAGGAAAATCGATCAGAGCCACTGGACAAACATTGGGCATAGCAAGCACAACAATTTGGAACGTCCTGAAAAAGAAAGAAACTCGTGTACTGAGCAACAGATGTCCAACAGGTCGGCCAAGGAAAACAACAGTAGTTGATGTCAGAAATATGGTGAGACCTGTGAAGAAAGCCCCCAAAACAACAGTAAGTGATATCACCAATGACCTCCACAGTCCAGGGGTGAAGGCATCACAATCCACTGTTGGAAGAAGGTTCAGAGACCAGAAATATTGAGGCCACACCACAAGATGCAAACCACTCACAATTTGCAAAGAAGTACAGAGATGAGCCGCAAAAGTTCTGGAACACAATCTTATGGACTGATGAAACCAAGATTAATCTCTACCAAAGTGATGGAAAGGCCAAAGTGTGGAGAAAGAAAGGAACTGTTTATGATCCGAAGCATACAAGCTCATCTGTGAAGCATGGTGGAGGTAATGTCATGGCTTGAGCGTGCATGGCTGCTTCTGGAACAGGCTCATTAATATTTATTGATGATGGAACTGATGATTGCAGCAGCAGAATGAAATCAGAAGTGGACAGAAACATTTTGTCTGCTAATTTACAGAGAAATGCATTGAAACTAATGGAGAGGAAGTTATTCATGCAGCAGGACAATGAAGCAAAGTAAACTGCCAACAAAACAAAGGACTTCATCAGGGGAAAAAAGTGGAAGGTTTTTGACTGGATTTAGAAGTGATTCACCTGACCTTAACCCAACAGAGCTGCATTTCACCTCCTTAAGAGGAGACTGAAGGGAGAAACACCCTGAAACAAACAAGAACTGAAGGAAGCTGCGGTAAAAGCAATATATCTGTGATGCTATGGAACCCAAATGTCTTCAGTGAACAACAAAAACAAAGGAATTGGCCTTACCGTTCCAATACTTTTGGGGGGGAATGCGTGTGAAAAGCATGACACAGGGATAGAAGATCTCAAGAGTAAAAGACAACTTTGTTGATACATCCATTAAACGAGCATAACATGTAGACGGGGTTAACTGATCTGCTCTGACATTGTCTCTCATCCTCTATGTTATTAAAAGCACTACCGTTCTAATGCTAGCTTGGCAAAGCTAGGTGTACAATGAGCTAAATGAAAGCTGTCTGTAGACTAACTGTTAAGCTTAGATTGTCATGTAGCTTCAATCTGCACATCTGCTACCTGCAGTAAATCATGCAGAGACATAGGGAAGGAGGACAGGAGCTAGCTGGCTAAACTGCGTCTGTGTGGCTCTATCAGCGCAAGGCTGGATTTTTCATTTCCATCACTAAAGTTGCACTAATTTCATTACCTGCAGAAAACAGACATTTGTCCCACATCAGAGCCTTCCAGCTGTGAAGATCCACAACATTATATGTTTTATTTCTGCCACCATCCGTATGTAGGCTATCTCTCCTGACTTTGTCTGGCTTCATCTTGTTTTTGCTTCTTTGACGACGAAAATCCACACGCTGTTGGCTCGTGCTAAATAATGCGTGGAGTCCTCCATGTGTCCAAATTTCACTTCTCTTCTTACTTCTAAATGACTCTATAACTCGACTCTGTCTTGATGAAATTAGTCCTGTGAAATACATACTGTGATAGACAATGGGTGAACATGGAGGACGTTAGGATTAACAGAAAATTATAACAAGCAGATCACTAAGACCTCTTACTGAAGGTATTTATGGAAGAAATGTGAAATGAAGGTCTCTGACATAAGCCTGTTTAATAAATGAATGGTTATCTCAGCAGTTGAGGTGAATAAAGGCCCTGGTCACTATTTCAGAATTTAGAGTAAGTGTATGGTGTTTGCTACTTATACAGTTTGTTTCTTACTTTGTTAACAAATGCCATCTCTGCACAGTACTGGTACTTCTGAAAGAGATCTGAAATAGATCTTAAAGAGAGAATTAGAACAAATTACAGTATTAAAAATATTAGCAGGTTCCTCAGAGGGAGTGGGTGATAACTTATTTTGTTTTCAGTAAATTTGAGTAGAAATTTGCATAATATCAGAAATTAGCCTTTCAAAGAACTTTTCAAGCAAACAGGTGATTATTAAATTCTACTCTACAACAAACAGGTAACCTATGTAAAGATGCTAAACTCAAACACAAAATGTTTTGTGTAAGCTGGAGAAGGCCTGGTTGGTTTGAGGTAGATCTGATGGCATGAGAGTGTATCATATGCATAAAAATGGACACTGGAGTTCTCAGTCGAAAAATGAATGTTATTTATCTATAGAGTAAATAGCAGGGTTGACAAATGATGATCCTTTATCAACCATGTAGACTTGATTTGAAACAACTAACAAAAATGAACTCTACGGGTCTCAGTCAATGAGCTTGTAGATAATTTCAGTTCTATAATTACAAATGTTATTGATGCCATTGCACAAGCCAAGGTGAAGGTGGTCTTTGGTAAGAGAAGATCTCCATGGAGAAGTGCCACACTGGTTAGAACTCAAAAAAGAGAGTGTCGAAAAGCTGAACACAGGTGGCGGAAAACAAATCTCCAGGTTCATTTTAACATCTATAAAGAGAAACTTTGCATTTATAATCTAGAACTAAGAAATGCAAGGCAGTCCTTCTTCTCTGACATCGTCACCAAAAACACTATTAATGCACGTGCCCTGTTTGCAACTGTCGACAGGCTAACCAACCCTCCTGTGTCTGTAGCCTCTGAACTTCTATCCACCAGGGCCTGCAATGAATTTGCTTCCTTCTTCACAGACAAAATTCAAACAATTAGACAAGCAATCAGCGCCTCCATATCAGTTACAGGATATGTCCTGTCCCTGTGTCCACTTAAAAACAATTCATATAGCATGAGACAATTTGATTCTATTAACCATAAAAATCTGGAGGACATAATACAACATCTGAAATCCTCCTCATGCTGCCTTGATATTTTGCCAACAGGTTTTTTCAAAAATGTGTCTAAATGCATGGTCTCAGATTTAATTGTCAACATGTCTCTCCTCTCAGGTTTTTTCCCACAGGCCCTGAAAACTCCATTCATTTAAGCCACAAAAAACAGCAATCTAGACAGTTCACTTTATGAGCAATTATAGGCCCATATCAAATCTCCCATTTTTAATTAAAATCATTGAAAAGGCTGTTTTTCAATAGCTTAGTGCTTTCTTGGCACTAAATAACTGCTTTGATGTCTTCCAGTCAGGTTTTCGCCCACACCACAGCACTGAGACGGCTCTTGTTAAGGTCTTCAATGACATCCATGTGAACACTGACAGTGGCAGAATTTCAATCTTAGTATTATTGGATCTCAGTGCTGCATTCAACATGGTCGACCACAACATATTAAGACAGACTTGAAAACTGGGTTGGACTTTCTGGCAAAGTACTACAAAAAACTGGTTTGAATCCTACTTAAAGGACAGGGACTACTTTGTGTCTATAGGTAATTACACATCTGAGCTGACAAAAATGACATGTGGAGTTCCCCAAGGCTCCATTCTGGGGCCTCTTTTGTTTAACATCTACATGCTTCCACTGGCTCAGATTATGAAAAACAACAAAATATGTTACCATAATTATGCAGATGACACACATAACATACATTTACATAACCATTTCACCAGGAGACTATGATCCCATACAGACGCTGAATAACTGTATTGAGCAGGTCAACGATTGGATGTGCCAGAATTTTCTTCAGTTAAACAACGATAAAACTGAAGTTATTGTTTTTAGAGCCAGGGAGGAACGATTGAACGTCAGTGCTCGACTTCAATCTGTAATGTTAAGAACCACAAATCAAGCCAGAAATCTTGGTGTAGTCATGGACTCAGACCTGAATTTGAGGAGTCACATTAAGACAATTACAAAGTCAGCCTACTATCAGTTGAAGAATATATCAAGGATTAAAGTACTTATGTCTCAGCAGGACCTGGAAAAGCTTATCCATGCATTTATCTTCAGTCGACTTGACTACTGTAACAGTGTCCTTACAGGGCTCCCTAAGAAGTCCATCAGAAAGCTGCAGCTGATTCAGAATGCTGCTGCTTGAGTCCTCTCTAAAACCAAAAAGGTGGATCACATCACTCCAGTTCTGAGGTCTTTACATTGGCTTCCTGTATGTCAAAGAACTGATTTCAAAATCCTGCTGTTAGTTTATAAATCACTAAATAGTTTAGGACCAAAATACATTTCTTATCTTCTGCTTTGTTATGAACCATCCAGACCTCTCAGGTGGTCTGGAGCAGGTCTGCTTTCTGTCCCCAGAGTCAAAACTAAACAAGGAGAAGCAGTTATTATGCTCCGTATATCTGGAACAAACTCCCAGATAACTGCAGGTCTGCTGAAACAGTCAGTTCTTTGAAATTAAGACTGAAGACTTTTTCTTTTGACCATTGTTTGTAATTAAATATTTAAGATTTTTCTTTTTATTGATAACTTACACTGCACTGTAACATTTACTGTCCTGTTTTCTTTTTCTTTGTTTTTAGCTTTTTACCATTGCTTATAAATATTTACACTGTGAGAAATGAGTAGGTAATTGAGTGAAAAGATAATGAGAGTGAGATTGAACAGAGTGAAGGAAGTGGTCTTAAATCTTACGCCCAAGTGATTTGCAGGAACCTCTGTCCACCTGTAAACACGAGGGTTTTTGGAGTTTCAGTGGAGCCAAAGATCTGTTTATTCTCTTTTCAAAATAATTGTAACTCAATTATTTTCTCAGCCCCTCAGCCTGTTTTTATTTTCCATTTAAATCTTTTAACCCTGATTGTAACACTGTAACTTTTATTATATTTTACGTTGCTTTTAGCAAAGCAGTCACTGATTATTTTTTGCAAAGATCCAGTAAAATACTTGGCTGAGACATAGTGTATCAGATGAAGTGAGATCTTAAATGACTGTAGATGGATGACTAATTTATCTCTTTATCTGTAGGTCAACACTCACTCATGGATTTGACCATCTGTAATCACCAGAAAATCAACTTTACAGGATCATGCAAAATTGCCATAAAATGGTACAGCATATAAGGAAGACAGAGAAGAAGCTTGACAGAATCCCAAATGTACAAGCCACAGCCTTGTTCAAGGTCTCCCTCACATGAAAATCACTAAGTCCCTCACAATGCCATCCAGAGGTGGAGTTCCTCACAACATCAGTGTTTCTGTACTCCATGACTTCTTCGGCTCCTTCTCATCTTTTCCCTCCACCATCCCTCCATCTCCATTCTGCAGCATAGATGAGTCCTACAAGTACATATTCCTCCCCATCTGTTACTCTTTCACGTTCATCTTTAGCATTTCCCTTAACTCTGTCATCCTCTACCGTTCCTTCAGCCGGACCAAGCGCTGGAATGCTTCACTGATCTACATGGTCAACCTGGCCTCTACAGACTTCATGTACGGCCTGTCACTGCCATTCCTTGTGGCTAGTTATATCATGCGTGACCGCTGGATTTTCGGGGACTACATGTGCCGACTGGTCCGTTTTCTTTTCTACTTTAACCTCTACTGCTCCATCTTCTTCCTCACTTGCATCTCTGTCCACAGGTACCTTGGTATCTGCCACCCAATGAAAGTCATCACACTGGAGACCAAGAAGGCTGTCAAGTGCACTTGTGTTCTGGTTTGGATTGTAGTGTTTGCTTTGACCTGCCCTATCTTCCGGTTTGCGCAGACTGGTCACATGACAAGATTTGCAGGACTTGGTGGGAATGTAAGCAGTATTGACAACCCAAGCTATGAGGTGTCATTGATAAAGGGTAATGCTAGCTATGATAACTTGGGAGGCGTCATGGAAGAGTTCCAGAACTGTTGGGATGATGCCATAGATAAAGAGTTTCCTGATTACATACCCTATGGCATCATACTCCATTTGCTTGGCTTTTTTGTGCCTTTTTCAATAATTGCTTGGTGTTACTCTCACGTTGTTCTGACCATATTTAGGACTCTGCATTCTCAGCCCTCGTCCCAAAAAGGTCCAAAAGAAGGAGGACATGGAGGACATGAGGGAATGGAGCAAAGCGAGAGAAGTAAACCTGCAATAGTTGGAAGAGGAAGAAAAGGAAGCAATGGACCGTCGAGGGTACTGGGAAGAGATGAAGGAATTTCAATTTTCCTTGGCGCCCGCTCTCCTTATGCTAATCGGAGACGTAAATCTATCAAGACCATCATTACCATTACCCTTCTCTTTGCTCTGTGTTTCTTCCCCTTTCATGTTACTAGAACCATCTTCCTCCTGCTGAAAGTGGCCAAGGGAGTTCCCTGTCACACCATGACCATGGTCTCCATGTGCTATAAGATCACAAGGCCGCTGGCATCATTCAACGCATGGCTTAATGCTCTCCTTTACTTCCTGACTAAAGACAAGGGGGGAGCACACTGCTGCCAGGCAGTAAACACCACCAACCAACAACAAGGTGGATATCTGCTGCCACTGAGGATGAAGGGAAAAGGAGAGGATGCAGAGGAGGGAGGGATGGAAAACGGAATTGACACTAAGGAGAATAAAGCATGTAATAGTCAATCATACATGAACAGAGCAAAAGTCAGATATATAGTTGAATAAATGTTTTCATGGAACAAGGAATGAAATAAAGAATTTTAGATGTGCTGTAGGGTGTCTTTTACTGGCAACAAAATATTATATAATGTAAGCACTGTAGCAAAGGCAATGATTAAAGAAGACCTAGGCAAGAATTCTAACATCCCCTTTATTTCTAATTGTATGAGCCTAATTGCTGGTCTGCTAAGTCATACTTTGAAAGTTGCACTAGAGAGTAGATGCAACATGAATGTAAATGTGATAAATGATGATATGTTTTTTTGTTTTACAGTGTGTTTATAGAGCCTCTAGGGGCTGTAATGAAATGATAACTATTGAGTAGAGTGTTTTTACACTAGTGCTGAGGAAATCTTCTGTTAACATTGGACACTCCTTTCTGTTCTTTTCTGTTTTTGTTTTTGTGACAATCCATATGTTAGTGTTTTATGAAAATGCCTTTGACAGTGTGCTGGTGCGGTTACTTTTAGTTTGAAAATAAATACCCTATATATATAGATTATTGCATTCTAAAATGCAATAATGTATATATATATATATATATATATATATATATATATATATATATATATATATATATATATATATATATATATATATATATATATATACATATATATATAACCCTCTTCTTATATGATACTGATACCGTAACTGTAAAGTAAAATTAAAATTTCATAGTTGTAGTGTAGTAGCGCATGCCAATTTCATGTCTTTAAAAAGTCTTCCTATCTATATTAGCATAGCTTCTTCCTAGGAAACAGACGTGTGTAAGCCTCATCCTGCACTGTCATTGTTAATGTTAGTCTACATTGGTTTAATTGTTAAATAACTGTATCAATATCATTGTTACCATATGCTCATTTTTTTCTTAATGATCTATTAATGCTGCGTACAGTGGGAGTAGGCCCTGCAATGGACTGGCGAACTGTTGAAGGTGTACCCCACCTTTTGCCCAAAGTCTGCTGGGATAGGCTCCAGCCCCCTGCGACCCTGTACGCAGGATAAGCGGTTGACCATGGATGGATGGATGGACAGTGGGAGTAGTTCTGCTAATATTGTTTTTTGTAAACACAAACCTTATTGTGATAGTTTACTTAATAAATCTTGACTGACTTAAACTGTTAAGTTTGACAAATTGACATTTTACCTGTTGGTGTCACTAGAGTCATTAAGATTCAAGCATCTGACTACCAGGAATTTCTGTACAGAAAACACATTTTGATTTTAGGAACTGTTCTCATCCCAAAATGGTCCTTCTCTCATCATTATTCTCTTACTGGAACCACTTAGATCATGGGTAAAATTTGAATTAGTCACTGTGTTCTTTTTTGCTTGTTTCCAATCTTGTGACCATCCGGCAGTGGTATCAAAAAAGTCAATTCTTGGGTTTCTGTACATAAAATTAGAAACTGTATGGTATAGACCTGCTCCATGTGAACAGTGACCTGCAATCATTTCTTTTATGATTTGGTGCTAAATAATTAAAACTAAATTGAATTCAACCTTGCACAAACTGTTGAGGCAATATTATACTTTGTTGTTGTCATGTAAATAAAGCAAATGAGTTAATGCCACACTGTACATCTACATGTCTGGCATTCACAGCAAAGGAACATTCAAAATGAATTTCAGAAGATGTTAGCTCATTCCCTTTATGCTCAAAGGATTGATAAAATTCTCATCTGAGTTGTGAGAGAAGTTGAACAGATGATGGCAGCAGGGGAAATAACAGTATACTAAACACAAAAATGTTGACAGAGGGGCCACTTGATGTTTGTTATGCTTTCAGCCACACCTTGGGACCTCCACTGTACATATATGTGTAAACATTGACTTCCAAGTAAAGTGTTAAAGTGAGTTTTTCCTGTGTTATGAAGGGTTTGGAAATGTACGTCTTATTGTCTATTATGACTTTACTATCTAAACACTATAATGCAAAATGAGAATATCCCCCACGTATGACTTGTACTTATCATGAATATTGATTTTGTATAAATCTCACATTTACCATTATTTATTTTGTACTTGTGTTTTTAGCACCCTCTGCTGGTGCATAGTTGGTGAGGGAGAGTTCAGAGTATTTTGGCAGATGTGGGGAAAATATTTTGCCACTGACTACATTAACTTATAACATAATCATGTTTAGTGGTCATATTTGATTACTAAAATAAAAATGACATTGCAATAGTATGTCGGCCTATATGCCTGCTTTCTTCACATCTTTATTGCTTATTATTTTGCAACATGTACATAAAAAATAAGACAAGGAGAGGTTAAATCAATTTGATGTTTAACTATTACATGCACACACTGGCTATTACATATGCATAAAGTTTGACTTGACCATAAGATTTGACAAATAAAGATGGGTAAGTCACAAAAGTACAGAGAGAGAAAGAGAGAGAGAGAGAGAGAGAGAGAGAGAGCCCTGCAGAGGGAGACACTGCTCTCCTCTCTCTCGGACCGGTTAGAAATTCAAAACACAACACGCACAATCTCCCGTCCTGCACCGCGGCCTAGAAAAGCCTTCATGGTTATTTTATTTTAACATTAAAAAATAAATAAAAATCACAGAAGCGATATTATTCAAAAGTAACGGTAGGGGTCGATTGTGCTGGTTGACAGGCACATTTTGATACAGGTGAAATATTGCTGCGCGCGTGTTTGAATTTCTATTTATTTTTTCTGTGTGTGACGGCTGCGTGGGGAGAAGAGGAGCAAAGCGGTTGGCGCCACTTTCAAATCCTCCACAGACACAGAATGAGAGTCCGGCTTCAAATACATTTACACACCACCTCATTTCTCTTTTTCATAATTTCTGTAAGACAGGACTATGTTAACACAATTTCTCTTTTGGACAGTTTTTCTGATCGGAAGGTAAGCAATCAGTCATTCAGTATTTTACTTCGTTTTATTATACATGAGAGAAAATAACCTAACAGTTATTTATGTTTGGATTATAGTTAAGTAACGTTAATAACGTTATAACAGTGACTGGTTGGCTTGTTGTAACTTGGTTGGAGGGAAAGAAAGCGAACTGCTTCTGAGTGAGTTGGTTTTTACAGTTGTGTGACCCGCTTAGTGAGCTATAATGAATTGCTGTTTGAAACAATGGCCAAACCCAGCTTTACACCGCAGTGTGTCTTTGTGCTTTATCCTTTTCTACTTTGAGGCAGGTCGGTAAAAAAAATCCAAGCCGTTTCAACGTATAGGCAGAGACGTTTTGCTAACATTGGAGGAATAGTTTAATATTTCTCTACTAAAGAGTTTTAAGAAATAACTGAGTAAGTTGAGGAAGCGGACACTCCCCCAGTCACAGCCCCCTCCCCAAAGACCCCAGCCCACTCCGGATAAAGTTACGCATCGAAATTGCACTTTAACCGTATTAAAACGAAGCAGCTAGTTCTTCTTGAGACTCAACTTTGTGACTAAAATAGTAAATACAGTCTTAATTCCGTGCGAAAAGAACTCCTCGGTTACCAGGAACCCCGGTGACTCGGCAGTTTACGGCAGGCTCGCCTGCCTGTCACCCTGCTGCCATGTTGCGACACAGCTCGGTAGATCCAATGTTATGTGTGCAGCTATTGAAATGTACTTTGATGACTTTTATCCTGCTGATAATTTCCCTAACAACCAACTAAGCGTCTTTTTTAGAGAGTTGTATAGTATTAATCATCCCCTTATAAATGGAAATAAAGTGTTACCGTTGATTCTCTATAAGATTTGGCTCAATAGTTGCTAACTAAATATATAAAATAAAAGCCTAAATGCATTAGTTTCAAAAATACATCCGCGGTTAGTCACTACAAACATGCTAGAATATACAGTGAGCCATATAAAGAGCTGGCGTGGTTTTATATAGGTAAGGGAAATTTTCCTGCTAAATGTAAAA
Organism: Lepomis macrochirus; assembly: GCA_024633595.2. Classification (NCBI taxonomy): domain Eukaryota; kingdom Metazoa; phylum Chordata; class Actinopteri; order Centrarchiformes; family Centrarchidae; genus Lepomis; species Lepomis macrochirus. The sequence goes on along the minus strand of JALXJV020000002.1, from coordinate 490,563 downwards.
TAGTAAATAGTTTAACTTTTAAACTATCATTCAGTTGAACCTCAACCAATAACATAATGTAGCCTATAACAGTTGTTAGGAACACAGGCACCCAGAATCTTCCCATATGGAAGAATTAGGAAAGTGTAGATATAATATCTACTGTCTGTCTGTCCGTCCACTCCCTGTCAAGGAGTTTAAGATTTTGGGTTTATTGTTTGAACCCTTTTTTTTTTGTGAATTATGTTATGAGATGTAAAGTGTAAACTAAGCAGTCAGCTCTACCTCTGTATGTTTTATTGTGGGCGACTGAGTCTCTGAGAATGTGAATTTATTCTGAGATATGTAGCAAGACTACAGTTAAATATGACTAAAACAGGTGTTTACATTAATGTAAAGTGAAATGTCTTTTCAATGGCTGCACCTATTATTTATATTCATTGTCAGATACTATATTGATCACGATTTTTTAATAAAAAGTCAAAAAGTATTACAGATGCCTGTCACAGTAAAGATGTCTTCAAAAAGCTTATCAATCAATTAAGCAATCTTAAATCCCTAAACACTTGTCATAATTTCCTGTCAACTGATTAACTGTTTATTTCAGTGCTATATCGTAATTATTCACAATCAATAAACAACAAAGGACTGATTAAGATGACTCCCCCTATTTCATATACACTGAATAAGAGCTTACAGGGTGTTGGGAGTGAATTTTAACCATCCACAGTGGCAGAAGCTACCTGAAACATGCTGTCCATTCCCACACGTGAAATTGCCTTATGTTACAGACAAATATATTTATCAACTTAAATGTGCCACATGTTAGAATATTAACTGCAAGTATCTTCACAGCCATTTTATGCAGGTCAGGCTGAAACAACTGCCGTTTGTCATTATCAACTAATGTGACAATTATTAGAGAAGCAGCAGCAAATCGTCAGAGTTCAGCCTGATGATGTTTGACATGTTTTGCATGATGGATTATTTAAACAATTAATAGATTTAAAAATGTTAACCACTTATTTTTGATCTTTAAGGACTAGAGCAGTTTAATCTTAAATGCTGCACAGAAAAAAATGTTGCTATTGATTTGAAATTATTTGATATTGGTGCCGAGGCCTGATTTTTGTTACCGACCTTTTTCGGTGTCTTACTTTGTTGAGTAAAGGCCTGTTTTTCTATTTCAACCTTTTTTTCTTTTTTGCTTGAAAAAGCAGGCCCAACTTAGCAACTGTATCAGTCTTAACACAAATATAACTACAAGAACGTTACCTAAATAAAACTACAATAATTTGACCAGTGGATTCAGTTTGAACTGTTAGGTGACAGTTTGTAATTAGAAAAAAATGTGCTCAAAATTATGGTGGTGCTCAAAAGTTTTTGAAATTCCACATTTTAAGAAACCATGTGGAGTACTAGCCAGTTTTAATGTCATGCTTATGTTATTTCTAACCCTGGAGTGGTGTTAGTCTGTAGTCTGGTGGTCATTATTGCACCCTGTGTAAGTGAGCTCATTTCTACTGAAAGGAAGCTTCCCTTTGGTAACTAGTGTGAGCCTGACTACTGCTGAGGGGTTCAGGCCATGTGTCTTGTTATTTAAGTCACAATTCAAGCAGCCCAGTAGGAGCAGAAACTCGGTCCTTTTTAAAAATGTTTTTATGTTTTCTTGATCTGTGTGTGTGTGTGTGTGTGTGTGTGTGTGTGTGTGTGTGCACGCGCATATGCACGTATAACAGAAAGTGGGTAGGCAGGGCCTCGGCATACTCCTGGTAAAGCAGTGTAGTTTGAGAGCAGCACTTTCAGCAGTCTGAGGGCCGGCCTCCTTCCCGCTGACTCCCATCTCATGACCAAATGACATGAGAAAATACAGGAGAGCCAAGCAAACGCTAAGCCCAGTCATCAGTGCGGTGACTAACATATTTCTGCATTAATGCCATCCACCTGTGCGTCTGTTCAGCTCAGCCCATCTATGTCTCGAAGTATATTTGCACTCATTTCCTTAAAGTGTGTGGTTTATGGTTTTTATTTTGCAACTTTACCCTTGACAGCAGACATCTTTAACGGTGGGTATGAAAGCGCAGAGAGTTTCCTCTCAGAGCCACACTTTCTTCATTTTCTTTCCCTCCCTCTCCTCCCTCCCTGTCGCCTCAGCTTTTTCTTTGGGTCTGACAGCCGAGCAGCTTGGCAGCCTTACAGCTCAGCACTCGGCACAGCGTAGCAGCCCCCTTGCCTCCCACAAATTAATTTTTTACTCGTGAACGGTAGCTCTGTCAGACCCCTCCTTTCACACCTGTCTCACACACACCCATGGGAGCGACCAGAATTTTTTTTCTGATTTTTCAGTGCCAGCAAAAATGTTGATTTGTATTGTAGAAAGTGATGGCCAGGGAAAAAGGCTGCAGCCCTGTAGGTTTTTATGCCTACTGAGCCTCCTTGCTGTCTCAGTGTGCGTAGCTGGGGCTCCAGCGAGGCAGCAGGCAGCACTGAGGAGGACTGGGACACACACACTCACATAGCTAGGAGGTGAAGATGTGAAGGGCCAGGAAGGAAGGATAGGAGGGGACACTCAGTTTTTGGGGGGCCAATTTTTGGGACTGGGACCAGAACCCCCCACCCCTACCACCCCACCCCACCACCCCCCGACACTCCCCCTCTTACTAGGAACAGAAGCAGGAGCAACCAGAAAGCCCTAACAGGCCTTTTTTCTGCTCTCCCTGTCACTTTAGTAGACTGGGTATATTCCCATTGACATGTGTTTGTATGGAGCGTGTGTGTGTGTTGTAGTGATGTTTTTCGGCCTGCTGTTTTCATTTTTGTTTGAATATCTTTGTCATCCTGTAGCCTAAATACAGTGTGTGTGTGTGTGTGTGTGTGTGTGTGTGTGTGTGTGTGTGTGTGTGTGTGTGCGTGTGGTTTCCTTTAATGAATTTTGCTTTTTTATTATTATTTTTGAGCACTAATTATAACTGTATACTAGTTTGTGACACTGGTCTTTTGGTGAGATCATCCTCTCAGACTGAGAGGAGAGAAAGACTTGTGCTCAGATAACTTAGAGTGTTGTTCATTAGTCAGCAGTTAGGGCTAGTTAGTCCTTCCATCCGTTGGCTTATGATCTCAGCAGCAGACGGTAAGTAAATCTTTTTTTCCTCTGGAGCGTTTAAAATGGCCTCTGTTGCTGTGAGTGGAGTGAGCAGCAGGCCACAGCTTTTCTCTGCTTTGCGTTGCTGCTCTCTTTCTTCCTTTCCCTCCAGCACAATTTTAGTTGCGCTCTTTCTTCCTTCTTTCCCTCACCCCCTCCTCTGTTTCTCTCCCTCTGTTTCATGTTTTTTTTTTTTGGATGAGATTTCTGTGGATGAGGCTGGGGGTTCGGGTCTGTTGCTGCTCTCCCTGCTGACACGCTGACCTCTTGTTTTAAATGCAGTCACTTTCCATCAGCAGAGCTCTTTCTGAAGGACTGTGGTCGTATGGCTTACAGTAGGCTTCATGTGGGATCCTCAGCAGGAGTTCCACTTCATCACGTTCACATTTGTCTTAAATGTTGACCTCACTTTAAAAATTCCAAATCTGATTTTTTTTTTTTTACAATATTAAAATTATAGCAGAGCATTTGATGTATATGAGCATTTTTACCGCTTAAATCCAACTTTTCTGAAAGTAAAAAGTGGGGTGTGGTGCTTACAGGCCATGATTCCCTCCTCACTCCTGCCATCTAACTTTAGCTGTGCAGTTTGAAAGTGACATCTTGGTTTTACAGTTACACTATATTCTCTGTACCCAATAGGCTAATTATTGTACCTCAGTGACAAAACGATAGACATCTATTTGATATGTCAGTTGACAGAAAATTTATCAGAAACAATAATTGGATAAAAATGGGATAATTTATTAATAATTTTTAAGGAAAAAATATCAACAGTAATCTGGTTCCAGCTTCTCAGATGAGGAGTTGCTGTTTTTCCCTGTTTCATATCCCTCTTTTTATTATCTTTTATCTAAAGACCAAACAATTAAATGAATAATTGAGAAAAGAAATTGGCAGATTATCAAGATTTATCAAGCAAAAATATCTTTGTCTACATTTATAGACGTGTACTTGGACTGTGGAAATTGTGATGAGAATTTTTCACTATTTTCTGACACTATAAATGATTATTTAAAAAAGAGACATACACTTGTCAACCATTAAAATATGTAAATCAAACAAACATCTAAATTTGTTTAACCCTTAAATTCTGGATTTTTCTATGCTTTTATGCATTGTATTGTTGGAATTATCTGACTTGATTTGTCAGTTGTTAATTCACTAAATTAGCAAAAAACAGACTCAGTCCCCTGGGTATTTATCCTCTAACAATGATTGATTAATTTTCTGGAAAATGTACCAATACCACTATATATGTCAATAATGAAAATTAATTTAAAAATACAGAATTTTAATACAAAGACAACAGTCTCATTCCTCCTTGTTTCCACCTGTATGTAGCAGAGCTGAACAGATTCCACTTTGATGACAATGTAAAGCTACTATTAACTGTGTGCTCTAACAGTGTTCCTGTTAGAACCTTGTTCGTGTTGCTTAGTGGAACAGCTTCGTTCTGCTCACATAGCTCAGGTCTGGTTGCTTTGGCTGCTTCCCTTTGGTTATGTGGCATTAATATGGCTGTTCGGTGTGATGGGACCAGTTAGCTTCATGGCTAACAACAACACTCAGGTTACAGGCTTTTCTTGTGTTTGTTCAATTGAATGATTTTATATTGATCCAGTGTGAGGTTTGCTGCTGCTTCGTGTGTATGTTAATTGCACAGCTTTGATCAAAATAAATAACAATTGAAAGAGCTCATTCTGGTGGACACATTTTATAGACTAAATGATTAGTAAGTTAATAACACAATAATCACCTGATGGCTGTATAAAATAAGGATGAGTAACAGCTTTCTGTGATTGTATTCAGCATGTAACACAAGCAGGGGAGGATAATTCTGATGTGTTTGATCCTTCTTACCCTTTCGTCTGACAAATGATGACTGAGCTCCACCTCACCTCCACCTGCTGCACACGTTCAGGAATAAAGTCAAGTGAAAAAAGCAATTAGATTGTAGGGATGGAGAGGCTTAGAGCTGGACCATAAACAGAAATGTTCAATACTACCGTATGTTGCATGAGTCTGGATCATTTCTACATCAGCAGCAACACATGACCTGCCATACCCCTCCACCCCACCCCTAGAGAGAGATGTTAAGATGTGAAGCACTTAGTCACATAGTCACATAGTGACTATATGAATAAAGTTGCTTGCTTAAGATGTATTTTTGCAATGCGGAGAATTTCATGTCAGTAGCAAAGGTGGAGAAACTTTTCAGCCTTCTGACTAAGCACTCTGTTCTAAGCTGGCTATTTAACACAGGCAGGATACAGTGATACTTTAATTTAATGTTTAATGTAATAGTTATCTGTGGTTCTTCATTTGTTAGGTTTTCAGTATGAATGTCAGTATTTCAGTGTAAACAACAAACAGTATATTCAGGAAAGCAACATTAGGAAATTTGTAATATGTGAGCAGGTTACCTTCACTAAACACTTCTAGACTGTGAGGGAAAACCAAAAGGGAGAAAATATGGTACTCCACATGTTGCCTATAATAAATGCAGGTTTTACTCAAATGTTCTACAGTCATTCTTAAAGCAGAGAAGCAGTTTCTCATGTATTATTCTAGTCCTTCCTCTTTTTACTTCCTCTTCCTCCATTTTGTCCTCTTCAACCATTTTGTTTGGGTCATATTCCCTTTACAAATGAGTGAGCATTCAAAAAAGACTGTATATTCCTTTACTCTTTCACAACAGACTGCTCCACTGTTAGCTGAAGTGAGCTACTAAAGCAATGTACGTTTCCATTAAGTTAAGAGAGAGAAAACAAGTTTAAATTAACGTGAGAAAACAAGTTTAAATAAAGCATGAGATCCTGTTATGTCTTTGGCTGTTAAACTGACGTGTTGAGTGTGAGTGTGTGCAGTCTGAGGCAGTAAATCAGATAGACTCGTGGTCTCAGTGTGTCCAGGGTGCGCTCTAGCAGCACATCATGTTTTGCAGATATGTGCTGAATCACTCCAAATCATTATGTGCTGCCACCGTGAGCCCTGGGATTCCCAACAACATCCTGGACCAATTCCCAGTCAGACTTCACGTGTGGTGCATTTGTGACTGCAGGAACTCCTGTTACTACTGGCTTCTTAAAGGTCTGTGGTCATACATGTCCTATGGATTTTCTGCTCTGTGTGAGCAGCTTCATCAGTTCAGTTGAGGCCTGTGTATGCAACAGAAAGACTCGTCCAAATTCTCTAGGACAACTTGGGTTCATTTTGGTTTACAGATTTTTAGAAAAATGTGTTTTACTCAGCAAAATCAATTGGCACAAATAATTAATCATTTTTAACAATACTGGTGATTTAGTGGTGTGAGCCTGTAAGCACCACACTGTCAGATCATCACCTTTTCAGTTACAGGAGGTTTTCTAATAAGTGTCAGCAACATAAAACATGATGATGAAAATGAAAAATCTTTAAAATAGTAGATTTGTACTAATAAATAAAATTGGATGTGATTGTCAAATTTTGGCACCTGTTTTTAGAAAATTAGGTTGAATGAGATAATTGAATTTGTGCTGTAATTTCTTGTAAAAAAAAGTGAGATTAAAAACAAAAGGAAAAATATTTTTCCCTTCATTAATAACTCATCCAGTGTAATACCAATGGAATCTGAGACATATGTGACAGGCTTCTGAGAGGTGTAATTAGTGACTGGAGTAAAAAAAAGTGTTCAGCAGTTACTGTTCTCCTTCTGTGTATTCCTACCTCCACAACAGGAGGGAGACGCTTCCTCTTCATTAACAACATAAGGAACAGCAGAGACCTGTGTTTGACACCCCCATAAACCCATAACACTGTTAAAACTAGGGTGTTGGTAAAAAGCAACACTTAAAATGAAATGACAATTTGTCGAACATGAACTGCATCCAGCTGTTATTGTTTGTTTCTTGTGAATTATAATGGAGCCTGGAGTCAGATGGTAGAAAAGAAAATCTGGTCTGGATATTTGTGAATGGATTCATAAATTGTAAACTGAGAGCACAGTTCAGGGGAGTTTTTTAAGTAAAAAACAATTATATATATTTTAAATTCAGTATTTAATTGTCACACCTGCTGAATGGAAGCACAGCTATCAGCTGCTGTCAGAAATAATTAAAATACTATAATATATGATGTGACAGAATACCTCTCCCAGACTGAACCTTATCCTCTGCTAGAAATGATGCATGTAACCTCTGCTCTGATTGGCTCGTGATCACTTTATCATCACTTTCATCCTGATGGTCAGAGCTCCACATCGCAAAGGAAAGATCTAGTGAATGTGATAATCTGTGATAAACAGTATTAATCTAGTTACTAAAATAATACATTCAGTATTGTTAAGCATCTTATTACCAAAACACAGCTGCTAACCCTCGGCATTTTGACTGGCAGTAATAGAGATCAGTATTCACATTATAGCTGAGTCCAGTTACAATAACTTGTATATTTTATTATAACCACTCAAAATTTGGTGCAGATGCAAATGTAAGTAGCTGTCCTGGTCATGACTAAACACACACTGACCCCAAGTGTCTGCAGCAGTCTCTGAAGGAGTGTTAGCAGAGCATGTTCATTACATTTCTTATTACGTTTTCTATTTTTTTTAGCAGGTGAATTTGATAAAGCCATCCTGTGAGACGTCGACTGCCGCGCTGTCACCACAAGTGAAGATTCTTTAGATGCCAAAAGAGGAAATCTGTTCCCTTCAGTCATCACCAGAGGTTTTATAAATGTTCCCAAAGTTACACTTTAAATTCATCCACTCAAACGTGGCTAGTACCAGTTCTACAGTAGAAATAAATGAAAACAAAACAACTAAACATTTAAGATTAGTGGAGCCACTGACTGACACTTTCATTGGTTCAAACATGGTGGAGACTTGCACATAACACATTTATGTATCACACGTATGGTCACACATACATTATAAACAACATGTTATTGTAGAATTTACTTTGTTTAATTTCATTTACAAATTTCCTTTCTTCACTGTTGACCTAAACTTTAACCTTCCCTTAATCTAAATCATTTTCAGTTCTAAAAACACCCAAAGCTCAATCAAACCAATCGGCTCAGCAGCTATTTTGTTATTTAACAAATACGAATTCATAATATTGTTATAAATACAGCTGTGAACAGAAATGTCTGATGGAAGCATACTTCTGTATTTATTCAACAACACTGTGTGTGTGTTTGTGTTTTGAGGCTAGCAATCAGTGTGTCAGGCTGTAGCAGCACATCATTACTGGTAGTTCTCTCTGCTTTGCCAGTATGATATGTGCTGCTTCTGTCAGACTCTCAATCTTCTTCAGCACCATCTTCCTCCAGCAAATAAGAAAATGTATTGTACCTTATATAAACATATCTGTACAGTGTTATTTATTAAATATCAAGGGATTGCTCTTTGTAGAATTACATGTCTGTTACACTGACTATTAATAAACCCAATATTTGAAAAACAAAATGTCTGCTCCTTTCATGTTTTATATGCATCTACATAATGAACTAATAAAGGTACATGAGAGAGAGCCGCTTGTGGCCGAAGTCGCTGTCATTTCCAGTTTCACTTGAGGGTTATTTCTGGAACTGGACCGTGGAAATGACTTCACTTCATTTTTAAATAAGGAGAGAATATGATGGTGATGGGTGTCCAGCAGCTGAATGTAGTTTGATAAGAAAACGGAAGCAAACATGAACAAGATTATTAAATATCATGGTTATCTTTTACACAGTAATCCACTGCGCACCTTTAAAGGGCAGCACCGACTATTTTTGCACCATGCATTCTTACATAAGAGTATTTTGGATTATTCTGTTGGATTTTCTTACCTTCCACATGGCCACTGGTTTCTCTTCATTTTAGTACACATGAGACTTGAAATGTGCCAGCAGAATGTGTGCTCATATCGATATTCTCATTTCAACAAACATTTGAGGTTATCAAATGTTACCTCTAAATGAACAATACAAGTGTATAACAAAAAGAAAATTTGTAGATCCTTCCTGCTACACACAGAACTTAGGCTTAAATGTGTATTAAAATATGGTAACATATAGAAAATAGAAAATAAAACAAAATGCTATATACAGTTATTAGTATACAAAGGCTGTATAGCCTACACATATACACCCAGAACATTCTGCAGTGCATTTTTTTAAAATTAGGTTTAGATGTCCCCTCCACATTTTGAAATGGCTGATTTTGTCTCCATCACTTTTTGAAAGCATTTGTTAAAATGTTCTGAAAAATAGCTTGCACCAAGAAATGTCACCTAACAAATTAAAATGCTTTGAGAAAGACCAAGCAGCTGATTACTGCTTTATATTCTATTATATTTTTATATTTATGAATTGTCACCTGGCAGCTGAATTGTTTCCTTTTATGTAAATAAAGACATTTACACCATACATTGGAGCAGAAAATGAAATGAAATGAATTGATTAATGCTCAAAACCTTCCGGGGAAGGACCTCCAGACCCCCCACTCATATATTTCAGCATCAAATAGGCTATTTCTTCAAAACAGTGTTCAAAATTTTTTTGTCTTGTAGTCAAGCACTGTCTTGTGACCTATATCTATCATCGCGCACCTGATCTGGGCCCTTATGTCCCCACCACTTTTCAACAGAGTCCACCTCCTCTCATCATCAGAGTCTTGTGCTGACAGCTCAGAACACGTACCACTTGTTGAGTGCTTAATCCGGGAAGTTGATGGGGCAGATCAACATCTACTTTGAGTCAACATCTCAGAGTCTTCATCAGCAGGTGTAATTTGGTCAGTTGCCATTAGGCTCAACATTTACATTTGCGTATTTGGCAGATGCTTTTATCCAAAGTGACCTACATTTGAGCTGTGTGCTCTATGATATTTTTTAGCCAAGTTGGTTGGTAAGAATCTAACTTTGTTATTAATATTAATAAATCTGAGATAGTGTGAGAATGTTGGGATTTTCCCACATCCAGCTTTCAATGAAATGCAGATCTGACACAGATACAGTCAAGTCTAACTGTAATTATGAATCACCATCTAATGATAATTTCACAACAATAAAAGCAGACATTTCATGTGTCTCCATGTTGACTTTCATATTGTACCAACATGAATAAAATGGTGAAAGGTGAAAATTCATGTTAGAAATTATAGAACAACAGGGGTGGTGATGGCACAGTGGATAAGATTCATGCCTTTGGTGTGAGAGACCCGGGTTCAATCCCCCACTGTGACCCATCCACCACTGTGTCCCTGAGCAAGACATTTAACCCCTCATTGCTCCAGAGGCGTGCGACCTTTGACATGTATAGCAATTGTAAGTTGCTTTGGATAAAAGCGTCAGCTAAATAAATAAATGTAATGTAAGAACATAGCATGCTTGGAAAAAGAAATATACATGATGCTGTTTCATGTCAGACAGCCAACAAATACAGTACAATATTGACAGAAGACACACACCAATCAATTATCATATTTCAACTTCCCTAACTAAGTTTATATGCACATCTAGTATAAATATGGATTATTGCTATGGGACCTGGGAAATATAGTAGGCTAAGTACAGAAGCTAAATGTGGTAGTATTGTTGACTCCTGGAAGTCACTAATGTCGTTTGTTCATTTACCTTTCATTCTAAAGTCTCTGTTCCTCTTTCACAAAGACAAAGGAGGAACAACAAGTTCAGCAGTGAGGGGTTTTATAATTGCAACTTGGTGTATGCTTTATAGCATGCTCACTTGAACTCATGAGCGAGCATAATCTGAAACACAACCGCTTTCGTACAGAGACCCCGCAATAAACATGGAAACAACGGGATGCCAGCTGTGGCTTTTCTCCAAACATGTTCAAGCTTTGTTACTTCAACGTTCCCAGCTGAGAAGCAGATCAACACCAGCTCTGTACCGTTTATACAGTGCAGTGAGCAGCTTATTGGCACAATACTCAGAAAGGCAGTATAACAGCAGCTATAGACAGACAGGGAGACAGCTTCACACAACATGCTGGAAACTCAAAAATGATGTCATCCCATCCCATACATGAGAGATGTAACCGTATTACTTAGATCATAAGCTTTCGGTGAATCTAAAACAGCTATGCGGCGATCAGTGACGCTTACGTTAGTGTTTGGAAGGTGAGCCTCGTGGGTGGGCTGATTAAACAGTGACGATCCGAGTCAGTCAAACACACTGAGTCATGAAACTTTTTTTGGCGCAGCTGTCCAGCTACCAGAATTGCGGTGTTTCTGCCGTTGCTTTCATTAAACCACGGTTATGCTGCGTGATCATGTGCAGGTGCCAACAGGAAGTAGCCCTGTAGTAGTATTTCACTGGTCCAAAACTGGCTTCACTGCTGTCCATTCAAATCAGCGGGGTGGCTTCGTCCAGCAATATACTGTCTATGGGTAAACTCCTGTTGCAGTGTTACACTAACATTTTTATCAGCTTGACATTCAAACTAATGCATGCTTGTTACATGATAATGTTACATTTACTGCATTTAGCCGACGTGATTCATCGATGTCGAGCTCATCTGCTGCTTTTCAGTAACTCATTTGTACAATTTGTGTTTCTTTCACTGGAGGCTCAGCAATGTCAGCACAGATAAATGTATTGGATGATAAAGAAACAGTTAGTGAGCTGGACTGAATATTATGAGATTGTCATACTTTGGAACAGTTGGACCGCAGTAAGTAACTTTACTGTAGTGGCTCTTCCACTGTGTTGTTGTTCAGTGCCATCATGCTGCAGTATTGTATATTATTTGGTATATTATTTGTAGGTTATTTGGGTTAACTGCTCAGCATTAGCTGGAGAAGCTAACACGAACCTCTCCATAACTCCTTTCTGATGTTCATGGTTTTCCCCAACATCTGATTCTGGTTTGGCCTGACAGGCTTCAGCACATACACCTTTGTTATTTTGTATCCTTACGTGGATTTTGTGTTGGAGTGTTGGAGTCTGCATTTAGTTAGTTGCAGTGTTTTCACTGTAGTTGGAGAGAGCCTAGGGAGCATGCACAGGGCTACATCCCACCCTTGTGCCTTCACATTAAAAGAACAGTGGCTGTTCGAAGCAACAGAGAAAACAGGCTTGTGCTTCATTTCTAAGAGAGGCTACAGCCCATTGACAAAAAAGGCAGAGAAAATGATTTTTAATAAGTGATTAAAAACTACAAATTTAACACTGAAAACAGATTTAACACAGAAAAACTACAAAAAGCCCCTTTCAATTCATGTGTTTCTGACATTTTGAAAAGCAATTTTTCTCAAGAAATTCTGTTATCTCAAGATACCAAGTCTTTTTTATATATATATATATATATATATATATATATATACACACACACATACACACACACACACACACACACACACACACACATACTATATACACATTATATATATATATTTACATATATACATAAGGATTTAGACAATTCACATTGAAAATAAACCGGGGGCACCAGTCCAAAATGTCTACCCCTAATAAACTGAACATGAAATAAAATTACTGTACCCATTCTTGCTTACATTTCCAGTCCAAAATGTGCTTTCTGATCCCTGTCGCTTTGCAAAACGGGGGCATCTGGATGGGGAGTGTTTCATCTTTGCTCTGCTGCACTATTTTCTCACACAGAAACTATGAATAGCTTCTTCACTGCACTGAGTCGTTCTTTCAAATGTGAGGATTTTCTGGGCTTTCCTACAAAGCATAAGTCAACGAGAAAGAGAAGAAATGGTCTACAATAAATATGTCAAGTGAAGACTTCAAGTGATCCAAACACATTTGTGATAGAACCAGGGGATGTGTTGGATTGGAGAGGAGTCTTGCATGACACACCACAATATGCAGTGCTAGTATATTACTCTAAAGTCGGTAGTCAGCATAATCTGGTTCAAACCAGTTTATTACAATGTTGGTATTATTTTCATAGTTTTGTCCATCAAGTCCACAGGAAGTTGAAAGTTCAACGGGAAAGCAGAGCAAGGTCACTGGGATTCATAATGAGGCTTGAGTCCAGGTTCAGGTTATCTATGGAGACACAAAAACAGGATTGGTACAGTTCCAATAAAAGAAAAGTATGGAGTTATTCTACATGTTTATTATTGTCAACAAAAGCAACAATGCGTTAGTCTGTTCACCTTCCCAGTCCTGCCTATGGCTCAGCCCGAAGCTCACTGGCATACATTTTTAAACAGCTCACAAATATACAGTTTAATGTTTTAAAAGGATTCAGTAAGAGGGTTAAACAGCTGACCACTGTCCTGTTACAAATATTACTCTAAACAGAGGAAATAGTGCAATCAATCAGAAGCAAAATCAATCTTTAAACTTGAAAAAAATAAAGATTTGACATTTATCGTGATAATTATCGATATCGAATGATATGAAATGTTTTTATTGTGATAACATTTTTGGTCCTATCGCCCAGTCCTACTTCAAGTAAATTTCACTTTAGCTTCAAAGCCCCAAAAATGGTATTGGGGACAGCCATATAACCAAGATGGCGCAGCGGAGGCAGCCTTATTGTTGCTCTCTCTGATACTTGTTCAGTTATCAGCTGTCCCTTTAGGATTACATTCAACAGTAAAAACCTATGGGAAACCCACAGGCTCAGTTTCAATATATCTGGAAAATGTTCACTCTCTGGCAAACAAAATGGCTGAACTGCTGCTTCTCAATCTGCTGCCCTGCGCTTCACCCAGAGATGGCTTGGTGAGCACATTCCGGATAGTACACTACAACTGCAAGGCTTCACACTCCTCCGAGCGGACTGAGTGCCGGAACCATCAGGGAATAGGTGTAGGAGCAGGCCCAGTGGTGCAGTGGTTAGCACTGTCTCTCCAGGTGCTCTAACGTCCTCCCACCGTCTAAAGACATGCAGGCTAGGTTAATTGGTGACACTAAAATGCCCATCAGTGTCAGTGTTGAGTGGTTGTTTGTTTCTGTGTTGGCCCTGTGAAGGACTTAGCAAGCTGCCCAGGGTGTACCCCACCTTCTGGTTTACAGCTGAACTCAGGCTTCTACATCAGGCCAAGGAGGAGGCCTACAGAAGTGGGACATCTAGTACAACAATCTAGGCCAAATACTCTGACAAAGGAAATCACAGTAGCAAACAGTGGTGCAAGGAATCATAACACACACAGTTCAGATCATACCGTGGTTTTGAGCCACAGATCGGATTATTTTTTGAATCAGTGGAACAAAGTGTTAGGGTTAAATTCATTTGAAAATGTCCTACTTTGGCTCTGACTGAATAGGGTCCGAGCTGCTGTCTAGTGGAGCTGTGTGTCCAAGGGAAGGCAGCCGATATATTATGGTGTGCCTCAGGGGTCAGTCTTGGGACCCATTTTATTTTCATTGTATATGCTTCCTCTTGGACACATTATCCATTATTCATGTTTACACTGATGACACACAGATGCATCTGCCCATCAGATCCACAGACCCTGGAATGCTGAGCTCGCTTACCGACTGCCTCTTTGATGTCAAAAATTGGATGTCAAATAATTTCCTTCAGCTGAACTCAGACAAAACAGAGATCCAGGTCATTGGGTCCCAACAAATATGGCAATGCAAATACTGCCATCTGCTGGTTCCCTAGTGGATCATGTCAGGCCTGTGGCTAAAAATGTATAATTTAAGGTTTGAGCAGCACACCACAAAGCTTGTGCAATCATGTTTTTACCAGCTTAGAAATATATCAAAAATACGATTAATGTTAACATTTAAGGACACTGAGACCATTTTACACGCCTTCACCTCATCACGCCTAAATTACTGCAACAGCCTTTTTACTTGCTTGACCCAAAAATCTATTGATCAACTCCAGACTCTTCAGAACTCGGATGCCAGGTTTTTGACCAGAACAAAGAAATATGATCACATCACCTCTGTTTTGGCTTCATTACACTGCCGCCCAGTATATATTAGAATAGACTTTAATCTTATTAATTAATTTTAAAGCTCTTCATGGCCTCTCTCACTGTTATATCTGACCCTTTAGTCCCATATGCACCAGAATGTCCCTGAGAATCTCTGTTCCTTGCCTAAAAGCACATGGTGAACAGCTGATAACACTCTCTCACTGAAGCTCTTTGAAGTTAACCAGAATGACCTGACATTAAGGAGACAGAAGCCCTCAATGTTGACCCATATTTCCCTCACCCCACCTGAAGCGTTCTACTAAAATCAGCTTGAGAAATTCATCCTCAGAAAGCCATTGAGATATTGTGAAGTATTCCACTTCAACAGCATAGCAAAGAGGTACAATTGATGTGGAGTATGTATTGGTTTCAGTCAGGCAAGAACTTTAACAGGCACTAGAAATCTTCATTACTTTAAACCCATTTCTAGGACGAAGGTTATGGCACAGCAGTTTGTTCTTCTGGGCACGCACCTGCCTATCAACAGGGCAGCAGTGTAACAGCACCATGACTGATGGCTGATATCAAGTTAATTTAACTTTTCTCCCTTTTTGAAAGGGTCACCAATATGAGACGTTTGCTGTAAGCTCACCGTGTAGTCATGTTGTAGTAAGTACTGACAGGAAAGACCAAAGAAGCATACTCCGCAAAATATTGTACTGTTAAAGATGCAGTTTTGAAAGCTTAAGTATCACTCACTGGTAGTGACATTAAAGTGCCTGTGAAAATTTTACAAGAGCAAGAGCAAAGAGCAAAGGATCTATAGCTTCTGTAGCTTCTGTGCTGCCTTTTTCTCAGGACACAGATACCAGTGATTGTGTGCTGGTATGGTGAATGGGTTTAACCACCTTGTATGCTTTATTGCAAAAAGGCAGTCTGTCTTGTGGCCTGCTGGATGGAGACGTCAACAGTGGGGTTCCTGCCTTACCTTCAGATGAGATTGATTTGATTCTGGGGGGAGGATTTGGCTAGAAATGGAGCTTGTGCGGATGGCTCCCCACCTGCTTAGACTACACATCTTTTGGCTTTGTCTTAAGCGTGATCTTGCAGCTTACATTAAGAAATGCCATACATGTCAAGTAACCCGTAGGCCAAATCAAGCTATATAATCCTGCCCCACTTTGTCCAGTCCCGGCAGTGGACAACCGATTTGAACATTTAATCATCAATTGCGTTGGGCCTTTGCCTAAGTCAAAATCTGGATCTGTTGACTGTGATGTTCCAGATCACACACTATCCTGCCCACTGTCCATTACGTACCATTACAGCCAAAACTGTAGTTAAGGACTTAACTCAGCTTACTGACATATTTGGAATCCCAAAGATCATTCAGAGCGAACAGGGTTCAAACTTCAGCACATTTGTTCTCACAAGTTCTTAAGCAACTAAACATCAAGCACAACAACACTTGTGCTTGTCATGCACAAAGCCAAGACGCTATACAATAGTTTCACCCAACGGTCTTTGTTGAAAAAAAGTCTTTGTTGCAAGCATATTGCACAGAAATGGACAGGGACTGGGAGGAAGGTTAAGTACCGTAGTTGCTTTTGGCTGCTAGGGAAGTGTGTCGAGAGTAATGGTTTCAGTCCAATGATCTAGTCTTAGGTCACAACGTACAAGGTCCTATGGCAGTGCTTGGGGATGAGTGGATTGCAGATGAACCCCCTTCCAAACGTTTTAGATTATGTAAATGGTTTCTGCCACAGGCACCGCTCCTAAAGTTTCAGTGCTTAGCTAACTTCCTCGCCGTTAATCTATACTCAAAGTCGGGTTGGGAGCTGGGTCTATACTACGCAAGCTATGACTTTCACCTTCATATTTTAGCGCAGATGTATACCTAGCCGAATTGCACTGTAGGTGGCGAGAACAAGTCTTCGAACCTGTGTGTCTGCCTACTGTGAAATTACCACATCAAACGTGACGTGCTAACATGCATGCAGCTGTTGCTGCGTTCCATTTACCTCGGAGGTCGGAGCTGTATACACTATATACACACACACATATACACAAACACACACATTGTCCTTGCTTTTAGCTGTTTGTCTATTTCCATCTTCCTGTAAACTGCTCCACTGTTCTTGGAACTGTGTGTAAGTACAATAAAAGAGACAAATTCCTCATATTGAGATACATGCCTAGAGAAGCTGATTCTAAAATCAGCTCCCCTGCATGTTTCGGTAGTTGTTTCGGTAGTCATGAACTTTACCTTGATCAAAGTTGTTGAGCTTTTTGGAGTTGGATCCTTCACCCAGTCCCTCGATGTCCACAAGATCACTGTTAACATCTGAGTCATTCAGAGCACTGAGGGTCACATCTAGACAGGCACACACACACACACACACACACACAAAAAGATGAAAATGTGTAATACTGTTTGGGGACATCGTAAAAAATGTTAATCAAAAACACAAACTTAGCTAAAATGATAAATGAACAAAGATATAAAATAATAAAAAAACAGAGAGACTTGATGGCTTTAAAACAGAAAAACATGCTTTGATGTTTGGTTGTAGAATGATCCACACCCACACACAACATGCCTGAAAGACATGCCTCTGATGACTGATCTGTGTCTATTCTGTGCCATGAAAGCACCAAAAGATGTTTTATTAAAAGAAAGGTGTGAAAAATGAAAACAGTCTTTCTCAACCGGGGTGCCGCATGGCTTAGTCAGAGGTGCCATCAAAATAAATATTCTGACATTGCTGAACATAATATATACATACTAAATTCACAATAAAAAAATCCATAGTAACACAACTTATCATGAAAATCATTACCCGTCTCATACATCCATCAATGTCAACATCCCCCTTTTACCATGTCACAACGTCAATGCCAGGGCGGGACCTGCACATAGTTGTTGACATTTTTTAATTTTTTATTTCATGTTGAAAAACTAGGAGGGAACGGGTCTACACCGGAGGGCCCTATTGGCCTGCAGTTAATTGTTACCTACAATTAACCTGCCTAAGCTTTTTTTATTTAATAGGCTGTAGCTAGCAGGAGAATCCACTGTATCTGCGTACCTCTCTCTGTTTCTCATTGGTGACCATTAAGAACTTCCACACAACTGGCCACATTTTTTAGCTTGTGTGTGTCTCAGGGCCTCTTCAGACGGGGAGCAACGCTCTGTCTGAGTACTCTCTTGAAACTGCAGAGTCTCACTGCGCTCCTCATGTGAACTGATGAGCGCTCCGTGAGTAACCGCCAGGTACTCTGTCGGTAGTAACCATGGCAATGCCTTCTGTGCACTCCTTAACCTCTGGCAGTATAATTGTATTTTCTTTATATTCTACAGAAACATTCCAGCAAACTCTCTAGGCCTACATCTCATTTTCTTTTTTAAAAGTGTGGGCTAATTGTTTTTGTGTCCAGCCTTGTACATTTGTATGTGCTATGATTTGTGAAGGAGTTTGAGGGCGCCCCTAAATTTTCCTCCTGTGCTTAGGGCTGGACAATAAAACAATAGCAATAATTATCGCAATATAATTTTTTTCAATAACAAATGTTTAATAAATATTTAATAAAGGTTTGATTTTATTCACTTGAATCATGCACGATTTAGGACTTAATTTTTTTTTTATTAAGATGGTTATTTTGTTGAGAAAAAAGGACTGAAAAGAGCTTTTACTGAATTTTACTTTGAATATTCTACCTCAGATTTGTGAAGTGATCCACTGTTTGGCATCAAGTGTTGACCATAAAGAAGAGTTTAAACCACAATTAACCATCATATTTCTTCAACATTCACTCAGGAGCAAAACTCAGATTTTAAACTCGAAGGAAATAACAATTTGATACTTATTGTGTTAATTATTGAAAGGTATGAACTTTTAATCATGATAACATTTTTGGCCATTATCGTCCCTAAAATTTTCAGTTAGTAATACAGAGCTCCAAGGAAAATGTTAGTCTGGAGCCCTGGTATGTGGTATGACAATGTCAAACCAAGCAATGGTTCAGAGCAGACTTAAAAACACCTGACAACAAATCATCCGTCACTAGCCGCAAGGGTGCAGAGTTTCTGTTTCATTTGAAAAGTCAACTCAATCGACAAGAGCAAATGATTATGAATTGTGCAAATGTGTCAGGCAAATGTGTTTGCCGTGCCGTTTACACTACACAACTCAGTCTTGTGACAGGAACCTTGAAATCGTCGCGTTCACACTACGTGACTGATCGGTGACAGGGCAGAGATGGGGACTCGAGTTAAATGTAAATGCAATGTAAATGCTCCGTATTTGTATAGTGCCTTTCAAGTCTTTTCGACCACGCTCAAAGCGCTTTTACACTACAACCTCAGTGCTCAAACAGAAACAAGCATTCATACACATTCATACACTGTTGGATAAGCCACCAGGGGCAATTCGGGGTTCAGTATCTTGCCCAAGGACACTTCGATATGCAGCCTGGAGGAGCCGGGGATCGAACAGCCAACCTTCCAATTAACGGGCAAGCTATGAGCCATTCATTATAAACTTTGGCTTTAAAACTTCAACAACAAGATCCAAACAAAGCGCTGAACGCAAACAGGTTAGTAACCTGAGGTGAGTCAACACCACCAGCTCAGCATTGGTCATCTAAAGTTAGCTTGCTTTTTGGTTCAGCTACGACCTACGAGAGGTTAACTCTGACTGTCGTTGGTTATGAAAAGATGAATGAGCATTTGTTTACTTGCCAAACTTGTGGTGGTCGATTAACGTAATTTACGGCCCGCTGAGAGGTTACAGGTTTATTGTTGATCATGTAACATTATAGTTTTATTTAGTTATAACGTTACACTGGGTTTAAGAGTGTGTTGCCTTACAATAGTTTAGGCTGTCATTTATTGCATTGAACATTACATGGATGTGCTCTGTAAGATAAAAACAGGTTACAGCTTTATTGTTGATTCTACAACATCACAGTTTTATTTAGTTAACGTTACACTGGGTTTAAGAGTCTGGGGAGTGTTTTGACAAAGCTACTATTTAAAATCGTATTTGATTGCAGAGCTGCGCACAGTGCATATCTTCGCTCAGCAACCTCTCTCGCTCCTTCTCTCCCTGTCATGAACACCACTGCAAAATCTGTCCAACACAACGCTGTCAATGTTGAAGACCCACCTCAAAAAAATTATTAGCAAGCATGTAGCAGCCTAGCTAATAAGGACAGCTATGTTAACTTTAGAACAGTGGTTCTCAAAGAAGGGTCTGGGGACCCCAAGGGGTCCTTGAGGAGGTTCCACGGGGTCCCCAGCAAAAAGGAGAATAGCTTATTTTCACTGTTATTCCATCCATACGTAATACAATGACAGAATGTATCACTGTTCTGGACAAGGGTCTCATATTCTTTCTGTAATAAAACATCTAAAAGCAAAAATGCAATCAGATAGTCAGACCCTAGGACAAAATCTTATCAAACGGGGTCCATGGTCTAATGTGCGTCAGTTTAAGGGTCATTGATGTGAACAAGTTTGAGAACCACTGTGTTAAAATATAGCTGGGTTATTGAGGTTAGCACATTGTAAGAGCTGGTGGTCAACATCACCTGCACACACCACAACTACTGAGACACACTGTGCCACAAGCTGACTGATTGCTAAAGAAAAAAAAATCCATAAAATTAGTTCCACAGTAAGAATGTGATACGTTTGTCTATGGAGGAATGCCACATAGATATCATCTTACATTTTACAAACCCTAGCCAGAGTACAAGCTAGCGGTTAAACAAGTTGAACAATGTTGTTGCTTATATGAAAATAATATGATGCTTGATCAGTATGTTGTTCCTGTGAGAAATACATTATAAGTTGCTGATTTTTAGGATTTCACTGTAAACTAACTTGTGAGAAATTAGCATCGGGTTTTATTCCTAATCAAAGGGTTGTCTGACTCACAATAAACGTCTGCTGACATGTAGGTGAGAGTTTTAACATAGACTAATCAAGAGGTAGGGACACAACTGATGTCACATACATTTGCATTCTTTTGTCAGCACAGGAAGAAGCTTTTGAGTGTGGGCTAATACTCTGCCATTTGTTTTCCCTTGGCAGTTTACTATTGGCTGTTGTTTTTCTGTACTTGTTCTGTATTTAAGAAGAGGAAATGCTGAGTTCAGGAGAGTAACTGCATTCTCTCCGTGGCCACGTTACATAAAGAATGATTCAGCACATCTATTTGACTCCGTATTCTTTGGGAGGGAATTATTTTCCCTGACATCCTGATGGAGATCAATCACCGATTGTAACACTGAGATAGTAAAAGAAAGAGTGTGTATCTTGTTTTCCTGATATTTGCTCCAGCTCCAGTACCTGTTGAAGAGGTTCTTCTTCAACAGAGCTTCTCAATAATTTAAATGTACCAAAAATGTCAAAACAGGGTGGAAAATTCATATTAAACGTGATGTTCTGTCTGGGTTTTCAACCATCTTGTTTAATTATAGAACGAACAAGAATAACAGAAAACCTTTTGTTAGAGATGTTCTTTCATGTTTCCTCACTCACCTGCAGTCTTCTGTTTCTTCAGGGGGGGCTGGGTGGAGGTGGAACCCTGTAATCCTGATGCCGCAACAACCTGGGCTGTGGGCACAGAGATGACGGTTGGAGTGCCTGGTGTTACCATGGCAACAGTAGGGGTGGCTTTCTTGATGACCTTCTTAGACCCGTCGGAGGAAGCGGACACAGTTCCATCTTCATACAGCTTCCTCTTCACTGTGGTCTTTGTTGGACCGCTGGGGGGAACATGGGAACTGAACTGATTTTAGTACTGATACCAGGTTAACAGGAGCATCACGTGTATAAGGATCATGTGTAGACAGAGTGAATCACTGCTAGCTCTAGTGTTAAAATAGCCTACATCTACATACCTATCTGTGCTGCATACACAAACATGATAGTGATACCATGCTTCCTTTATTTGACTCAAGCTAAGATGGCCAACAAGTGCATCCAAAGCAAAAGTATCACTTCTTCTAATCCTGAAAGGGCCTGTTTTCACTGTCAGCTGATGGCAACTGTAATAGCACTTGGCTGATGCCTGTTAATTATGGAAATACAATAAAACCAATAAAGTCTCTAGGCTCCACTGAGCTATTTTCTTTATGGACAGCAATGCCTCACTAACCAGTTGTATCCCGGTAAGGGCTAAAAAATGGCTTTAAAAAAGTCTCAACAGGCCTTTAACAGACGGTAGGGAGTACTCATAATTAGCAGCATTAGCTTCAGTTTTTAATTGACTGATGTGATGTTTATTTTGTACTTTGAAGGTATAACACTGTCTTTTTTTACAAATGATGACAAAGAAGGAAAATAAATTGATTCCAGATCTTCCAGATATAATGAACATTAGCAGTGTTATAAAGTGTTACAACATGAGGATATTTAAAACATCTATATAATCAATAATCTGACAGATCAGTGAACAGATATATGCCTTGTATTTATAACCTTTTCCTCTCCTGAATGTATCTGCCATGATATTTTGACTATTGATTGATGTTCTGAATTGCTGTACTTTTTAAACTGTGAATTCCTCTATATCTGGGTGATGCTGCTGGAAATTGTCTAAGTTACTTACCCTGAAGGACTGGAGTCTACCACTGGGTGAAGCTGCATGGTGAGCTCTCCCAGTTTGGTGAAGGCAGCACCAGCTGCAGAGAAGATCTCACCAACCTGTGGGACACACACTAGCATTACAAAACGCAGCAAAACGTTTTGAGATTGAACTCGCCCCTGGTTTCTGCAACAGGATCTGGTGCCAGACAATGCAGCCATATGCGACAGTTGATCATGGTTTTTACACCAGATGTTGAACCTGGCTGAGGAGACTTGCTCGCATTTGGCCACAAGGGCATTACTGAGGTCCAACACTGATTTGAGTGGTGAGATCTGGCTCAATTCAATTTTTCAATTCAATTTTATTTATATAGCGCCAAATCACAACAACAGTTATCTCTCAGCGCTTTTCATAAAGAGCAGGTCTAGACCGTACTCTGAAGTTATTTACAGAAGCCCAACAATTCCCACCAAGAGCAAGCACTACACAGTGCGCAGTCTGCGTTCCACTCAGAGAATGTATATAAAAAGGTCCCACTTCATCCAAAAAGAGTTGAAGTCTCATTCAGGTGTGCATGCACCTGGCTTTGAGCAGGAAGGAACTGTTGTGTTCAAACAGGAAAGGACCAAAAAAAATGTTGACACAAGCTGAAAGCACTCTGTCATCTAATATAGTATGGTGGAGAAATATGAAATTTTGTCCACATACTTTTGTGCCTATAGTCAGAGACGTTTCATAGATTGTGAATGAAAACGCTTTTAACTTGCTAAACCGTTGTGAACTGATCTTAGAACAAACTCAGATCTAAGTCATGACCACTTCCAATATATCAGAGCTGTTCAGCAGAATATTTAATCTTAGATGCGTAAGGTAAATCCACTCGGACTCTGACGTACGTTAACATGACGTCGCTCCAGCGAGTAGCAGCGGGAAACACTGAGGGGCTCGTGCGTTTGTGTACAATAGGGTAATGCAACTGTTCAGACTGGGTTAAGTTAACGTTAATTCTGCGGCGACAAACTCTCACGTGTGTAAATGGACTTACTTTAGTGGAAGCTGAGGTCATGTTGCTGATCTCTGTAGTACCACAGACTTTATATATTCTGTAACGTTAAGCAGTTCTTGATGACACCTTTAGGTACCCGGAGCAGCTGCTAAGATGCTAACGTTAACTGTGTAGCTTAGTAGCGTTTGGTGCTCCTCCTCATGTAGCAGAGCGGATAGAAACTTGCTCTTCCACCGCTTGTGTCGTAACCTGGAAAAAAACAACACTTAAACAGACCACTGCATAGTTCTATTAATGTTTAATCTGCGTTAAATTACATTTCCGCCGGTGACTGACAGGTCACGGAATGAATGCAACGAGAAGGCTGCTGCTCACTTCAAGGTCTCCTGGTAATGTCCATGTTCAGTAATTCAATTCATTGTGCCCCGTTGTTTGTTGTTTGTTTGAGAGATTAACGTCCGTATTACAATAGAATGCGGTGTGTGTGTGTTTAAAATTATACAGACTCTTGAAAATCAAACAAAATGAGCCTGTCAATGTTAAATCTGGCATATTCAGAGCAAATATTGTTGCCATTTTTTGTATCCTTACTTATACACACAACAACAAACTGGAATTTTATAAACCCTTACCGCTCTAAACGCACCACACAGAGCAACTACGCAAAGGAAGAATTGTAGGCTATCATTTTCGATTTTTTTGTCTGAGGGCAATAGGTATTGGTATCTCCGAATATCTTGAATGCAGCATAGTGGCTCGTCATGCTGCGTTCAAGTTTAAATCGTAATAATGGCTAGCCGAGTGGGGAAAACAGTTTCCAATTCAGAGTGGGAGATATCATAAAGGACTTTAGTGTGGCTGAAATGCCCCACCGCTGGCAGTTACACCAGAGGATAAAATCCACAAACACTTTGAACTGTTGGCATCTAAGTGCTACAAATACAATGTGACCGCGGTGCACAGCAAAGTGTTTGAAAAAGACGTTAACAGATGGATGCATAATTCGGCAGAAAAGATGTTGGAGGCTACCTGTCAAGATTTGCATCTACGTCTTTTGTCAGCCTAAATGAGTGTTACCTCCCGCGAGGTCCATGCACTTCTCGGCATGCATGTAAAATTCGGCACAACACAGGCTTGCATGCAGCTTCAGCACCATGAAAGTCACGTGACTGACTTAAGGTCACATGTTTGTCTGCTAATTTATGTAAAATGTTTTTCTAAAGGTCAAAGAGGACACGCTGTTACTTTTTTTACACCAGTAATTGTATGATATAACAGACTAAAAACTATGATAAAAGCATTCTATCCTAATGCAATTATTTGCGTTTGATTTACACAAAATCATGAAATATAAAATTCAGCATATTTTAAATAATTTTAATAATAATGGATTTTATATTGAAATCAGCAATCCGGCTTTTTCTAACTTTCTAAACATCCTTAGAACTTCCGGTGTGCAGTCACCTGACTGAGCTGCTAGGAGTTTGACGAGTTTGACCTGCAGTTAAACTAGCAGCAGCTTCTTGTCTTTTCTAATAGAACACAGTTTAATAATGCGTGGCTTGATTTGCGGACCTAAACTCGCCGCGTGTGGGATCGTGTTGAGCATGTGGGGTGTTACAATGTTGGTAAGTGTGGTTTTTTTCTCTTTCTTTTCGGTAACCGTGCATCCGTATTGTATTTGTTCGACTTGTTAAAGGCAACTACGAACTCGGCAATTTCCGACTTCCAAATAGATAAAGTACTCTGGAAAACTACTTTTTAACTTGGAGAAAAATACCCCGACTTCACGAGTAGCAGCCTAGCAGCTGAATGATGTCACATAATAATGGCAACAGGAATATGGTAAACTATCAATAAAAGCAACATACTGTATATTTACATGTTTTTAAATCAAAATAATACATACCAGCATATAGTAAAACCTGGTCTGCATGTAAATTGATGTAGTAGCCTAATATGTTGGTAGGTGACACATAAGAATCTCTAAGTCATCCTCTCTGCACAAAAGTTATTAAGTAAAATGTAAAAAAGAAAAGAAAAAAACATTATGAAGGAGAGCCTACATCATTTGAGGATTGCCACTTAAGTCACTTGTTTTTATTAAAACAGCTGTAATTTTAATTAACAGCCATGTTTTTCGTTCACTTTCGGCGTCAGGCACCACCATGCTCCGAGCGAGACTCTCAGCACTGCTACCAAGTCATTTCAACCAAGTTTAGCTGGTGCCAGAGCAGATCGCAGCCCTCTACTGAATGTTTGTGTTCACACCAGAAGCGCCACAGTGCTTCCCAGCGTCAAGCAGCAGCAGGGGCGAGTTCCGCGCCGTCTAAACGACATAACGTAGCAAAACCCTTTTTCCAACGGAAACGGTAGTGCCTTGAACACCCTGCTGTGGACGCAAGCGCTCTGCATTTTCATGCCTTTTAACGCCTTTGTGTTTACAAAATTGTCGCCGCTGATTGGGTAACACCAGAGACACGCCCACCAAACGGGAGAAAACATCACCTACCTCGGAGCCCGTGCATTTTGAATAATGTTGCTGTGGATGAGTGAGAATCTAGGAAACATTTTACATCGTATTATTTGGATAGCCTTATTTTATTCATATTCAATTCAAGATTTTTTTAAATGAGGAAAAAGATATAAAAATAAAGTAACATAATGACTTCACTGACTGTTTTATGATAACAGTGTGTCATAAGGCAAATAATTTTTTTAAGGAAATGGTTCAAAATCAAAGAAGTGGGTTTGATCATAAGGCTCACATCTTTTATGACAATCATGTACAATCATGTACAGTAAGTGGAGGGGGTGAATCTGACATGAAGTGCTCTGAAAGGTGGGACAAGGCTCTGTATGTTCTGTCCATTTACCATACCCTCTGCTTCTTCAGGCCATGCTGGGGATTTTCTTCACCACACATTCAGCAGTGCTTATTGAAGATGTGCCTGTGCCTGAAGACATCCACCGAGAGTAAGGCTTGGACTGTCACACTCCAGATCGCTGCCCATACAGAGCGGACCTTTCTATTAGATCTAGACTGCTATATTGGCTGATATTTGCTTATTGCATATATATCAATAATATAAGTTCCCATAAGCATGTGCACAACTAACAGAATCTTGGCACCAATAGCTTCACCTTGCAGCCAGTTATAAAGTACTTGAGTTGTGGTCAA
The DNA here is from genome assembly GCA_024633595.2 of Lepomis macrochirus. NCBI lineage: Eukaryota > Metazoa > Chordata > Actinopteri > Centrarchiformes > Centrarchidae > Lepomis > Lepomis macrochirus. The sequence goes on along the minus strand of JALXJV020000002.1, from coordinate 463,814 downwards.
TAACTTGTGATTTGTGAGGCTGAGACAATAAATATTTTGTTCAGCTACATGTTCAACACAATGAAATGAAGTGTGAATTAGCACCACTATGTGGTTAGTCATAAAACACTTTTGACCTTCAATATGTAGACAAAGATTATCTTCGCCATTTTAATGATAGTATTGTCATTAAAATATTTACAAATTCAGAACATTCTATTCTATATCCCTTGTACATAAATTAATATAGAGTCTGTGAGCGGTGAAGACAGATGCATTTTCACCTGAAATGTAATAACTATAGAAGCAGAAGAGCAAGATTTTGAGAAATTTCATCTGTTAATACCAGGTCCAAAGAACTTGAAGATAACGATAAATTAAGAATAATCCTTGTAGAAGGACACATAGCAAACCTTGCCGCCATGTATGTGTCTCAACAGCAAGCAGCGACTGACTCAGCCAGCTGTTACACTTAACGTTCGCTGGATGGCAGGTTACATCTGGTTCATTCTTGTTTGTTTTGTACATGATTGTTATTTTTGTTGCAGTACCAAAACATATTACTGCTAAACTGAATGGTCATGACTGTGTTACTTCTTGTTAGATTCAAATGCAAACTTTGTGATTTTTGCTGCGAACCGCTTGGACAACATTGTTTAACTTAAACATTCATGCAAATAAAGCACATTGAACTGAATTAAGTGTTCTTGAGCTTACAACACAGCCAGACTAGCTGTTGTCCCTTGCTTCTAGTGTTGATGCTTAGCTAGGCTCTCTACGTTAATGTCTGTTATGACCACTGATCTCACTCTGGAAGAAAGCAAACAAGAGTATTTCTGAGAATTGTTTGAACAGCTTTCAGTGAATTTAGAGAACCTGTTCTGTTTTGTGTGAGATATGCACTTTTTTGCCGTCTGTAATGTTGTGTTTCCCCTCAGTACAAACCCTCAGAGGATCTACGACCTGTACAACAAGGTGGGCTACAACTGCTTCATAGCAGCTGCTATCTACATACTGTTTGGAGCCATCTCCTGCTGCCAGATGAGGCTCAACAAGCAGAAGGTGAGTTCATTTATTTGGCTTTTGATCTGAATGTTGAATGCATTAACATTTCCTAAAGGGCAAATTAAGGTGTCATCCACACTATAGCTCTAGGCCTCTTTCTTCATGCAGGTGTGTGTGTGTGTGTGTGTGTGTGTGTGAGTGAGTGAGTAATCCAAAGATATTATTTGGTTAGAGGTGTGATGTGCAGGTAATCCAGGAATAGTTGATCGAAAATGTCGATCCCCTTATAAAATGGTGTTAGTTTGAACATTGAATCACACATTATTATCAGTAGGTAAGAATAGAGCATGTGCCAAAGTTGTATAATCAAAATAATTATTTTTATATATCCTTAACTGTTGTAAATTCGTAATGTTTAAAATGATTAAGGATGGATTAATCTACTGCTTGTTTGGTTAGCTCAGTATGTGTTCTCATATGATGTTGTCGACCTTGTTCTGTAGGAGTACCTGGTGCACTGAGGAGCTCCCAGAAGCACTCTGACAGCAGGAGGCTGTGTGTGGACCTGTTCTCTGATCACTCTGTTCTTCTGTCTCAGGGTTTAAATTCCTGATCACAAGCGACAGACTGTGTAAGCAGATCAATGTTCTGCAGCTTTCTGTATTTAGGATGAAATTAATTTCACCTCTAATCACAACTGCTGGAATTATTTGATTATGGTAGTAAAATCTACTCACTGGAACTCAAATAGTTGTTAAAACATTTAAAGACATTTATTTTGTCTGGACCTGATCTTCCATAGTTGTTTTACTGTACAATAGAACATATTTCTGTTTATTTCCAGTATCCACCCATGTTTGGAATGTCATTAGATGGAGTTATTCATTTCTTTTAGCTTATCTGTCAGTTCAGTGTCTCAGAGCTATCACATTCTGAATTTAGTTTTTATTCTAATGTCCAGTAGATGACTGAGGCGGATCAGTCATTCTGTTCAAAGTGTCAGCCCATCAGAGTCATCAGCTTGCACTCAGGTACTGCTCTAAAGTCTGCTCCGCTTTTTTGAAAACCACTGAACACACATCTAAGCAAATGACTGAAAGCATCACAGTAACAGTGATCTCTCTGGCAATGTTACCTGATGGTTCACTCAAGCCAGTCTGTTGTTTGTACCAGTGGGATCCAAGGGCCCGCTGTTATTGTAAGTATTTCAAGCATTAAAAAACACATGGATAATCGAGTTAGCTTGATTACATTGTTTATTATAACACAAGTTTAAGCGGCATTATGTTTATCTCAATTTCAAACCTGCAGATGTGCAATTTGGTCACACTTGATCATGACCAAGACTCTTTGAGCTTTTTAACACATCATCAAGGTCTGTTGCTTTAATTAGAAATTAAGTTTCTCAAGAAAGTGTTAAATAATGCATGAAAAAATTGCTATATAATATAAAAGAGTATACAGAGAAAGAACCAATCCAAGTTTAGTTTGGCAGAATTACCTTAACTCAGCGAATGTACTAGCTTTCAGCCACATCTCACAGTCAGCATCAGTGGATGGAGGGTGCTCAGTTATAATGGACCTTAACAGATGGCCTCTTTTTAAAGATGGGTTCTGCCATCAGGTATTAATGTCCTCTTTGATCTTTCTTTGACTGTCCACTGACTCCTGGTTGACGACCTTTGACCCCTTCCAGTTGACCACCTGTCATGCTTTCTGTTTCCACAGCATTTCACTCAAAAGTATATCAAGCTTCAGTTATGATAGCAATTCTGGAAGACCGCTGTTGTAGGCAGCTAATGCTTAGTTGACATTGCAACCGTTAAAAACCAAATTGGTTCCAATGCACAAACTTTACCAAACATATACCTAACATATATCAAACATATATTACTAAATGTAGTTTGTGTGTCAGATTCATGTTGAAGGTGCTCTTTGTACAGACTGTGAAAAGAAATGTCCTCCACTGAGGACAATAAAGAATGAATCTGAATGTCCACCTTTTTCATTGGACACTGGCCGCGGTGTTGATGTGGCTGTGATGCTACCAAACAGCTTGTGGATATTCCATTTACACTCCTTCACACAACACAGACACTTTGCCTGTTCAATAAAATCATGTCATACAAATCATGAATTGTCTAATCAACAGCTTGCAAAACATTTCATCCAAATAAAGTATTTTCCCTAATTAGCTTTTCATGTGTTCTTTGCATTGAATCAACAGGCTAACATGGATTACATGGTTAACAGAAGTATTTAACGTAAAAGTGAAGGCAAATCTCAGAGGTGTCAGGTATGCACCATATAGAATGACTTCTGCATTTAGTATTTAGTCTTTCTATATAGTGATGCTGTTTTCTATGCGGCTGGGCAGGAGGTAAAGGTACTTGAGCTCCTGTCCTTCATTCTGACTTAGGATGTAGCTCTCAATCTCTTTCAGCTCTGTTCTGAACCTCTCAATCAACTCCTGGGCCAGCTCCTCAGTGAAGTGCTCCTCTGTGTACTGACCCAAAGGAATCTAGGCAGAAGAAAGCAGGATGATCACAGTCAGATCAGGCTCCACAGATCAACCATGAGAAAACGGAAATGTTTTTGTATATTTTCAATGAAATAGACATAACACATAATGTAAATTTCCTAAAATGGAATTACAGTGGAAATTATGTATGATATATAATAAAAATCATAAATTGGAAAACAGTCTCTAGGCAACTGTGAATCAATGTGTCACCTGTTTTGGTGAAGTTGAAAGTGACAACAGGTTCACCTGAGAGGCAATAGCAAGACAGCCTTCAAAAAAGGGATGGTTTTACAGTTGATGACACAGACAGTTGCTCTCTACTTCTTCCTGAATGAATGTTCTACCTACTAACCCATTCTCCTCACATGATACCGTTAAATTTACTGCATTTAGCCAATGTGATACTTTGGCTCCTGCTGATTTTCAGTAGGCTAATTAACGTTACTATCTGTGTGTCTGTCACCAGAGGCTCAGCAATGTGAGCACAGATAAATGTATTGGATAATAACAGAAACAGTTAGTGAGCTGGACTGAATATTATGAGATTGTTGTCATACTTTGGAACAGTTGGACCGCAGTAAGTAACTTTACTGTAGTGGCTCTTCCACTGTGTTGTTGTTCAGTGCCATCATGTTGCAGTATTGTATATTATTTGGGTCACATAAGAGACATTGACTGAGGTGATGGAGAAACTTTGTACCTGAGTATCGGTACAATGTCAATAAATCTAAATTAATTTTTAATGAAGCAAACAGCGGTAGATGCGTGCTACAGTAGCTGGCTGCTCCTGTCTTGCATCAAGGCTCGTATAAACAAACCGCTCAACAATTGCTTTGTACTGTTACATCTTTCTTGCAGGCTAAAATCAACACTTTTACATATTATACATTGAACAAAATTATAAACACAACACTTTTATTTTTGCCCCCATTCATCATGAGCTGAACTCAAAGATCTAAGAATTTCTCTATACACAAAGACCTGTTTCTCTCAAATATTGTTCATAGATCTGTTAGAGAGGTGGATGGATTATCTCGGCAAAGGAGAAGTGCTCACTAACAAGTGTTGGGTTTATAATTTTGTTCAGTATATATTGCAGTGCACAATGGCTAACCACCACTGTGCCGGCGCGGCCAGACCAACTGCCCTGCAACATCAGCTCCACCCGGCTTCATATCCACCCAAAATATAGGCTCATGTCATATTTTAAAAATTAACAAAGACCAAAACTAAGGACATTTATTCTATGATTTTAGTTTATTTGTGTTTTTTAAACCTAAAATACAGTTGTAGTTGTAGAGTCTGTTCCTGGTTATCTTTTTTTAAAGCCTTGTTTTTATTTTCTTCTTTCAGATTACAACAATGTTTTTTCATATCTAGTTTTCATTATTTCATTAGTCCCAAAAATAAGTGTGCCATGCTTGTAGCATCATACTCAAAAAGACCTGAGGCTGTAATTGGTTCCAAAGGTGCTTCAGCAAAGTATTGCACAAAGACTGTGAATACTTATGTATGTGCTTCTTTCGTTCATTATTTTTAATATATTTGCAAATATTTCAAATAAACTTCTGTCACATTGTCATTATGGGGTATTGATGGTAGAATTTTGAGGAAAATAAAGAATTTCATCCATTTTGGGAGAAGGCTGTAACATAAAATGTGGACAAAGTGCAGCGCTGTGAACAGTGTTTGGAATAACGGCGTTTAAAAGAACGGCGTTACGTAACGGCGTTATTTTTTCAGTAACTGGGTAATCTAACTAATTACTTTTCCCGTCGTTACAACGCCGTTAACGTTACTGGTCGTTAAATGCGGTGCGTTACTATGTAATAAACTGTGTAATCCGAAAGCACCCCTGGCTCACACAGCTCAAGAGGTGGGTTAATAACGAGGTAAGCAGTGCTTGAAGTGGACCGGTACGCTGCGCTCTCCATATCAGGTTCTCTGGGCGCAACGTGGCGCTCACCTGTTCCCGTTCTCGCCTGCCTGCTAAACTCTGTCGGCGGGGAGAGACGAGGGACAAGAGAAGCTCGGGTGCCTTTCAACCAGCGATTATGCTGGCTAAGGCAGAGTCATGTTTCTTGGTAGCCAATCAGAGCCCGTGTTTTTTCACACACATGCCAGCACACGCGCCACACACAAACACACACACACACACACACACACACACAACAGCTAAACAGAGATTCGATGAAGCAGCAGAGATTTTTTTTTACAGTAACGCAAATAGTTACTTTCCCTGGTAACGAGTTACTTTTATTACAGAGTAATTCAGTTACTAACTCAGTTACTTTTTGGAACAAGTAGTGAGTAACTATAACTAATTACTTTTTTCAAGTAACGTTCCCAACACTGGCTGTGAATACTTTCCTGATACACTGAAACATGGTTTATTGAGCCCCACCGAGGAAAGACAGTGCCAGCATGTCAACACATCGAATGCCAAAACCAAATCTGAAGGATAACATCTTTTGGTCCCTTTTATGTTTCTATATTCCCCCTAGTGCCTGCAGGATTTCTCTCTTAGGTCATCTTCAACTGGCCTTAAAGATTCAGTGTGCAATATTTCTGAGGATTTATTGATGATCTATAACAATGTTTTTAGTGGTGTGCAAATACCTTACGTACTGAACCATTAAGTTTCTATTACCTTAGAATGAGCCATTTCTATCTACACACATATATCCCCTTACATTGAAGTTGGGCCACCATGTTGGGCCACCATGTTGCTACAGTAGCCCAAAACGGACAAACGGTGCTACAGAGTGCATTTCAAATTAGTTTTGCATCAGAGCAATTTTTATCCATCAGATGAGGGTCAGAACATATGACATATTTGCATTAGAGTGTTACGGTGTTTGGTTAGCTCAATCTGTAAAGTGCAAGACTCTCACCATGAAGGTTTATGACTTTGATCCCCTGTCAGGAGAAATTTTTCTTCAACAATCAATATTGATAATAGCAACTGTTTCACATGCTCACAAAAAAGCATGTGCTGCAGCGTGTGCTCAGAGGGGTGTCAAACAGGCTACAGACTCTTTAATGTAATTTCAACATAAAAGTACTCAATTCAACTCAAAATAAAGCACTGCTGAAAAAAGTGTTCTCGCGCTTTTATTTTATTATTACTGGCGGGCAGTTTTGGTGAGGATCCATCATCACCAAGAGAAGTAACATGTTTCCCTTGTCAATGCTGTAAAATGCCTTTGTAAACTTTTTCTATTATGTGGTGCAGAAACAGTGACAATGTTACACACTCTTGGCTTACATTCTCCATGTTATCTGTCAGTGGCCAAGTGGCGAAACATCTGGTTTTACTGAATTATTAATTAAATATAATTTCATAATAAATATATTTAAAGAAACCTCATTTCTTCACGGGCTACTCTGCTTCTTAGACAATGAAATCTTTTATCCTGTGTCAGCCACCGTAGCTGTCCTATGAGAGAGGAAGCGGGAGACCAGGCGTTTGCAATTCCCAAACTCACAGCTAGATGTCACTAAATCTTACATGCTAAACCTTTTCACTTAGAACAACAAATCTATCTCATGTTTAGACTCCAATGCTACGTTATATTAGAATCTATTACTATCCATTAGCTGCACTCTAATCTCTGGAGTCAGTAGGTTCTTGTAACCATTCTTGTAAGACTCAACCTGGTAAGATTCCCAGAGAACACCAATATCTGCTAGCCTGATGCTACTGTCCCTCCCTTAACTGTTGCCTCACTCTGGTTATTTCTCTCAGTTTACATGAGAGAAATAACTAGAGCTGGAAGGTCAGTTAACACTTGTAGGGTCAAGTAATGACTCAAAGGCTAGACCTGTCTTACCTTTCCATGATACATCAATTAAGTCCCCCAAAAAATATCTCCAAAATACATAAATTGAAAACACTGAAAAATGCCAAGTACAAATGATTATATACAAGTTCTAAAGAAGAGGCACAAATCCAGATTTACAAATCCAAATCACCTGTGCATTGTGTTTGTCATGTAGTGACGTATCTTGACGTTTGTTTGTGAACTTACATCTAATCCAACAGTTTCTCATTACAAGAAACTATTTGTGTTTTAACAAGACAGTTTTCATGTTATTTTCTTATTAATCTACACAAAACTTGAGTCCCTGTACTAGCCATCTCAGTTTCTGATACGTGAAACTCCTGGCAGTTCAGCAATACTATCGGTGAGCTCTGCCAGTCTCCAGAGAAACATTTAGTTTGTCAGATACAGTAAGTATGTACTGTATGGTCTCTAACATTTATGTATGTTTATGCCATCTTGTGTAGATGTGTATTTGAGAACTCCTGTAAAAGAGTTCTTTAAATCTCAGTGATCTGATCTGGGTTCAGTGAGTTAACATACTTTCTTACGGTTTCTTTAAAAAAAAAAAAATTCCTACGATATTTCTCACCGATACCTCATGCCTTTATCCCTATTTGTCTTTAAAAACCATAAACTCAATTGTGAGTTTATGATATTTCTATCTTATATCAGTCAGTGTATAAGGTTAAGAAAATATTAATGGGACTTTGTGTTTGTGTGTTGCATCCAGTGGCCCTTCAGATAAGAGTAGGCAGAATACAGGAGATTCTGAGTATAGGTGCAGCCCTCTAAGGCTATCGCTATTGGTTTTACCCCCTCCGCACGCTTACGCAGCACTGAGAAAAGTTGTCTACGCCCACCTGGCGTGGGTCTCTCCTACGTCCACACCTTGTTTATACACACACACACACACAACGGTGAGACCTGGCCTTCATGTCCCAAAATGCCCCGAGAAAAGCACTGAGAACCAAGGTCAAGTGAGGCCTTCGACTTAGAGGGCTGTGACTATACTCATAGAACGTAACTACCATTTTATTTCATATAGGCTTCGCCCTCTAAGGCTTTCTCTACTGGGTTAGAGGTCATGAGTCAACACCTCACTGGCCCATACGGTACCACCAAACACAAAACACACCTGCCCAGAGCCATAAATGAGCCATCCAGTCACCTGCTGTCTGCGGCAATGGTGTTGGCATGCACACAAGCACCGATGGTGTGACATGGGAGGCAGGGGACCGACCCATGTGTAACAGTCGGGGGAAATGGCCCAGCAGCTGTACAGAAGCAGGCAACAGAGACCACATCAGCTACGCACAGAACAGGGCCAGCACGAGCAGTGCCCGCTCTCCCCCACTGTCCATGGGAGAGGGCGCACCACACACTCACAAGGGAAAATCACTCAGCCATAACACTCTGTACTGAGTGAGTCAGCAAGAAACATGAGACATCCCACAGGTAGAAACGGACGAAAGAGCATGTGGGACGACCAGGGAGCCGCTGTGCAGATGTCGTCCACCGTCATCCCACCGTGCAACGCCACAGAGGACAAAACATCTCTCATATAGGCATGTGAAATGGCCTCGCACAGCCAGTGAGACTGGGAAAGTCCTTTGAACTGCTCCCTGTTGTGCATAAACAGGCGCTGCGAACGGCACTAGGTGCATGCCAAGTAACAGGACACTGTGTGACACTTGTGCAACAAGCTCCACCACCGCACCACCGCCTCGTAATAAAATTGGACCCTGATGCCCAAATGCCGCAGTGGCTCCAGAGCTGCCTCAACACACTTGAAGAAAGTGTGCGGGGCCAGGGAGTAACCGAGCATCAGGCAGTTGTACTGGTACTGGACATCCCATAAGGAGAACCACAGGAACTTCCTGTGTTCGGGGATGACTGGAATGTGAAAGTATGCATCATTCAGGTCAATGGAGGTGAGCCAGCCTCCCTGACGCACACATCACCTCCAGCACCTGCTTTACTGTCAACATGCGAAAAAGGTCTCTACATAATCGCTTATTGAACAGTGACAGATGATGGAAGGGCCTCATGCCCCCCATCTTCCTCCTGACCTGGAAGTAATGGGAGTAGAACCCCTTATTCCTGAAGCTCCACACAGAGGGCAGCGTTCTGAGCAGAGGAGGAGAGCACAGTCTCCACAATCCCAGCGACGTAAGAGGGGGGGTGAACTGCAGCCTGTGATCCCAGCGGATCAGGCTGTCCATCCACCTGTGCATCGAACAAGAAGCGAGCCACTCCGAGTAGCGCTTTGAAAGCGGTCAGACCTGCTGATGAGGCACCCTGGTGGCCCTGAAGGGAAGCCACTGTGCTGGCCTTGCTGATGTCACGGTTCAGGAAAGGAAGGGGTGCCCGACAACGACCAATGGGGGAGGGACCCCCCTCAAAGGGTGGGGATGCCGGCTGTCGGGGGGCCTGGCAGGCAGCAACCTCCATGTTCCACCGAACAGGAGACAACACACGCCACCATGCAGGACAAAGCGCCTATGTGCGAGTCAATCAGACGGCAAGGCGCGGCAACTAGGGGAGGCGAGCCAGTACTCGCTCCACCAGGGCCCTCCACGCTCCGCCGCTTGGGGGGCATGGGAGAGACCTTCACACACAGTCGGAGGGGTCTGTTTGGGTGTCCTCCCATGTGTGGCAGGGAAAATTGGGAGCCGAAGGCCAGGTCTCATCGATGTATATATACACAAGGTGCAGAAGTAGGAGAGGCCCATGCTGTGGGTGGGCGTATACAACTTTTATCAGTGCCGTGCAGACGCGCGGAGGGGGTAAAACCAATAGCGATAGCCTTAGAGGGCGAAGCCTATACAAAATAGAACACTCAGTTACTACATTCTCAGCAGTTACCATTGGTTTACTGCTTTTAGCAGCCTGTATTTCTTGATATAAAAGTGAACCAAAGGAGCCAGCAGTCTTGTGCTTTTATTTTCTTTTTTAAAGTCTCCAGTCTCCAGTAAAATGTGTTTTGCTTTTTCTTACTTCACTTAGATGTTTGACCGTCACTGTTCAGAATTATGTATGTGCAGAGTTTGACACTAGAAGACTGATTTCACATCTGCTGCACTTTCCTGTTTTCCACTAGAGAGAATATGGCGGACTCAGCCCTTATAAGCAGTGTTTGGAATAACGGCGTTTAAAAGAACAGCGTTACGTAACAGCGTTATTTTTTCAGTAACGGGGTAATCTAACTAATTACTTTTCCCGTCGTTACAACGCCGTTAACGTTACTGGTCGTTAAATGCGGTGCGTTACTATGTAATAAACTGTGTAATCCGAAAGCACCCCTGGCTCACACAGCTCAAGAGGTGGGTTAATAACGAGGTAAGCAGTGCTTGAAGTGGACCGGTACGCTGCGCTCTCCATATCAGGTTCTCTGGGCGCAACGTGGCGCTCACCTGTTCCCGTTCTCGCCTGCCTGCTAAACTCTGTCGGCGGGGAGAGACGAGGGACAAGAGAAGCTCGGGTGCCTTTCAACAAGCGATTATGTTGACTAAGGCACAGTCATGTTTCTTGGTAGCCAATCAGAGCCAGTGTTTTTACACACATGCCAGCACACGCCACACACACAACACACACACACACACACACACACACACACAACACAGCTAAACAGAGATTCGATGAAGCAGCAGAGAATTTTTTAACTGTAACGCAAATAGTTACTTTCCCTGGTAACGAGTTACTTTTATTACAGAGTAATTCAGTTACTAACTCAGTTACTTTTTGGAACAAGTAGTGAGTAACTATAACTAATTACTTTTTTCAAGTAACATTC